>OY992896.1:3535890-3663390 GCA_963921405.1 Cepaea hortensis
AACAATGTTAGACGGTCATACGTTCCCAATTCTTGTTGTTTTGTTTATTGTCAATTACTGCCTTTAGTACCTTGCGGTGTAAGGCAGGGCCTGAGTAATTAAGGCCGTCTGGCTAGTGCAGTCGCCGGGAACTGTGCAGGTTAGGGTTTCCGTTTTGTCCCCGACAAAATAATCCACACCCTACGGAGGATTCGAACCCGGGTCTCCTGAAGGAGAATCCGGCATTCAACCGGCATCCGGCTACTTCAACTCCTACACTTACTCCTGTGAAAATGAAGTTGGATCGTTCTCTCACCCTCCTCTCCCCTCTCTCTGTCTCTGTCTGTCTCTGTCTGTCTCTCTCTCTCTCTTCATCTATCTCTCTGTCTCTATACTCATCTCTATATTAATCTAACCCTCTTCATCTCTATATATCTCTCTCTTTTCATCTCTCTCCCTCTCTTCATATCTCTTCCTCTCTCTCTCTCTCTCTCTCTCTCTCTGTGTCTCTCTTCATTTCTCTAAGTCTCTACATTTTTCTCTCTCTCTCTTCATCTCTCCTCATCTCTCTGTGTCTTCACCTCTATATCTCTCTCTCTCTCTCTCTCTCTCTCTCTTCATCTATCTCTCCTCTAAAACCACCTCCATAAGCCACCTGTAAGGACTCGATTACCCTATTCTCCCCCATAAGCTTCCACTGCTGTATTTGTAATCGCCGCATGACTCACTGCTCGATGTCTCTCATCCAATTAGATTCGCCCCTTCAATATCAGCGAAGCAGTCAGCCCGAGGGCAGCTCGGGAACTCCACCAGAACACGGTAAGACGGCCGTCTGACTTACAGCCGCCACCCCTCGTCCGTGAGGCTCCAAACACTTCTCCTATCACTGGCTCTTTGCTGGTTTCGCTGTGGACATTTTTGTTGTTAACTGGACGGAGTGGTGGTATTCAAGAACAGCCAGATAGAAATGAATACCATCTTACAAAGAGCATGAGAATAAGTGTATAACATATATTTACATCTTCCCTCGATATTTCATTCACTGGGGGAACGAACGAAGGAACGGACAAACTTTATTTTAACAAATAAACACACATAGTATTGTTTGGCGCTTACAGAAGGAGAAGAAGGAAGTAGAGTAGAGAGTTGTCTGCACGTACTAGACAACATAAAATCTGAAAGCTATAGTTACCGACCGGGATTTGAACCTCCAAATGGCAACAGCGCCTCGCTGCAGGAACAATTGTACTTCGACGCACGACCAACTAGACACTCCAAACAAAAAGTGTCTTCATTAGTCATGTCTATCATACAGATGGCCGGTCTCCCTGGTCTAGAGGTTATATGACTTTCTCCGTAATCCCGTATACTTTCATGAGTAACGTGACGTTTGCGAGAATCGGTTGCGGTTCTCTCCGCGTCGGTAACTTATGGGATATGTGAGCCGGTCGCTCAAAAATCAATGGCAAACTACTAAGCATAATCTTGACAAGAAATCAACAATCAGCTGAAAGCTGCTGATGTTGACAGCGATGTACTGTAAAGGATATCAATCAATCAATCATGTGCCATGCCGGAAAGCGTGGGCGGTCATGATTCGCCATTTCACTCGATCACCAGAGTCGTGGATCAGCTCAGTGTTCCTGTCTCGTCCATGCCATGTGGCCAAGCCATCCAGGTATTTTCCTCTCGGTCTTCCTCTTGGTCTGTTCCCCTCGATCTTGCCAGCTGTCACCAAGTTCTCCAGTCCATTTCTTCTCATAACATGTCCAAAAAATTTTGACTGTCTACGTCTAATTTCTCTAATCAATCTACGATTTTCATTTGTCTCTTGTAGTACTTGGTCATTGGTTTTTCTATCTGTCCATGGTATTCTTTGCATTTTCCTCAGAAACCACATTTCTGCAGCCATCAGATGTTTTTCAGCTTGACTGCACATTGTCCAAGTTTCACATCCATACAAAAGAACAGGCTCTATGTATCCCCTCAACACTCTTTTTCTCGTTTCAATTGACATCATTTTATTGGTCAGAATGTTTTTCATCTTGCTAAAGGCTACCTTCGCAATGGCGATTCTTGTTCTAATCTCTTCAAGGCATCTGCCATCAGATGTTATGACTGTTCCGAGATAATTGAACCGATTCACTTGCTGAAGAATATTCCCATTTACTTGTATATTACATTGTGGTACTTCGTTCTTCCTAGTGACGACCATAACCTGTGTCTTCCTACAATTTAATTCCAACCCCAGCTGCTCACTGTGTACAACCACAGCGTCTACTAATTGTTGCAGATCCTGTGCATTGTCTGCAATCAACACTGTATCATCTGCATATCTAATGTTATTTATGTTTCGTCCTCCAATGCTGATTCCATTTAGGTCTTCTACATTTCTGAAAATATTTTCACTGTATAAGGAAAAAAGATCTGGAGACATTACACATCCCTGCCTAACACCTCTCTTAATAGGTTGGTATTGTCCTACTTCATTATCAATTCTTATGGCAGCTTGTTGTTTCCAATATATGTTTTTTATAAGTCTAATGTCTTTCCCATCAATTTGTAGATCTGCCAGCATATCCACAATGTTGACATGTCTTACTCTATCAAAAGCCTTTGTGTAGTCAATAAAGCAAAGATGTATATCCTTGTTTACTTCTAAAGCACGTTCAATAACTGTTCGCAGCATATACACAGCATTTACTGTACCCTTTCCTTCTACAAAACCACATTGTTCTTCCCCTATTTCAGGTTGTATTTTCTTCCTCACTCTTTGCATGATAATTCGTAACAAAATCTTTGTGATGTGACTCATTATACTAATTGTTCAATATACTAAAGGATATGCGAACCACAAAAAAAAAAAAAAATCATACAGATGAACCAAACAACTATGGAATACTGACAGAATTCGTATCAAACCATTGAGATAGCACCATAGGTCTCATAAGTTATATTAAACCAGCATAGGTCAAATAACAAACACACAAACACACAAACACATAGGACAGTAATGCTGTTGTCGAGTATATTCACAAACATTTAAAGAAGAGAAATAATTGGTCGGTTCAATTTAGTACACGCTCCCTGGCCTAGGAGTTAACGTCTTTCTCCATAAACCCGTATATTCTCGTGAGTAACGTAACCTGCGCGAGAATCGGTAGCGGTTCTCGCCGCGTTGGTAACTAACAGGGTATGTGAGCCAGTCGCTCAGAAAGCAATGGCAAACTACTGAGCGTAAGTTTGCCTAGTACATCAACAGTAGCTGAAAAATGCTGAAGTTGACTACAACGTTCTGTAAGTTATATGCAAAAAAAAAAAAAAAATTATATTCAAAGGGTAAAAAATTGGGCACGCAGCCCCATCTTACATTCGGCCCTTCTAATCACTCATCTTTCGTTCATCAATTGTGCATAGGGGCATAGAGAGAGAGAGAGAGAGAGAGAGAGAGAGAGAGAGAGAGAGAGAGAGAGAGAGCGAGAGAGAGAGAGAGAGACAGAGAGATAGAGAGAGAGAGGGTGAACAGAGAGAGATAGAGAGAGATGAAGACAGAGATGAAGAGAGAGAGAGAGGGAGAGAGATAAAGAGAGAGAGATGAAAAGAGAGATAGAGAAAGTGATGAAGAGAGAGAGAGAAAGAGGCAGAGTTAGATTAAGAGAAAGAGATGAGTATAAAGACGGAGAGATAGGTGAAGATATATAGATAGAGATGGGGGTGGGGGGGGGGGGAGAAAACGAACGAACGATCGAATTTCATTTTCGAAGAGTTAAGACAGCAGCTAGAATGCCGGATTCTCTTTTGGGAGAAGTAGGAGGAGGAGGAGGAGGAGGAGGAGGAGGAGGAGGAGGAGGAGGAGGAGGAGGAGGAGGAGAAAAAGAAGAAGCAGAAGAAGAAGAAGAAGAAGAAGAAGAAGAAGAAGAAGAAGAAGAAGAAGAAGAAGAAGAAGAAGAAGAAGAAGAAGAAGAAGAAGAAGAAGAAGAAGAAGAAGCACTGGCACAGCAAGCTATCAGTATTTCAGTAGATGTTTAGGTTAGTACAGGGCACAACCAATATTCGGTAGCGCAGAGGTTAGACTCACGTCTGTCGGCTCGGGGACCTCGGGTTCGCACCCGCATCGAGGCTGGTGTATACAAGGTGAACCTGGACTGCGAGGGCGATCCAGCCTAGATGAGGTACCTGGGACTGTCTCGAGAAGTACAGGCGGCCGGCGTGGTACAAGTCGCCACGTCCAGTGCTGTGAAGCTAAACCTCTCGCCGGATGCCCACAATCAGCAGTATTCTGCCCAGATATCACGGCCGTCGTGCTGTGAAGCTAAACCTCTCGCCGGATGCCCACAACCAGCAGTATTCTGCCCAGATATCACGGCCGTCGTGCTGTGAAGCTAAACCTCTCGCCGGATGCCCACAAGCAGCAGTATTCGGCCCTGATATCCCGGCCGTCGTGCTGTGAAGCTAAACCTCTCGCCGGATGCCCACAACCAGCAGTATTCTGCCCAGATATCACGGCCGTCGTGCTGTGAAGCTAAACCTCTCGCCGGATGCCCACAAGCAGCAGTATTCTGCCCAGATATCACGGCCGTCGTGCTGTGAAGCTAAACCTCTCGCCGGATGCCCACAATCAGCAGTATTCTGCCCTGATATCACGGCCGTCGTGCTGTGAAGCTAAACCTCTCGCCGGATGCCCACAATCAGCAGTATTCTGCCCTGATATCACGGCCGTCGTGCTGTGAAGCTAAACCTCTCGCCGGATGCCCACAATCAGCAGTATTCTGCCCTGATATCACGGCCGTCGTGCTGTGAAGCTAAACCTCTCGCCGGATGCCCACAATCAGCAGTATTCTGCCCTGATATCACGGCCGTCGTGCTGTGAAGCTAAACCTCTCGCCGGATGCCCACAACCAGCAGTATTCGGCCCTGATATCCCGGCCGTCGTGCTGTGAAGCTAAACCTCTCGCCGGATGCCCACAACCAGCAGTATTCTGCCCTGATATCACGGCCGTCGTGCTGTGAAGCTAAACCTCTCGCCGGATGCCCACAACCAGCAGTATTCTGCCCTGATATCACGGCCGTCGTGCTGTTTGTCCACCGCTGCTAAAGAAGATCACACTGACAGCTGTGTTCGAAACACAGCTGCGGGCGACTTGGCAGCAGACCGTCTTGCGCTGTTTTTTTTTTTAATGAAATGGTATGGGTGTTGGTCGTTGAGAAAGCAATGGCAAACTACTGAACGTAAACCTGCCTAGCAATCACGAACAGCCAGAATATGCTGGAGTTAACTGCTACGTCCTGTAACGGATATGCAACTTTTTTTTTTAGTCGGCCGCGGTGTCCACTTTCAAAGCTCGCCAATTGATCAACCCTGCGCTGCTAACAAGGCGCAGTTCTGTGTCACAGTGAACCACTACGACAGGGTTTCTTCAAACACCGCGGCCATTTTCCCCGCCCAGTCCTTGCCTGGCTGTGTCAGTCCTACAATCAAAGCGTCATTAGCGATTAGGAGAATTGTTACAGATGTGTATGTGTGTGTGTGTTTCTTTTTTGTCTTCGCTTGCCGTTTTGTCGCCAGTAATGACTAGCTTTCATTTGTCCTTATTTGCTGCTAGCAGGAATTAGCCGGCCCACTGAAAGCCCTCTTTTCTGCAGTGCTACACTTGAAGACAGCCATGGAAGGGACGCATGGGCTGTGTCTAATTGTGTCAGGTCGATGCCACGACAATCATATCTGTCACTGCAACCATTACAGCGTAATCGGTACTGGGCTTACGATTGTGATACCCACACAGCGATCGCACGACGCACCCGATCGATTATTCCTGCAAATTATTTTTGAACAAAAATAGGAGAGAAAATATCTGGGAAAAATAAGTGGAAAAAGCCGGAATATGTGTAAATGAACTGCTAGAAATGATTCACTGCTGAGAGGAGCATGGGGGGACTGCTGGGTGTTGAGTCGGGTGTGAGTACCCGTCTTACATTGTCGATTTGCTATATTAGTAGGGGTTTATTTTTTTCCCCGTTCACTCGCTTTGGACTCCAGCATATTCCATACACGTGCAGCTTTTACTAGAGCACTGGGCGGATTTTTTCGTGTGGATTAGCTTACTGTATTACCAGTGTACCTCGCCATCGGGCGATCCCACTCCGACTTCTGAGGTACTTTTAATCAACTTCCCCAGCAGGCGCAGCAGGAGGACGGAAGACGAAGAAGAAGAAGAAGAAGGAGTAGGAGGAGGAGGAGGATGAGGAGAAGGAGGAGGAGGTGGAAGAGGAGGAGGAGGTGGAAGAGGAGGAGGAGGAAGAAGAAGAAGAAGAAGAAGAAGAAGAAGAAGAAGAAGAAGAAGAAGAAGAAGAAGAAGAAGAAGAAGAAGAAGAAGAAGAAGAAGAAGGAAGAAGAAGAAGAAGAAGAAGAAGAAGAAGAAGAAGAAGAAGAAGAAGAAGAAGAAGAAGAAGAAGAAGAAGGAGGAGGAGGAGGAGGAGGAGGAGGAGGAGGAGGAGGAAGAAGAAGAAGAAGAAGAAGAAGAAGAAGAAGAAGAAGAAGAAGAAGAAGAAGGAGGAGGAAGAAGAAGAAGAAGAAGAAGAAGAAGAAGAAGAAGAAGAAGAAGAAGAAGAAGAAGAAGAAGAAGAAGAAGAAATCAGCTATGTGCACACGTGGACTGAAGCCCCAGACAGGACAGCAAGATCACACGTCCCAAGACTGCTCCGGGCACCTGGAGAAACAGCGGTGTCAGCATGACGTCACAGATCACTGAGTCAACTAACAGTTGTACACAAGACAACACTGGGAATTTCAGCAATTTATTTCAAGCGGAAGAAATCACAAGAAGCGGGGACTAAATATGTTTAACAAAGGTGCAAAGATCTCCGCGCCATGGAGACACACGCGCATATCAAATAAATGCAATTAACAAATCCGCGGGTGCAGATTGGCATAGATTGACAGCAAGACGCCATAGAAGCAAGTATCCGAGTACGCACTTACCAGAGAAAAATGTGGCCAACGGTTGAATCTGTGCTCGCCAGGTAAGGCCGTCTCGTGCTGGGCGGGTCACGGATCACTGATCATCTTACCAGAAAGAAGACACCGCCAGTACAAGGAGAGAACACCAGGCATTCCCCACCGCCATTACTGGACACAATAGACCAAACGGCTTGGTGATTATCCGATTAGGATCTGGCTGGATGTTCTTGTAGGAGGGAGGGGGGGCCTTTTAGATCTTTCTTTCAAAGTGACACTGATGGGTCTCTTTGTTAGCAACAGGGGATAGAGAATGTGATACCTTGAAGCCCCGTGAATTGTGTGCTGTTCAAATATACCTTTCTTATGGGCGTATTCCAAAGTAAACAGGTAAAAGATTCCGGTTCATTGGCCTATTTCTGGCATAAAACAGACCAGGTAATCCTGCGATATACTCTATGGGAAACTGCCAAGGGGTAACAGAAAATCAGAAAGTCCATAGCTACCATTCTAAAATACATACAAG
This sequence comes from Cepaea hortensis, assembly GCA_963921405.1. NCBI lineage: Eukaryota > Metazoa > Mollusca > Gastropoda > Stylommatophora > Helicidae > Cepaea > Cepaea hortensis. The sequence continues at coordinate 3,543,351 of OY992896.1, forward strand.
CCAAAGGGAAGAAGCATGGACACGACTGATATAACTTGCCGTACAGACTTGACTGACGGAAACTGACGAGACCCTGACCACAGGAACCAGGGGTGAAGCCTGGTCCAGCTCTGCAATGCTGTCTTGGAGTTCAAGTGAGGAGATTTAACAACTCCTCACGTGAACAGTCAGCAGAGGTACTTTAAGATGACTGCTGCCTCGGAGGATTGAATATACATGGGGATGCCCAATTTACCGTGACGTAGTTCAACATAACATAACATAATATAACATGCCAGCCAGACACGAAAGTGTTTGTTTTGGCATGGAAACAACAAGAGAGGAACAGGCTTCTATGGATAACACGAGGAGATGCACTGGAAGAGTGGGGGGGGGGGGAGGGGGGAAGATGAGGTGGTTTTCTAGTGTCTCCAGATCTCTTCCATGACATGCGCGCGATTTAGAGGCCGCAAGTTTGATTCTGGGGTGGAAGCTGGAGACAAGGGAGGTACATGACTAGAGTTCAGACACGGCCATGTCACAAACACCAACACGGCCATGTCACAAACACCAACACGGCCATGTCACAAGCACCAACACGGCCATGTCACAAACACCAACACGGCCATGTCACAAACACCAACACGGCCATGTCACAAACACCAACACGGCCATGTCACAAACACCAACACGGCCATGTCACAAACACCAACACGGCCATGTCACAAACACCAACACGGCCATATCACAAACACCAACACGGCCATCCATCTACCGCCTGTACAGTTCAGGGAACCTACATGTGTACTGATCCCATATCTGATGTCCCAACCATCAACACGGCCATCGATCTACCGCCTGTACAGTTCAGGGAACCTACATGTGTATTAACCCCATACCTGATGTCCCAACCATTAACACGACCATAGATGTACCGCCTGTACAGCTCAGGGAACCTACATGCTACATGTTTACTTCCCCCATACCTGATGTCCCAACCATTAACACGGCCATAGATGTACCGCCTGTACAGCTCAGGGAACCTACATGTGTATTGACCCCATACGTGATATCCCAACCATTAACACGGCCATAGATGTACCGCCTGTACAGTTCAGGGAACCTACATGTGTATTGACCCCATACGTGATGTCCCAACCATTAACACGGCCATAGATGTACCGCCTGTACAGCTCAGGGAACCTACATGCTACATGTGTACTGGCCTCATATTTGATTTCCCAACCATTAACACGGCCATAGATGTACCGCCTGTACAGCTCAGGGAACCTACATGCTACATGTTTACTTCCCCCATACCTGATGTCCCAACCATTAACACGGCCATAGATGTACCGCCTGTACAGTTCAGGGAACCTACATGTGTATTGACCCCATACGTGATGTCCCAACCATTAACAAGGCCATAGATGTACCGCCTGTACAGCTCAGGGAACCTACATGCTACATGTGTACTTCCCCCATACCTGATGTCCCAACCATTAACACGGCCATAGATGTACCGCCTGTACAGCTCAGGGAACCTACATGTGTACTGACCCCATACGTGATGTCCCAACAATTAACACGGCCATAGATGTACCGCCTGTACAGCTCAGGGAACCTACATGTGTACTGACCCCATACCTGATGTCCCAACCATTAACACGGCCATAGATGTACCGCCTGTACAGTTCAGGGAACCTACATGTGTACTGACCCCATTCCTGATGTCCCAACCATTAACACGGCCATAGATGTACCGCCTGTACAGCTCAGGGAACCTACATGTGTACTGACCCCATACCTGATGTTCCCAACAGCCCATAAACTAACAGACATGACTGTGGCCCATCTTTGGAACCATAGCCTTGGTGGAAACACTGGCCATTAAACTCACAAGAAATGAGAGTAAGGACCAGTCCAGCCTGACGTAGCATTGCTAGGGTGACTAACTGTTGTAAGGGCTGACCTAGTACAGCTGTCAACACCTGGGAGTCTCATTATGTTCGTACCCGCGATATTCTGAAGATTTATCTCAACAACCACACCCCCCACTACCTGGAGTTTCCTCAAAGCGTGATTACCTGTCGTCTAACTGTGACTACTGCACTGGTGATTGAACCACGCATCACCATGTAATCGCTTAGATACAGCCCTTACAGTTTGCAATGTTAAAGCTATCTATTATATTGAAGGAATTATTTTAAAGATGACGTGCCCAGTTCCTTTCCTCGTGATTATCCTGTGTACACTCTACGATACCTTGATAAAACCTTGGTTGAGGGCAAGAGAACAAGAGGTAGACAACGATACAAGTGGGAAGATAACATCAAGAGATGGACGAACTCAGCCTGACAGAATGTACAGTCAGGGCAAGAGATAGTGTTGGAGATCCATTGCAGCCAACCTTTAATGTCGAGACGGCACTTGATTGATTGACACTCTAAGATTCCTTGAGCCTAACAGATGACTCTCATGTTACTTCCATACATGTCCCATTCACAAGCCCACGCTGAGAAGCTCTGGGAAGGTGTACCGGTGCGTCGTGGGGAGCAGAGCAGTGCTGGGGCGTTTCTACACGGCAGGTGCCGTCTCCACATGGGGGGTTGAATGTAAGGTATCTCCAACACTGAAGAAGAAGAAGAAGAAGAAGAAGAAGAAGAAGAAGAAGAAGAAGAAGAAGAAGAAGAAGAAGAAGAAGAAGAAGAAGAAGAAGAAGAAGAATCGCTAAGACATTTACAGAATTGAGACAGAGATAAAAAGAGTTGGAGCGAGACAGACAAAGCGAGAGAGAGAGAGAGAGAGAGAGAGAGAGAGAGAGAGAGAGGGAGGGAGAGAGAGAGGGAGAGAGAGAGAGAGAGGGAAAGACAGATAAACACACACAAGAGAGAGGGGGGAGACAGGGAGGGGGAGAGAGAGGCGGCAGAAGAGAGGAAAGCACAAGTCAACAGATGAAATGAACACCAAACAAAGCTAGTGTCACCATGCACTAGCCGTCACATCAAGAGCAAGATAGAGAGATAGATACTACAGGAAGAGAGGAAAGCACAAGTCAACAAATGAAATGAACACCAAACAAATTCGGTGTCGCCAAGCACTAACCGTCCCATCAAGAGCAAGATCAACAAGGGAGAGCAACCGCATGCAGACCCGCCCCGCGAACACACGATTACCTCCACTTTAACACCACTTGGCATAAATTTCAATGGTAAAATCTAATCGATATTTTCCGTACGGATCTTCTCCAAAGGTCACAGACACTTTCACCAAATTAACACCCAGAATCCCGCGGTTTAAATAAGGAGATTTCATCGGATGAACCCTCCATTAGCCCAGTTAAACCAAATGCCACAATCCAAGACCCAGGACACTTAAGGACATCCTTTGAAGGCACCAATCGCTGGTTCAAACAAACCTATTGAATTGTTCTCGATTGTCCTCTGTTTAAGTGAACTGACAACAGAGATTATAAGTCTCGACAGAGTATTAGAGCTGTATTTGATATCAATAACCGCACATCTCCTCCGTCTTCGTTTCTCATTCTAGGGAAGTGCGTCACACCTAGTTACGCATCTGGACAGTCAGCCTGTCATACCTCAGCCTGTATTCGTGTACGGTTTACCCCCCTCTAGGCAGATTCCATCCAATGTCAATCAATCAATCAATCAGGTGTCGTCTCCACAATGAAGGTTGGCTGCAATGCATCTCCAACACTGTCTGTCTCTCGCCTTGACTGTACATTCTGTCAGACTGAAGTTCGCCCATCTCTTGATGTTATCTTTGCACTTGTATCGTTGTCTACCTTTTGCTCGCTTGCCCTCCAGTATGGTTTTTATAAAAGTGTTGTCTTTTAACGTGGCCAAAATATTTCACTTGCCTCTTTGTTATTTTTGTCATCAACTCTCTTTTCATTCTCAGTTTTTTTAGAACCTCTGTATTTGGTTGTTTCTGTTTCCATGATATACGGCATATTCTTCCGTATATCCACATCTCCAGGGCATCTATTCGAATTCCTAGTTGCCTGTTCAATGTCCAGGCTTCCGCGAAGTACAATAGTGTTGAATATACGTAACCCCGGGAGGATTAACCCGGTCAACAAATGCCCACAGAAGTCGGATGTGTCGGCGTAACGGCGCAAGAACGCAGCTCTGCTGTAAACAGGCATAGCGCAATCACGTCCGAGAAAGAAAAAAAAAACTCCGGATGGACGCAGCAGCAGAAGAAGAAGAAGAAGAAGAAGAAGAAGAAGAAGAAGAAGAAGAAGAAGAAGAAGAAGAAGAAGAAGAATATACGTAACATTTGACAATTCTACATCCAAGGTAACAGGCTCTATCTACCTGTGGGTAGATTGCATACAAGGTAACGGGCTCTATCTACCTGTGGGTAGATTTCATACAAGGTAACAGGCTCTATCTACCTGTGGGTAGATACAAGGTAACGGGCTCTATCTATCCGTGGGTAGATTTTCTTCCCCAAGAATTTTGACAGAGCAGTGGGTGTAGGGCCTACTTTTTGCCATGTCAAACTGCCCTAATATTGCTCACGCACGGGACGTGCACATGATGCATCCTGTCTGTCGTCCTTACCCCAGGGAGTTAGCCACCCGATGCCACTACCCAAGAGATCATAGGGATGTGTGATATCATTAGATAACAGTGGTTCTTGGAAACAGGTCCCAGCCCTGTGTTGGGATCGAACCCAGTTCCTTCTTAGCCTGGGGTAGACGCAATATCCTCTCAGCCATACCCCCTCTCAATAAAAAAGCACATGAGAGCCCAACAAAACCGCCAGCTGCCCAGCTATCATGTCTGAAGCATTGGGTTCAAATCTACAGTAAAGATTCACTTAGACACTACTCAAGCGTAAAACAGATACCCGGTCACACTTGCTCGGAGTTGACGCGATGAGAAAGGAAGATGGGCACCGCAGTGTATGATGCTGTGACTTGGTGACAGACTGGGGTAGGTAAGACTGTACGCCACTATCCCACAAAGACAGGTCCCGAAGCAAGAACCAGCCATGGTTCAATAACATGCCAGATCATCACATTTCCTAGACCGGAAACCACGGAGGGATAGATGGCCCGTCTTTACCTCTATTAGCGGCCGACGAATGTAGGCCTGGAAGCCTCGTCTGACCGCGCTCGTGAGACTATCAGCGCAGCGGCCTATCGATTACATCAACGTGCCACTACGACAGTTTCCAGCCTAGTGTTTAGTAGGCTGGCATGCGAGCTGAGGGGTAGGGTTCGGCTCCTTGACTCAAGGAAGGATGACAGGACTTGCAAATCTCTGTATATCCGGCACGGGAATATACACAAGAGATAGGGCAAGCCTGTTGTGTATCTTCGGTACAAACTATCCAGATACACGAATGTCTGGACTTTTCTAATTCTTCTTCTTCTTCTTCTTCTTCTCTGCGTTCATCCGGAGAGTTTTTTCGGACATGATTGCGTTGTACCTGTTTACACCAGAGTTGCGTTCTTGCGCCGTTAGGCCGACACATCCGACTTCTGCGGGCATTTGTTGACCAGGGTAACCTTCGCGGGCTTTTCAATTTGACCTACCGGCTTTGTTTGTGTTCGTGGGGCTGTCTTGTCGTTAGATTCTTCTTATTGTTGGATTCTTCTCATTGTTGGATTGTTCTTGTTGTTGTATTATTTTTATTGTTGGATCCTTATTATTGTTGAATTCTTCTTATTGTTGTATACTTATTGTTGGACTCTTCTTACTGTTGTATTATTCTTATTGTTTGATTTTTCTTATTATTGCATTCTTATTATTGTTGTATTATTCTTATTGTTGGATCCTTGGATACAACACTTGCTTTTATCTCCGAGCAGTTAACAATTCCAGGGCGGGGGCCTTCACGTCATCACACAAGTCCAGGACTGTGTATGTCCAGCCCTTGCCTTCCAGGCCTGGCGCAGTGGTTTGTCCTCTAGGCTACCAAGACATTGGTTTGAGTTCAGAATTCTTTTTCGTTCCCGACCACTTGTCTCTACCACCCCAGGGCTAGGTGTTTGAGAAACCTTATGATTTATTCTATTGTGGCATCATACACATGATTTATCATCGTCATCATCATCATTATTATTATTACATCAGGTTATTATTACAGTTAGTCTTATATTATTACTACATTACTATGGATTATTACTATTAATTTAGATGCGTTGTTTGGCTGCTTGCCGTCAAGCATTGATAGCTGCTGATATATTATGTTCATTCTTCTCCCGCCCTTTACTTCCAACTGTAGATCAGGGACACAACCAACTCACTCCACACCCTCCCTTCCGTATGTTGCTGCCTCCTGCAGCCCTCTCCATGTCCTCCTTCGTGTAATGTTAGGTCTCCGTATATGTCTCCTGCCGCGTGGGCTCCAGAGGGAGGTCGGTCTTGTTATACTGTTGATAGGTGTTCTCATTGTGCCCCCTGCCCCGGTCGCTTGTCTTGTCCTGGCCTCTTTATTGACTGGGATTTTTTTGTCATTATTTTCTAGTAAGTACTGTATTTAGATCAGTCCGTTTATACATCTTATACAGAAAAAGAGAAAAGAAAAATCACAACAGAAATGAGATTCCTGAGAAGAATACTCAATATATCAAGAAGAGATAAGATCAGAAATGAAGAAATCAAGATTAAAGTGGGGGTTGTAGCTGCACTATATTCTATTAGAAAGCAGCAAGTCAAATGGTTTGGCCATGCAAGTAGGTTAACAACTAACAGTATACCACAATAAGCAATGGTGTACAGACCAGAGGAAAGCAGAGGAAGAGGCCGACCACGTAAACGATGGACGCAGGGAATAACAGTCCATGGGAATATCGATACAGGAAGCCCATAATCGGGCACTCTCCCGCTGTTTATACTTCACCTCGACACCGCAAGGTACAAGAGGAACAAGATGAGATCAGATGAAGAAGTACTGTATTATTTGCCAGTTCGTAATCCTGCATACCACGTTTGAAACATAGCTGTGGGAGATTTGGCAGCAGATCGCCTGGCGCTGGTTTTTTTTTTTTTTTTTTTTAGAATAAAAGAGTACGAGTGAGTGTCGTTCAAAAAGTAGTGGCAAACTACTGAACGTAAACTTGGGAAGAGTAGTAGTGGTGGTGGTAGTAGTAATAGAAGTAGTAGTAGCAGTAGTAGTAGTAGTAGTAGTAGTAGTAATAATAGTAGTAGTAGTAGTAGTAGCAGCAGCAGCAGCAGCAGTAGCAGTACTAGTAGTAGTAGTAGTAGTAGAAGCAGTTGCTACAGTGACGGTAGTGGTAATAAGTAGTACGTAATGTGCACTAGTGTGAAGTAAAGTACGGCTCATTTGTCCAGGTCCTGCGACCACTGGGGACATGGTACTAGTTGAGCAAATCTCAGGACCAGTCGGCACTCGCTGGCTGATGTGCTCGATACCACAACGGCCGCCTTACTTCCCCCATCATTACCTGCTACCCGTTTCAGGCCGGCTAGACCTGAGTTCAGGCCAATGTTTACAACATCTCCGCCTCGAGGGGGGTTTGAACACGCAACCTCCTACCCGACAGGCTAGCGTGCCGAATCTCCTGTAGTAGTTAGTAGTAGTAAGTGGTAGCTCAAGTAATGACTATATATATATATATATATATATATATATATATATATATATATATATATATATATATATATATATATATATATATATAACAACATCATCAAGTGCCATGCCAGCTGGCGTAAGTGTTCTTGGCTCTCCACAGATCTCGGTCTTTGGTGTTCTGGATCAACTCTGCTGATGATATTCCTCCATGTCACCGTCTCAATCCATCCACCATAATTTCTCTTGGTCTGTCTCTGCCTCTCTTCACCTCGATCTTTCCAATTGTCACGATGTTCTCTAATGCCTCTCTTCTCATCACATGACCAAAGAAAGCTGTTGGTCTCTTTCTTATTGTTGTATATTGTGTTCTAGTTTCATATGCATCTTTCAAGCAATCGTTGTTATATATATATATATATATGTCTATGACTAATGAAGTAACATACACATCTGTTATCGTTTGGAATGACTGCCCTAGCGGACGTTGCACTGCTTCACGCCTTCTCCCTGTCCTAACCCTGCATGAGGAGCGGAGAGAGGTTTTCTGTTGTTGGTGAGGTAATAAAAGCCAACGTTGAGCGGGCAATACGAAGTACATACAAACAAAACAAAGCTCCTCAGGCACGGCTTGACCGAGCCATATTCTGCCATAAACTTGCCCGGACCCACACAGGACTCGCTTGAAACACACCCGTCACATAGCCACACACGCGACATAGGTTTAACTTGTACTTACCATCTCGGGATAATACCAAATGAAGGGAATTAAATAAATATCCAACGATAAGCGGAGACCATATCCGTACATGTCTCCTTCGAGCCGCCATCGTTTGACTTTGTGTGTCTGCTAGCAGGCTGGTTTCTGCTCATGCGCGGCGGTGTCAAAGGTCAGCTCATGAATATTTAATGCCAGAGGCCGAGTCTGTCCGCTGAGCGAGCGTGAACAAGTGCTGCTGGCGGCGAGTGCGCGCTGTTGTAGTGGGAGGAGCCGGGCTGTCAGTCACCTGGATCTATTGTTTGTTTATCACTTGTCGTCGTTAACAGTTTAAAAACAAATGACCTTTCTGGTCGAGTTAATTGTCTTGATGGAAAGTAAGGAAAAGTCATGGTAGGCAGAGAAAGTTTAACGCGGAAAGATCAAACACGACACAGCAACACATGGTAACAGTTCAAAACAAGGTTTTGTCTTAGTGAACTTGAATAATAATGACACGGACAATATGTAACTCAGCCTGGTAGATATCACCGCATATCGCCAGGTATGTTGGTAAATAGTTGACACACGGTGTCACAGAGAACAGAATGTATGTGGGTAATAGTTGACAATCGGTGTGACAGAGAACAGAATGTATGTGGGTAATAGTTGACCAACGGTGTCACAGAGAACAGAATGTGTGTGGGTAATAGTTGACCAACGGTGTCACAGAGAACAGAATGTGTGTGGGTAATAGTTGACCAACGGTGTCACAGAGAACAGAATGTGTGTGGGTAATAGTTGACAAACGGTGTCACAGAGAACAGAATGTATGTGGGTAATAGTTGACCAACGGTGTCACAGAGAACAGAATGTATGTGGGTAATAGTTGACCAACGGTGTCACAGAGAACAGAATGTGTGTGGGTAATAGTTGACCAACGGTGTCACAGAGAACAGAATGTGTGTGGGTAATAGTTGACCAACGGTGTCACAGAGAACAGAATGTGTGTGGGTAATAGTTGACCAACGGTGTCACAGAGAACAGAATGTGTGTGGGTAATAGTTGACCAACGGTGTCACAGAGAACAGAATGTGTGTGGGTAATAGTTGACCAACGGTGTCACAGAGAACAGAATGTGTGTGGGTAATAGTTGACCAACGGTGTCACAGAGAACAGAATGTATGTGGGTAATAGTTGACCAACGGTGTCACAGAGAACAGAATGTGTGTGGGTAATAGTTGACCAACGGTGTCACAGAGAACAGAATGTATGTGGGTAATAGTTGACCAACGGTGTCACAGAGAACAGAATGTATGTGGGTAATAGTTGACCAACGGTGTCACAGAGAACAGAATGTGTGTGGGTAATAGTTGACAATCGGTGTGACAGAGAACAGAATGTGTGTGGGTAATAGTTGACAATCGGTGTGACAGAGAACAGAATGTTTGTGGGTAATAGTTGACAATCGGTGTGACAGAGAACAGAATGTGTGTGGGTAATAGTTGACCAACGGTGTCACAGAGAACAGAATGTATGTGGGTAATAGTTGACCAACGGTGTCACAGAGAACAGAATGTGTGTGGGTAATAGTTGACAATTGGTGTGACAGAGAACAGAATGTGTGTGAGTAATAGTTGACAAACGGTGTGACAGAGAACAGAATGTGTGTGGGTAATAGTTGACCAACGGTGTCACAGAGAACAGAATGTATGTGGGTAATAGTTGACCAACGGTGTCACAGAGAACAGAATGTGTGTGGGTAATAGTTGACAATCGGTGTGACAGAGAACAGAATGTGTGTGGGTAATAGTTGACAATCGGTGTGACAGAGAACAGAATGTGTGTGGGTAATAGTTGACAATCGGTGTGACAGAGAACAGAATGTGTGTGGGTAATAGTTGACCAACGGTGTCACAGAGAACAGAATGTATGTGGGTAATAGTTGACCAACGGTGTCACAGAGAACAGAATGTATGTGGGTAATAGTTGACCAACGGTGTCACAGAGAACAGAATGTGTGTGGGTAATAGTTGACCAACGGTGTCACAGAGAACAGAATGTGTGTGGGTAATAGTTGACCAACGGTGTCACAGAGAACAGAATGTATGTGGGTAATAGTTGACCAACGGTGTGACAGAGAACAGAATGTGTGTGGGTAATAGTTGACAATTGGTGTGACAGAGAACAGAATGTGTGTGAGTAATAGTTGACAAACGGTGTGACAGAGAACAGAATGTGTGTGGGTAATAGTTGACCAACGGTGTCACAGAGAACAGAATGTATGTGGGTAATAGTTGACCAACGGTGTCACAGAGAACAGAATGTGTGTGGGTAATAGTTGACAATCGGTGTGACAGAGAACAGAATGTGTGTGGGTAATAGTTGACAATCGGTGTGACAAAGAACAGAATGTGTGTGGGTAATAGTTGACAATCGGTGTGACAGAGAACAGAATGTGTGTGGGTAATAGTTGACAATCGGTGTGACAGAGAACAGAATGTGTGTGGGTAATAGTTGACAATCGGTGTGACAGAGAACAGAATGTGTGTGAGTAATAGTTGACAAACGGTGTGACAGAGAACAGAATGTGTGTGGGTAATAGTTGACCAACGGTGTCACAGAGAACAGAATGTGTGTGGGTAATAGTTGACCAACGGTGTCACAGAGAACAGAATGTATGTGGGTAATAGTTGACCAACGGTGTCACAGAGAACAGAATGTGTGTGGGTAATAGTTGACAATCGGTGTGACAGAGAACAGAATGTGTGTGAGTAATAGTTGACAAACGGTGTGACAGAGAACAGAATGTGTGTGGGTAATAGTTGACCAACGGTGTCACAGAGAACAGAATGTATATGGGTAATAGTTGACCAACGGTGTCACAGAGAACAGAATGTGTGTGGGTAATAGTTGACAAACGGTGTGACAGAGAACAGAATGTGTGTGGGTAATAGTTGACAATCGGTGTGACAGAGAACAGAATGTGTGTGGTTAATAGTTGACAATCGGTGTGACAGAGAACAGAATGTGTGTGAGTAATAGTTGACAATCGGTGTGACAGAGAACAGAATGTGTGTGGGTAATAGTTGACAAACGGTGTCACAGAGAACAGAATGTATGTGAGTAATAGTTGACAATCGGTGTGACAGAGAACAGAATGTGTGTGGGTAATAGTTGACAATCGGTGTGACAGAGAACAGAATGTGTGTGGGTAATAGTTGACAATCGGTGTGACAGAGAACAGAATGTGTGTGGGTAATAGTTGACAATCGGTGTGACAGAGAACAGAATGTGTGTGGGTAATAGTTGACAATCGGTGTGACAGAGAACAGAATGTGTGTGGGTAATAGTTGACAATCGGTGTGACAGAGAACAGAATGTGTGTGGGTAATAGTTGACAAACGGTGTGACAGAGAACAGAATGTGTGTGGGTAATAGTTGACAAACGGTGTCACAGAGAACAGAATGTGTGTGGGTAATAGTTGACAAACGGTGTCACAGAGAACAGAATGTGTGTGGGTAATAGTTGACACACGGTGTCACAGAGAACAGAATGTGTGTGGGTAATAGTTGACAATCGGTGTGACAGAGAACAGAATGTGTGTGGGTAATAGTTGACAATCGGTGTGACAGAGAACAGAATGTGTGTGGGTAATAGTTGACCAACGGTGTCACAGAGAACAGAATGTGTGTGGGTAATAGTTGACAAACGGTGTGACAGAGAACAGAATGTGTGTGGGTAATAGTTGACAAACGGTGTCACAGAGAACAGAATGTGTGTGGGTAATAGTTGACAAACGGTGTCACAGAGAACAGAATGTGTGTGGGTAATAGTTGACACACGGTGTCACAGAGAACAGAATGTGTGTGGGTAATAGTTGACAGACGGTGTCACATAGAACAGAATGACCAGTATGTGGGTAACAGTTGACAAACGGTGTCACAGAAGTTGACAAACGGTGTCACAGAAGTTAACAAACGGTGTCACGGAAATTGACAAACTGTGTCACAGAAGTTGACAAACTGTGTCACAGAAGTTGACAAACTGTGTCACAGAAGTTGACAAACGGTGTCACAGAAGTTGACAAACGGTGTCACAGAAGTTGACAAACGGTGTCACAGAAGTTGACAGACGGTGTCACAGAGAACTGAATGACCAGTATGTGAGTAATAGTTGACAAATGCTGACAAAGAAAACAGTCATAAACAAACATACACAGTATTCTTTGACGCTCATAGAAGAGGGCACGCTAGACAACATAAACATGGAACTAGGGGTGTTTTCTTGGTCATGCATCGAAGTACACTTGTTCCTGCAGCGAGGCACGTCGCCATGTGGAGGACACAGGTTCGAATCCCGATCGGTAACTATAACTTTCAGTGTGTATGTTGTCTAGTGCGTCCTCAAGTCTCTACTTCCTTCTTCTCACTTCTATGAGCGCCATGCAATACCATGTGTGTTTATTTATGAACTGTCTTAGTGGCCTCAAAGTGTTCCCTATTTGATTTCCTGTGTGACACAGAAAACATATCGATATATCCTGATCTCTTTATATCGGTGATATTCTAAGAGGCAGAACCTGCGTATATGACTCCAAATTGTCTTTCTCCTGTAGCGCTATTTCCGAATCCCTACATGACGCATTGTACCAATCAGAGAAACGCAGTGGAAAAATTCCGCATCCGGCGGCGCTACCGGGCGGGCCAACCTGTGGAAGTGAGGCCACCCTGAACTTGACACTGTAACCCATTCTTTGTCTGCCGCGGCATTTCGGAGATAATTAGATAATATCATGGCCGTCGCGGGGTTTTATGCTGGGGAGGCACGTGACTGCCACGACAATGAGAGGCCCCGGCAGGAACATAACCAACAATATCCATTCCCATGGTGTTCTCAGAGATGACCATTATGATGTCGTAAATTAGTTAAGAAAATAAATGTTTGCCTGAGGGTCGTTAAAATAACTTCATCACCACGGCTACCACAACTATCATTGCCATGATCATCATCACTACCACCAACATCACCACCACAACTATCATTGTCATTATATCATTACCAACACCATCACCACTACTACCAACATCACCACCACCACCATCACCACCACCACTAACACCAACATCACCACCACAACTATCATTGTCATCGTCACCATGACCGTTGAATTCACACAAGAGACAATATTGTAGTTGTAGACAATTTTCAAGCCAACGAGAGACGATCATCATCATCATCATCATCATCATCATCATCATCATCACTATCGTCACCTCCACAACTATCATTGTCATCCCTGCCATCATTATCATCGTCATCATCATCATCATCATCATCATCATCAGTGGAGGACTGGGGTCTGGAAATATTCTTTGCCAGGAGACCCAGCTACCAGAAGGGCGATAACATGCTATAGTCTGTTTACCTTTGTATGCTCCAAAATAAAATTCCACATCTCAGTAACCAACCGAGGGAAAATGATGAGATTTAGCATATAACTTTGTCATTATGTCCACCCAACAAAAAGAATTTTTGTTCTGGAGATTGTACAGCAGATTTCACAGTTTCTTTATATGCGGTATATAATTTACGGGTCAGAGATGAAGTGCACATTATTAAATCTATTACGTCTTCACAAGGAAACATTAACGTTGAATAGTTAGTTTCCTCGTGGGACATGGGATTGGCCTTGTGACAAGAGCTCCGCGCAGTGGAACGGGGCATTATTGTAAAACAAGTTTGTTAGCGAGAAATCATTAGTTTTTCACCAAAACATCAAAGAAATGTCGCCGCTTTCCACGATTTAAGTTGCTTTTGGGCCTATCAAAGACATATTCCTGGGAGGGGTAAATATAAGACGGCAGGAAAAATTTCATAACGATGCAACAGACAGTTTTCAAAATAATTGATCGTGAATGAAGGCCTTCATTTCTGGACAGACTATAGATATAGTGTCGGATGTTTCAGGTTTCCATGAGACCCGGCCAGCAGAAGGGCGATTGCATGCTAGATATATTGTCTGATGTTTAAAGTTGTCCTCTCCATCAGGGACCCACTAGTCGTGGGGCAGGTGGAAGAAGCGTTTACAGAAAATAAAGACCAAGAAGAAGTTAAGAAAGAAAGAAAGAAAGAAAGAAAGAAAGAAGAAGAAGAAGAAGAAGAAGAAGAAGAAGAAGAAGAAGAAGAAGAAGAAGAAGAAGAAGAAGAAGAACAACAACAACAACAACAACAATAATAATAATAATAATAACACAACACAGGAAATGCGATGCCCAAAAATGCAGTAACTGGCAGGCAAACACGGTATGTAATCAATACAAGCAAACCGAAACAAGGCCAGCGCGGAGGAAGTGATCAATACATCACACAGAACAACACAGACACAGACACACACACACACACATCACACACACAAGTACACACATACCTACACAGGTATACACGATAGAGCACAACTGAGAGAGTGAAACCAGTATGCATACACACACGGACACACACATGGAAGGAAACACACACACGATACAACACAACTGAGAATGTGAAACCGCCACAACACACACGCTCCCCCCCCCCCCCACACACACACACACATCACACTCATACACAAACGTCTGCACACTCACAGACACACATGATACAACACAACTGAGAATGTACTACTGCCACAACACACACACACGTCTCCCCCCCCCCCACACACACACATACATACACACACACGCACGCACACACACACCACTCATCCACAAACGTCCGCACACACAGACACACACACGATACGATACAACTAACAATGTGAAATTAGCACACACACACACACACGCACACACTCACACACATTCACACAAACACACATGCAAACTGGCAGCAAACAGGTGGAAGATAAAAGACATCTCCAGCTCCCCCCAAAAAAACCTCCGCTACTTGACAAATGAAGCTAATTTTAGCTCAACAGTCACGTGAGCGTTACTCGCCAATCAGAGCGCATGCCCACGGCCTTGACACATTGGAGGGGTGCAGTTGGTAGGTGTGTGTGACCTTGAGAGGGTGTGAGTCCGTGATTGGGCAGGTCCAGGCGTTCCCGTGCATCTGTCAGGCATCCTACACTTGATTGCGATCTCCGTCGCGTTTGCGGAATGCATGCGCCACTATGGTGAGTAGCGTGGTAGGCTTTATTCTCTGTAAAGGACAAGATTAGCACTGCTTTCAGCACATCATTATATTTTACACCTGAAAGCTCACTGAAATTTTTTGGAATTCAACACGACACTTTGGAGACTGCTGCCAAAGACCGAAATTCGTGGCGTACATCATTACGCAATGGTGCTGTCACTTGTGAAGCAACCAGGACTGCAAGAGCTGTGAAGAAAAGGCTGGACAGAAACAATAACTGCAGGAGATCCTCCTCCTGGAACGTCAAGCAACCTTTGCCCACATTGTCAAAGAACATTTCGAACCAAAATAGGCTTTATCAGCCATCTTAGAACTCGTACGTTCAATCCCATTGGATGAAATGAATGGTCATCATCATACTTGATGGACAAACGTGATAGTTTACGCCATTTTAAATGAAACAATTCACTACCTGATCCCCTTCTGAGGAGACCTCATTCCAAGAGACAGGATCATACCCATACTTAGGTAGCAATGTGGAGAAAGAGGGCGGAACAGATACAGATAATAAGATACAGAAGACTAGAGACGTTTTTAGCCGTCTCCCTGGCCTAGAATTTAATGTCTTTCTCCGTAATCCCGTATATTCTCGTGAGTAACGTGACGTGCGTAATAATCGGTAGCGGTTCTCATCGCGTCGGTAACTTACGGGGTATGTGAGCCGGTCGCTCAGAGAGCAGTGGCAAACTACTGAGCGTAATCTTGGCAAGAAATCAACAATCAGCTGAAAGATGCTGATGTTGACAACGATGTCCTGTAAAGGATATGCGAACACAAAAAAGGCGGCGTTTTTACAACACTAGGGCATACGAAATTAAACTGAGCACAAAACTATTATGGGGGAGACCCTTACCGTGAAGTTGGAACCGCGAGTAACTAACTAACTAACTAACTAATCAACCAACCAACCAACCAACCAACCAACCATCCAACCAACCAACCACCCACCCACCCACCAACCCTACCAACCAACCAACCACCCACCCACCCACCCAATCAACCAACCAACCAACTAACTAACTAACTAACTAACCAACCAACCAACTAACTAACTACAACACCGCCACTCGATCTCCATGGGGAAGGGAACACACGCCTACAGCGTCGCCAGGCCAGCGTCTAGCCACTACACCAACACGCGAATCGATCTCCATGGGGAAGGGGACACATGCCTACAGCGAAGTCCAGAGAGTCAATATACCCAGACTCCAAGAAAGGTTACAGGCGATGCATGACGTTGTTTCATGATCGTCACATCACGGAAGCAGCTGGAGACATCTACTTCAGCCAGATCTGACCACCAGTTGATTCCTTCCCTGGACAGGAGACTCCAGCCAGATCTGACCACCAGTTGATTCCTTCCCTGGACAGGAGACTCCAGCCAGATCTGACCACCAGTTGATTCCTTCCCTGGACAGGAGACTCCAGCCAGATCTGACCACCAGTTGATTCCTTCCCTGGACAGGAGACTCCAGCCAGATCTGACCACCAGTTGATTCCTTCCCTGGACAGGAGACTCCAACCAGATCTGACCACCAGTTGATTCCTTCCCTGGACAGGAGACTCCAACCAGATCTGACCACCAGTTGATTCCTTCCCTGGACAGGAGACTCCAGCCAGATCTGACCACCAGTTGATTCCTTCCCTGGACAGGAGACTCCAACCAGATCTGACCATCAGTTGATTCCTTCCCTGGACAGGAGACTCCAGCCAGATCTGACCACCAGTTGATTCCTTCCCTGGACAGGAGACTCCAGCCAGATCTGACCATCAGTTGATTCCTTCCCTGGACAGGACACTCCAGCCAGATCTGACCACCAGTTGATTCCTTCCCTGGACAGGAGACTCCAGCCAGATCTGACCACCAGTTGATTCCTTCCCTGGACAGGAGACTCCAGCCAGATCTGACCACCAGTTGATTCCTTCCCTGGACAGGAGACTCCAGCCAGATCTGACCACCAGTTGATTCCTTCCCTGGACAGGAGACTCCAGCCAGATCTGACCACCAGTTGATTCCTTCCCTGGACAGGAGACTCCAGCCAGATCTGACCACCAGTTGATTCCTTCCCTGGACAGGAGACTCCAGCCAGATCTGACCACCAGTTGATTCCTTCCCTGGACAGGAGACTCCAGCCAGATCTGACCACCAGTTGATTCCTTCCCTGGACAGGAGACTTCAGCCAGATCTGACCACCAGTTGATTCCTTCCCTGGACAGGAGACTCCAGCCAGATCTGACCACCAGTTGATTCCTTCCCTGGACAGGAGACTCCAGCCAGATCTGACCACCAGTTGATTCCTTCCCTGGACAGGACACTCCAGCCAGATCTGACCACCAGTTGATTCCTTCCCTGGACAGGACACTCCAGCCAGATCTGACCACCAGTTGATTCCTTCCCTGGACAGGAGACTCCAGCCAGATCTGACCACCAGTTGATTCCTTCCCTGGACAGGAGACTCCAGCCAGATCTGACCACCAGTTGATTCCTTCCCTGGACAGGAGACTCCAGCCAGATCTGACCACCAGTTGATTCCTTCCCTGGACAGGAGACTCCAGCCAGATCTGACCACCAGTTGATTCCTTCCCTGGACAGGACACTCCAGCCAGATCTGACCACCAGTTGATTCCTTCCCTGGACAGGACACTCCAGCCAGATCTGACCACCAGTTGATTCCTTCCCTGGACAGGAGACTCCAGCCAGATCTGACCACCAGTTGATTCCTTCCCTGGACAGGAGACTCCAGCCAGATCTGACCACCAGTTGATTCCTTCCCTGGACAGGAGACTCCAGCCAGATCTGACCACCAGTTGATTCCTTCCCTGGACAGGAGACTCCAACCAGATCTGACCACCAGTTGATTCCTTCCCTGGACAGGAGACTCCAACCAGATCTGACCACCAGTTGATTCCTTCCCTGGACAGGAGACTCTAGCCAGATCTGACCACCAGTTGATTCCTTCCCTGGACAGGAGACTCCAGCCAGATCTGACCACCAGTTGATTCCTTCCCTGGACAGGAGACTCCAGCCAGATCTGACCACCAGTTGATTCCTTCCCTGGACAGGAGACTCCAGCCAGATCTGACCACCAGTTGATTCCTTCCCTGGACAGGAGACTCCAGCCAGATCTGACCACCAGTTGATTCCTTCCCTGGACAGGAGACTCCAGCCAGATCTGACCACCAGTTGATTCCTTCCCTGGACAGGAGACTCCAGCCAGATCTGACCACCAGTTGATTCCTTCCCTGGACAGGAGACTCCAGCCAGATCTGACCACCAGTTGATTCCTTCCCTGGACAGGACACTCCAGCCAGATCTGACCACCAGTTGATTCCTTCCCTGGACAGGAGACTCCAACCAGATCTGACCACCAGTTGATTCCTTCCCTGGACAGGAGACTCCAACCAGATCTGACCACCAGTTGATTCCTTCCCTGGACAGGAGACTCCAGCCAGATCTGACCACCAGTTGATTCCTTCCCTGGACAGGAGACTCCAGCCAGATCTGACCACCAGTTGATTCCTTCCCTGGACAGGAGACTCCAGCCAGATCTGACCACCAGTTGATTCCTTCCCTGGACAGGAGACTCCAGCCAGATCTGACCACCAGTTGATTCCTTCCCTGGACAGGAGACTCCAGCCAGATCTGACCACCAGTTGATTCCTTCCCTGGACAGGAGACTCCAGCCAGATCTGACCACCAGTTGATTCCTTCCCTGGACAGGAGACTCCAGCCAGATCTGACCATCAGTTGATTCCTTCCCTGGACAGGACACTCCAGCCAGATCTGACCACCAGTTGATTCCTTCCCTGGACAGGAGACTCCAGCCAGATCTGACCACCAGTTGATTCCTTCCCTGGACAGGAGACTCCAGCCAGATCTGACCATCAGTTGATTCCTTCCCTGGACAGGAGACTCCAACCAGATCTGACCACCAGTTGATTCCTTCCCTGGACAGGAGACTCCAACCAGATCTGACCACCAGTTGATTCCTTCCCTGGACAGGAGACTCCAACCAGATCTGACCACCAGTTGATTCCTTCCCTGGACAGGAGACTCCAGCCCATACCCGACGTCCCTTGAAGCTGACCCTGCTCTCGTCTGTTTGTTTGACCTTTCTCCGTATACCGTGTTCACATGACTCCTGACAGGGCATCTCCTAGAGCAACAGTCAGAACCTTGACCACCTGACAGGGCATCTCCCAGATCAACAGTCAGAACCTTGACCTCCTGACAGGGCATCTCCCACACCAACAGTCAGAACCTTGACCTCCCGACAGGGCATCTCCCAGATCAACAGTCAGAACCTTGACCCCCTGACAGGGCATCTCCCAGAGCAACAGTCAGAACCTTGACCTCCTGACAGGGCATCTCCCAGAGCAACAGTCAGAATCTTGACCTCCTGACAGGGCATCTCCCAGAGCAACAGTCAGAACCTTGACCTCCTGACAGGGCATCTCCCAGAGCAACAGTCAGAACCTCGACCTCCTGACAGGGCATCTCCCAGATCAACAGTCAGAACCTTGACCCCCTGACAGGGCATCTACGAGAGTATCAGTCAGAACCTTGACCTCCTGATAGGGCATCTCCTAGAGTCAGAACCTTGACCTCAAGACAGGGCATCTCCCACAGCAACAGTCAGAACCTTGGCCTCCCTGCTGGCAGTGCCTGCTCTGAACATGTTCATATCTGGCCTGCAAATATCTTTGACTCGTGGCTGTGAGCATCCACTTTTTCTAGCTGCTTTTAAAGAATGTCCATTGGATTGCATCCATCTGGCATAGGTAATACAAGGGATAGCCATCTCACACTACGGTATCTGAGAATCATGTACATGGCCGTTTGACCATGTGAGTATAAGCACTTCAGAAGCAGCTATCCTGTCATTCCAAGAGATTTAGGCATGGTGACACATGGTACTACACACTTACAAGAGATTCAGACATGGGTGACACATGGTACTACACACAAGAGTTTCAGTCATGGGTGACACATGGTACTAAACACTTACAAGAGATTCAGACATGGGTGACACATGGTACTACACACAAGAGTTTCAGTCATGGGTGACACATGGTACTACACACTTACAAGAGATTCAGGCATGGGTAACACATGGTACTACACACTTACAAGAGATTCAGACATGGGTAACACATGGTACTACACACTTACAAGAGATTCAGACATGGGTGACACATGGTACTACACACTTACAAGAGATTCATGCATGGCTGACACATGGTACTACACACTTACAAGAGATTCAGGCATGGGTAACACATGGTACTACACACTTACAAGAGATTCAGACATGGGTAACACATGGTACTACACACTTACAAGAGATTCAGACATGGGTGACACATGGTACTACACACTTACAAGAGATTCAGACATGGGTGACACATGGTACTACACACTTACAATTGATTCAGACATGGGTAACACATGGTACTACACACTTACAAGAGATTCAGACATGGGTGACACATGGTACTACACACTTACAAGAGATTCAGGCATGGGTAACACATGGTACTACACACTTACAAGAGATTCAGGCATGGGTAACACATGGTACTACACACTTACAAGAGATTCAGGCATGGGTAACACATGGTACTACACACTTACAAGAGATTCAGGCATGGGTGACACATGGTACTACACACTTACAAGAGATTCAGGCATGGGTGACACATGGTACTACACACTTACAAGAGATTCAGGCATGGGTGACACATGGTACTACACACTTACAAGAGATTCAGGCATGGGTAACACATGGTACTACACACTTACAAGAGATTCAGACATGGGTGACACATGGTACTACACACTTACAAGAGATTCAGGCATGGGTAACACATGGTACTACACACTTACAAGAGATTCAGGCATGGGTGACACATGGTACTACACACTTACAAGAGATTCAGACATGGGTGACACATGGTACTACACACTTACAAGAGATTCAGGCATGGGTGACACATGGTACTACACACTTACAAGAGATTCAGACATGGGTGACACATGGTACTACACACTTACAAGAGATTCAGACATGGGTAACACATGGTACTACACACTTACAAGAGATTCAGACATGGGTGACACATGGTACTACACACTTACAAGAGATTCAGACATGGGTGACACATGGTACTACACACTTACAAGAGATTCAGACATGGGTAACACATGGTACTACACACTTACAAGAGATTCAGGCATGGGTGACACATGGTACTACACACTTACAAGAGATTCAGGCATGGGTGACACATGGTACTACACACTTACAAGAGATTCAGGCATGGGTAACACATGGTACTACACACTTACAAGAGATTCAGACATGGGTGACACATGGTACTACACACTTACAAGAGATTCAGACATGGGTGACACATGGTACTACACACTTACAAGAGATTCAGGCATGGGTAACACATGGTACTACACACTTACAAGAGATTCAGACATGGGTGACACATGGTACTACACACTTACAAGAGATTCAGGCATGGGTAACACATGGTACTACACACTTACAAGAGATTCAGACATGGTTGACACATGGTACTACACACTTACAAGAGATTCAGGCATGGGTAACACATGGTACTACACACTTACAAGAGATTCAGGCATGGATGACACAGGGTAGTACACACTTACAAGAGATTCAGGCATGGTTGACACATGGTACTACACACTTACAAGAGATTCATACATGGGTGACACATGGTACTACACACTTACAAGAGATTCATACATGGGTGACACATGGTACTACACACTTACAAGAGATTCAGTCATGGGTAACACATGGTACTACACACAAGAGATTCAGTTATGGGTAACACATGGTACTACACACTTACAAGAGATTCAGGCATGGGTAACACATGGTACTACATACAAGAGATTCAGTCATGGGTAACACATGGTACTACACACTTACAAGAGATTCATACATGGCTGACACATGGTACTACACACTTACAAGAGATTCAGTCATGGGTAACACATGGTACTACACACTTACAAGAGATTCAGTCATGGGTGACACATGGTACTACACACTTACAAGAGATTCAGTCATGGGTGACACATGGTACTACACACTTACAAGAGATTCAGGCATGGGTAACACATGGTACTACACACAAGAGATTCAGTCATGAGTGACACATGGTACTACACACTTACAAGAGATTCAGGCATGGGTAACACATGGTACTACACACAAGAGATTCAGTCATGGGTAACACATGGTACTACACACTTACAAGAGATTCAGACATGGGTGACACATGGTACTACACACTTACAAGAGATTCAGACATGGGTGACACATGGTACTCCACACAAGAGATTCAGGCATGGGTAACACATGGTACTACACACAAGAGATTCAGTCATGGGTAACACATGGTACTACACACTTACAAGAGATTCAGACATGGGTGACACATGGTACTCCACACAAGAGATTCAGACATGGCTGACACATGGTACTACACACTTACAAGAGATTCAGACATGGCTGACACATGGTACTACACACTTACAAGAGATTCAGACATGGGTGACACATGGTACTACACACTTACAAGAGATTCAGGCATGGGTAACACATGGTACTACACACTTACAAGAGATTCAGACATGGGTGACACATGGTACTACACACTTACAAGAGATTCAGACATGGGTGACACAGGGTACTACACACTTACAAGAGATTCAGGCATGGGTGACACATGGTACTACACACTTACAAGAGATTCAGGCATGGGTGACACATGGTACTACACACTTACAAGAGATTCAGGCATGGGTGACACATGGTACTACACACTTACAAGAGATTCAGACATGGGTGACACATGGTACTACACACTTACAAGAGATTCAGGCATGGGTAACACATGGTACTACACACTTACAAGAGATTCAGGCATGGGTGACACATGGTACTACACACTTACAAGAGATTCAGGCATGGGTAACACATGGTACTACACACAAGAGATTCAGTCATGAGTGACACATGGTACTACACACTTACAAGAGATTCAGGCATGGGTAACACATGGTACTACACACTTACAAGAGATTCAGGCATGGGTGACACATGGTACTACACACTTACAAGAGATTCAGACATGGGTGACACATGGTACTACACACTTACAAGAGATTCAGGCATGGGTAACACATGGTACTACACACTTACAAGAGATTCAGGCATGGGTGACACATGGTACTACACACTTACAAGAGATTCAGGCATGGGTAACACATGGTACTACACACTTACAAGAGATTCAGACATGGGTGACACATGGTACTACACACTTACAAGAGATTCAGACATGGGTGACACATGGTACTACACACTTACAAGAGATTCAGACATGGGTAACACATGGTACTACACACTTACAAGAGATTCAGACATGGGTGACACATGGTACTACACACTTACAAGAGATTCAGGCATGGGTAACACATGGTACTACACACTTACAAGAGATTCAGACATGGGTGACACATGGTACTACACACTTACAAGAGATTCAGGCATGGGTAACACATGGTACTACACACTTACAAGAGATTCAGACATGGTTGACACATGGTACTACACACTTACAAGAGATTCAGGCATGGGTAACACATGGTACTACACACTTACAAGAGATTCAGGCATGGATGACACAGGGTAGTACACACTTACAAGAGATTCAGGCATGGTTGACACATGGTACTACACACTTACAAGAGATTCATACATGGGTGACACATGGTACTACACACTTACAAGAGATTCATACATGGGTGACACATGGTACTACACACTTACAAGAGATTCAGTCATGGGTAACACATGGTACTACACACAAGATATTCAGTCATGGGTAACACATGGTACTACACACTTACAAGAGATTCAGGCATGGGTAACACATGGTACTACATACAAGAGATTCAGTCATGGGTAACACATGGTACTACACACTTACAAGAGATTCATACATGGCTGACACATGGTACTACACACTTACAAGAGATTCAGTCATGGGTAACACATGGTACTACACACTTACAAGAGATTCAGTCATGGGTGACACATGGTACTACACACTTACAAGAGATTCAGTCATGGGTGACACATGGTACTACACACTTACAAGAGATTCAGGCATGGGTAACACATGGTACTACACACAAGAGATTCAGTCATGAGTGACACATGGTACTACACACTTACAAGAGATTCAGGCATGGGTAACACATGGTACTACACACAAGAGATTCAGTCATGGGTAACACATGGTACTACACACTTACAAGAGATTCAGACATGGGTGACACATGGTACTACACACTTACAAGAGATTCAGACATGGGTGACACATGGTACTCCACACAAGAGATTCAGGCATGGGTAACACATGGTACTACACACAAGAGATTCAGTCATGGGTAACACATGGTACTACACACTTACAAGAGATTCAGACATGGGTGACACATGGTACTCCACACAAGAGATTCAGACATGGCTGACACATGGTACTACACACTTACAAGAGATTCAGACATGGCTGACACATGGTACTACACACTTACAAGAGATTCAGACATGGGTGACACATGGTACTACACACTTACAAGAGATTCAGGCATGGGTAACACATGGTACTACACACTTACAAGAGATTCAGACATGGGTGACACATGGTACTACACACTTACAAGAGATTCAGACATGGGTGACACAGGGTACTACACACTTACAAGAGATTCAGGCATGGGTGACACATGGTACTACACACTTACAAGAGATTCAGGCATGGGTGACACATGGTACTACACACTTACAAGAGATTCAGGCATGGGTGACACATGGTACTACACACTTACAAGAGATTCAGACATGGGTGACACATGGTACTACACACTTACAAGAGATTCAGGCATGGGTAACACATGGTACTACACACTTACAAGAGATTCAGGCATGGGTGACACATGGTACTACACACTTACAAGAGATTCAGGCATGGGTAACACATGGTACTACACACAAGAGATTCAGTCATGAGTGACACATGGTACTACACACTTACAAGAGATTCAGGCATGGGTAACACATGGTACTACACACTTACAAGAGATTCAGGCATGGGTAACACATGGTACTACACACAAGAGATTCAGACATGGGTAACACATGGTACTACACACAAGAGATTCAGGCATGGGTAACACATGGTACTACACACTTACAAGAGATTCAGTTATGGGTGACACATGGTACTACACACTTACAAGAGATTCAGACATGGGTGACACATGGTACTACACACTTACAAGAGATTCAGACATGGGTAACACATGGTACTACACACAAGAGATTCAGACATGGGTGACACATGGTACTACACACAAGAGATTCAGACATGGGTGACACATGGTACTACACACTTACAAGAGATTCAGGCATGGGTAACACATGGTACTACACACAAGAGATTCAGACATGGGTGACACATGGTACTACACACTTACAAGAGATTCAGACATGGGTGACACATGGTACTACACACTTACAAGAGATTCAGACATGGGTAACACATGGTACTACACACAAGAGATTCAGGCATGGGTAACACATGGTACTACACACAAGAGATTCAGACATGGGTAACACATGGTACTACACACAAGAGATTCAGGCATGCGTAACACATGGTACTACACACAAGAGATTCAGACATGGGTAACACATGATACTACACACAAGAGATTCAGGCATGAGTAACACATAGTACTACACACAAGAGATTCAGACATGGGTGACACATGGTACTACACACTTACAAGAGATTCAGGCATGGGTAACACATGGTACTACACACTTACAAGAGATTCAGGCATGGGTAACACATGGTACTACACACAAGAGATTCAGGCATGGGTAACACATGGTACTACACACAAGAGATTCAGACATGGGTGACACATGGTACTACACACTTACAAGAGATTCAGACATGGGTGACACATGGTACTACACACTTACAAGAGATCCAGGCATGGGTGACACATGGTACTACACACTTACAAGAGATTCAGGCATGGCTTACACATGGTACTACACACTTACAAGAGATTCAGACATGGGTGACACATGGTACTACACACTTACAAGAGATTCAGACATGGGTGACACATGGTACTACACACTTACAAGAGATTCAGGCATGGGTGACACATGGTACTACACACTTACAAGAGATTCAGACATGGGTGACACATGGTATTACACACTTACAAGAGATTCAGACATGGGTGACACATGGTACTACACACTTACAAGAGATTCAGACATGGCTGACACATGGTACTACACACTTACAAGAGATTCAGACATGGGTGACACATGGTACTACACACTTACAAGAGATTAAGGCATGGGTGACACATGGTACTACACACTTACAAGAGATTCAGACATGGGTGACACATGGTACTACACACTTACAAGAGATTCAGACATGGGTGACACATGGTACTACACACTTACAAGAGATTCAGACATGGGTGACACATGGTACTACACACAAGAGATTCAAACATGGCTGACACATGGTACTACACACTTACAAGAGATTCAGACATGGGTGACACATGGTACTACACACAAGAGATTCAGACATGGCTGACACATGGTACTACACACTTACAAGAGATTCAGACATGGGTGACACATGGTACTACACACGTACAAGAGATTCAGACATTGGTGACACATGGTACTACACACTTACAAGAGATTCAGACATGGGTGACACATGGTACTACACACTTACAAGAGATTCAGACATGGGTGACACATGGTACTACACACTTACAAGAGATTCAGACATGGGTGACACATGGTACTACACACTTACAAGAGATTCAGACATGGCTGACACATGGTACTACACACTTACAAGAGATTCAGACATGGGTGACACATGGTACTACACACTTACAAGAGATTCAGACATGGGTGACACATGGTACTACACACTTACAAGAGATTCAGACATTGGTGACATATGGTACTACACACTTACAAGAGATTCAGGCATGGGTGACACATGGTACTACACACTTACAAGAGATTCAGACATCGGTGATACATGGTACTACACACTTACAAGAGATTCAGACATGGGTGACACATGGTACTACACACTTACAAGAGATTCAGACATGGGTGACACATGGTACTACACACTTACAAGAGATTCAGACATGGGTGACACATGGTACTACACATAAGAGATTCAGACATGGGTGACACATGGTACTACACACTTACAAGAGATTCAGGCATGGGTAACACATGGTACTACACACTTACAAGAGATTCAGACATGGGTGACACATGGTACTACACACAAGAGATTCAGACATGGGTGACACATGGTACTACACACTTACAAGAGATTCAGGCATGGGTGACACATGGTACTACACACTTACAAGAGATTCAGACATTGGTGACACATGGTACTACACACAAGAGATTCAGACATGGGTGACACATGGTACTACACACTTACAAGAGATTCAGACATGGGTGACACATGGTACTACATACTTACAAGAGATTCAGGCATGGTTGACACATGGTACTACACACTTACAAGAGATTCAGACATTGGTGACACATGGTACTACACACTTACAAGAGATTCAGACATGGGTGACACATGGTACTACACACTTACAAGAGATTGAGACATGGGTGACACATGGTACTACACACAAGAGATTCAAACATGGCTGACACATTGTACTACACACTTACAAGAGATTCAGGCATGGGTGACACATGGTACTACACACTTACAAGAGATTCAGACATGGGTGACACATAGTACTACATACAAGAGATTCAGGCATGGCTGACACATGGTACTACACACAAGAGATTCAGACATGGGTGACACATGGTACTACACACTTACAAGAGATTCAGACATGGGTGACACATGGTACTACACACTTACAAGAGATTCAGACATGGGTAACACATGGTACTACACACAAGAGATTCAGACATGGGTGACACATGGTACTACACACTTACAAGAGATTCAGACATGGGTAACACATGGTACTACACACAAGAGATTCAGACATGGGTGACACATGGTACTACACACTTACAAGAGATTCAGACATGGGTAACACATGGTACTACACACAAGAGATTCAGACATGGGTGACACATGGTACTACACACTTACAAGAGATTCAGGCATTTGTAACACATGGTACTACACACTTACAAGAGATTCAGACATGGGTGACACATGGTACTACACACAAGAGATTCAGACATGGGTGACACATGGTACAACACACTTACAAGAGATTCAGACATGGGTGACACATGGTACTACACACAAGAGATTCAGACATGGGTGACACATGGTACTACACACTTACAAGAGATTCAGGCATTTGTAACACATGGTACTACACACTTACAAGAGATTCAGACATGGGTGACACATGGTACTACACACAAGAGATTCAGGCATGGGTAACACATGGTACTACACACAAGAGATTCAGACATGGGTAACACATGGTACTACACACAAGAGATTCAGGCATGGGTAACACATGGTACTACACACAAGAGATTCAGACATGGGTGACACATGGTACTACACACTTACAAGAGATTCAGGCATGGGTAACACATGGTACTACACACTTACAAGAGATTCAGGCATGGGTAACACATGGTACTACACACAAGAGATTCAGACATGGGTAACACATGGTACTACTCACAAGAGATTCAGGCATGGGTAACACATAGTACTACACACAAGAGATTCAGACATGGGTGACACATGGTACTACACACTTACAAGAGATTCAGACATGGGTGACACATGGTACTACACTCTTACAAGAGATTCAGGCATGGGTAACACATGGTACTACACACTTACAAGAGATTCAGACATGGTTGACACATGGTACTACACACAAGAGATTCAGACATGGGTAACACATGGTACTACACACTTACAAGAGATTCAGACATGGGTGACACATGGTACTACACACTTACAAGAGATTCAGACATGGGTGACACATGGTACTACACACAAGAGATTCAGGCATGGGTAACACATGGTACTACACACAAGAGATTCAGACATGGGTGACACATGGTACTACACACTTACAAGAGATTCAGACATGGGTAACACATGGTACTACATACAAGAGATTCAGACATGGGTGACACATGGTACTACATACAAGAGATTCAGACATGGGTGACACATGGTACTACACACAAGAGATTCAGACATGGGTGACACATGGTACTACACACATGAGATTCAGACATGGGTGACACATGGTACTACACACTTACAAGAGATTCAGACATGGGTGACACATGGTACTACACACAAGAGATTCAAACATGGCTGACACATGGTACTACACACTTACAAGAGATTCAGACATGGGTAACACATGGTACTACACACAAGAGATTCAGACATGGGTAACACATGGTACTACACACAAGAGATTCAGACATGGGTGACACATGGTATTACACACTTACAAGAGATTCAGACATGGGTAACACATGGTACTACACACAAGAGATTCAGGCATGGGTAACACATGGTACTACACACAAGAGATTCAGACATGGGTGACACATGGTACTACACACTTACAAGATATTCAGACATGGGTAACACATGGTACTACACACAAGAGATTCAGACATGGGTGACACATGGTACTACACACTTACAAGAGATTCAGGCATGGGTGACACATGGTACTACACACTTACAAGAGATTCAGACATGGGTAACACATGGTACTACACACAAGAGATTCAGACATGGGTGACACATGGTACTACACACTTACAAGAGATTCAGACATGGGTGACACATGGTACTACACACTTACAAGAGATTCAGACATGGGTGACACATGGTACTACACACTTACAAGAGATTCAGACATTGGTGACATATGGTACTTCTCACTTACAAGAGATTCAGGCATGGGTGACACATGGTACTACACACTTACAAGAGATTCAGACATTGGTGACACATGGTACTACACACTTACAAGAGATTCAGACATGGATGACACATGGTACTACACACTTACAAGAGATTCAGACATGGGTGACACATGGTACTACACACTTACAAGAGATTCAGACATGGGTGACACATGGTACTACACATAAGAGATTCAGACATGGGTGACACATGGTACTACACACTTACAAGAGATTCAGGCATGGGTAACACATGGTACTACACACTTACAAGAGATTCAGACATGGGTGACACATGGTACTACACACAAGAGATTCAGACATGGGTGACACATGGTACTACACACTTACAAGAGATTCAGGCATGGGTGACACATGGTACTACACACTTACAAGAGATTCAGACATTGGTGACACATGGTACTACACACAAGAGATTCAGACATGGGTGACACATGGTACTACACACTTACAAGAGATTCAGACATGGGTGACACATGGTACTACATACTTACAAGAGATTCAGGCATGGCTGACACATGGTACTACATACAAGAGATTCAAACATGGCTGACACATTGTACTACACACTTACAAGAGATTCAGGCATGGGTGACACATGGTACTACACACTTACAAGAGATTCAGACATGGGTGACACATAGTACTACATACAAGAGATTCAGACATGGCTGACACATGGTACTACACACAAGAGATTCAGACATGGGTGACACATGGTACTACACACTTATAAGAGATTCAGACATGGGTGACACATGGTACTACACACTTACAAGAGATTCAGACATGGGTAACACATGGTACTACACACCAAAGATTCAGACATGGGTGACACATGGTACTACACACTTACAAGAGATTCAGACATGGGTAACACATGGTACTACACACAAGAGATTCAGACATGGGTGACACATGGTACTACACACTTACAAGAGATTCAGACATGGGTAACACATGGTACTACACACAAGAGATTCAGACATGGGTGACACATGGTACTACACACATACAAGAGATTCAGACATGGGTGACACATGGTACTACACACTTACAAGAGATTCAGGCATTTGTAACACATGGTACTACACACTTACAAGAGATTCAGACATGGGTGACACATGGTACTACACACAAGAGATTCAGACATGGGTGACACATGGTACAACACACTTACAAGAGATTCAGACATGGGTGACACATGGTACTACACACAAGAGATTCAGACATGGGTGACACATGGTACTACACACTTACAAGAGATTCAGACATGGGTGACACATGGTACTACACACTTACAAGAGATTCAGACATGGGTGACACATGGTACTACACACTTACAAGAGATTCAGACATTGGTGACATATGGTACTACTCACTTACAAGAGATTCAGGCATGGGTGACACATGGTACTACACACTTACAAGAGATTCAGACATTGGTGACACATGGTACTACACACTTACAAGAGATTCAGACATGGATGACACATGGTACTACACACTTACAAGAGATTCAGACATGGGTGACACATGGTACTACACACTTACAAGAGATTCAGACATGGGTGACACATGGTACTACACATAAGAGATTCAGACATGGGTGACACATGGTACTACACACTTACAAGAGATTCAGGCATGGGTAACACATGGTACTACACACTTACAAGAGATTCAGACATGGGTGACACATGGTACTACACACAAGAGATTCAGACATGGGTGACACATGGTACTACACACTTACAAGAGATTCAGGCATGGGTGACACATGGTACTACACACTTACAAGAGATTCAGACATTGGTGACACATGGTACTACACACAAGAGATTCAGACATGGGTGACACATGGTACTACACACTTACAAGAGATTCAGACATGGGTGACACATGGTACTACATACTTACAAGAGATTCAGGCATGGTTGACACATGGTACTACACACTTACAAGAGATTCAGACATTGGTGACACATGGTACTACACACTTACAAGAGATTCAGACATGGGTGACACATGGTACTACACACTTACAAGAGATTCAGACATGGGTGACACATGGTACTACACACAAGAGATTCAAACATGGCTGACACATTGTACTACACACTTACAAGAGATTCAGGCATGGGTGACACATGGTACTACACACTTACAAGAGATTCAGACATGGGTGACACATAGTACTACATACAAGAGATTCAGACATGGCTGACACATGGTACTACACACAAGAGATTCAGACATGGGTGACACATGGTACTACACACTTATAAGAGATTCAGACATGGGTGACACATGGTACTACACACTTACAAGAGATTCAGACATGGGTAACACATGGTACTACACACCAGAGATTCAGACATGGGTGACACATGGTACTACACACAAGAGATTCAGACATGGGTGACACATGGTACTACACACTTACAAGAGATTCAGACATGGGTAACACATGGTACTACACACAAGAGATTCAGACATGGGTGACACATGGTACTACACACATACAAGAGATTCAGACATGGGTGACACATGGTACTACACACTTACAAGAGATTCAGGCATTTGTAACACATGGTACTACACACTTACAAGAGATTCAGACATGGGTGACACATGGTACTACACACTTACAAGAGATTCAGACATGGGTGACACATGGTACTACACACTTACAAGAGATTCAGACATTGGTGACATATGGTACTACTCACTTACAAGAGATTCAGGCATGGGTGACACATGGTACTACACACTTACAAGAGATTCAGACATTGGTGACACATGGTACTACACACTTACAAGAGATTCAGACATGGATGACACATGGTACTACACACTTACAAGAGATTCAGACATGGGTGACACATGGTACTACACACTTACAAGAGATTCAGACATGGGTGACACATGGTACTACACATAAGAGATTCAGACATGGGTGACACATGGTACTACACACTTACAAGAGATTCAGGCATGGGTAACACATGGTACTACACACTTACAAGAGATTCAGACATGGGTGACACATGGTACTACACACAAGAGATTCAGACATGGGTGACACATGGTACTACACACTTACAAGAGATTCAGGCATGGGTGACACATGGTACTACACACTTACAAGAGATTCAGACATTGGTGACACATGGTACTACATACAAGAGATTCAGACATGGGTGACACATGGTACTACACACTTACAAGAGATTCAGACATGGGTGACACATGGTACTACATACTTACAAGAGATTCAGGCATGGTTGACACATGGTACTACACACTTACAAGAGATTCAGACATTGGTGACACATGGTACTACACACTTACAAGAGATTCAGACATGGGTGACACATGGTACTACACACTTACAAGAGATTCAGACATGGGTGACACATGGTACTACACACAAGAGATTCAAACATGGCTGACACATTGTACTACACACTTACAAGAGATTCAGGCATGGGTGACACATGGTACTACACACTTACAAGAGATTCAGACATGGGTGACACATAGTACTACATACAAGAGATTCAGACATGGCTGACACATGGTACTACACACAAGAGATTCAGACATGGGTGACACATGGTACTACACACTTATAAGAGATTCAGACATGGGTGACACATGGTACTACACACTTACAAGAGATTCAGACATGGGTAACACATGGTACTACACACCAGAGATTCAGACATGGGTGACACATGGTACTACACACTTACAAGAGATTCAGACATGGGTAACACATGGTACTACACACAAGAGATTCAGACATGGGTGACACATGGTACTACACACTTACAAGAGATTCAGACATGGGTAACACATGGTACTACACACAAGAGATTCAGACATGGGTGACACATGGTACTACACACATACAAGAGATTCAGACATGGGTGACACATGGTACTACACACTTACAAGAGATTCAGGCATTTGTAACACATGGTACTACACACTTACAAGAGATTCAGACATGGGTGACACATGGTACTACACACAAGAGATTCAGACATGGGTGACACATGGTACAACACACTTACAAGAGATTCAGACATGGGTGACACATGGTACTACACACAAGAGATTCAGACATGGGTGACACATGGTACTACACACTTACAAGAGATTCAGGCATTTGTAACACATGGTACTACACACTTACAAGAGATTCAGACATGGGTGACACATGGTACTACACACAAGAGATTCAGACATGGGTGACACATGGTACTACACACTTACAATAGATTCAGGAATGGGTGACACATGGTACTACACACTTACTTGAGATTCAGACATGGGTGACACATGGTACTACACACTTACAAGAGATTCAGGCATAGGTGACACATGGTACTACACAATTACAAGAGATTCAGACATGGGTAACACATGGTACTACATACTTACAAGAGATTCAGGCATGGTTGACACATGGTACTACACACTTACAAGAGATTCAGACATGGGTAACACATGGTACTACACACTTACAAGAGATTCAGGCATGGGTAACACATGGTACTACACACTTACAAGAGATTCAGGCATGGGTAACACATGGTACTACACACAAGAGATTCAGACATGGGTAACACATGGTACTACACACAAGAGATTCATGCATGGGTAACACATGGTAGTACACACTTACAAGAGATTCAGGCATGGGTAACACATGGTACTACACACAAGAGATTCAGGCATGGCTAACACATGGTACTACGCACAAGAGATTCAGACATGGGTGACACATGGTACTACACACTTACAAGAGATTCAGGCATGGTTGACACATGGTACTACACACTTACAAGAGATTCAGACATGGGTGACACATGGTACTACACACTTACAAGAGATTCAGTCATGGGTAACACATGGTACTACACACTTACAAGAGATTCAGACATGGCTGACACATGGTACTACACACTTACAAGAGATTCAGGCATGGCTGACACATGGTACTACACACTTACAAGAGATTCAGGCATGGCTGACACATGCTACTACACACAAGAGATTCAGACATGGGTGACACATGGTACTACACACTTACAAGAGATTCAGACATGGGTGACACATGGTACTACACTCAAGAGATTCAGACATGGGTGACACATGGTACTACACACTTACAAGGGATTCAGGCATGGGTAACACATGGTACTACACACTTACAAGAGATTCAGACATGGGTGACACATGGTACTACACACTTACAAGAGATTCAGACATGGGTGACACATGGTACTACACACAAGAGATTCAGACATGGGTGACACATGGTACTACACACTTACAAGAGATTCAGGCATGGGTAACACATGGTACTACATACAAGAGATTCAGGCATGGGTAACACATGGTACTACACACAAGAGATTCAGTCATGGGTGACACATGGTACTACACACTTACAAGAGATTCAGGCATGGGTAACACATGGTACTACACACAAGAGATTCAGGTATGGGTGACACATGGTACTACACACTTACAAGAGATTCAGGCATGGGTGAAATATGGTACTACACACTTACAAGAGATTCAGACATGGGTGACACATGGTACTACACACAAGAGATTCAGACATGGGTGACACATGGTACTACACACTTACAAGGGATTCAGGCATGGGTAACACATGGTACTACACACTTACAAGAGATTCAGACATGGGTGACACATGGTACTACACACTTACAAGAGATTCAGACATGGGTGACACATGGTACTACACACAAGAGATTCAGACATGGGTGACACATGGTACTACACACTTACAAGAGATTCAGACATGGGTGACACATGGTACTACATACTTACAAGAGATTCAGGCATGGTTGACACATGGTACTACACACTTACAAGAGATTCAGACATGGGTGACACATGGTACTACACACTTTCAAGAGATTCAGGCATGGGTGACACATGGTACTACACACAAGAGATTCAAACATGGCTGACACATTGTACTACACACTTACAAGAGATTCAGGCATGGGTGAAATATGGTACTACACACTTACAAGAGATTCAGACATGGGTGACACATGGTACTACATACAAGAGATTCAGGCATGGCTGACACATGGTACTACACACAAGAGATTCAGGCATGGGTGACACATGGTACTACACACAAGAGATTCAGACATGGGTGACACATGGTACTACACACTTACAAGAGATTCAGACATGGGTAACACATGGTACTACACACAAGAGATTCAGACATGGGTGACACATGGTACTACACACTTACAAGAGATTCAGACATGGGTAACACATGGTACTACACACAAGAGATTCAGACATGGGTGACACATGGTACTACACACTTACAAGAGATTCAGGCATTTGTAACACATGGTACTACACACTTACAAGAGATTCAGGCATTTGTAACACATGGTACTACACACAAGAGATTCAGGCATGACTGACACATGGTACTACACACTTACAAGAGATTCAGACATGGGTGACACATGGTACTACACACTTACAAGAGATTCAGACATGGGTAACACATGGTACTACACACAAGAGATTCAGACATGGGTGACACATGGTACTACACACTTACAAGAGATTCAGACATGGGTAACACATGGTACTACACACAAGAGATTCAGACATGGGTGACACATGGTACTACACACTTACAAGAGATTCAGACATGGGTGACACATGGTACTACACACAAGAGATTCAGACATGGGTGACACATGGTACTACACACTTACAAGAGATTCAGGCATGGGTGACACATGGTACTACACACTTACAAGAGATTCAGACATGGGTGACACATGGTACTACACACTTACAAGAGATTCAGACATGGGTGACACATGGTACTACACACAAGAGATTCAGACATGGGTGACACATGGTACTACACACTTACAAGAGATTCAGGCATGGGTGACACATGGTACTACACACTTACAAGAGATTCAGACATGGGTAACACATGGTACTACATACTTACAAGAGATTCAGGCATGGCTGACACATGGTACTACACACTTACAAGAGATTCAGACATGGGTGACACATGGTACTACACACTTACAAGAGATTCAGACATGGGTGACACATGGTACTACACACTTACAAGAGATTCAGGCATGGGTAACACATGGTACTACACACTTACAAGAGATTAAGGCATGGGTGACACATGGTACTACACACTTACAAGAGATTCAGACATGGGTGACACATGGTACTACACACAAGAGATTCAGGCATGGCTGACACATGGTACTAAACACTTACAAGAGAATCAGACATGGGTGACACATGGTACTACACACTTACAAGAGATTCAGACATGGGTGACACATGGTACTACAAACTTACAATAGATTCAGGCATGGGTGACACATGGTACTACACACTTACAAGAGATTCAGACATGGGTGACACATGGTACTACACACTTACAAGAGATTCAGACATGGCTGACACATGGTACTACACACTTACAAGAGATTCAGACATGGGTGACACATGGTACTACACACTTACAAGAGATTCAGACATGGGTGACACATGGTACTACACACTTACAAGAGATTCAGGCATGGTTGACACGTGGTACTACACACTTACAAGAGATTCAGACATGGGTGACACATGGTACTACACACTTATAAGAGATTCAGACATGGGTGAAACATGGTACTACACACTTACAAGAGATTCAGACATGGGTGACACATGGTACTACACACTTACAAGAGATTCAGACATGGGTGACACATGGTACTACACACTTACAAGAGATTCAGGCATGGCTGACACATGGTACTACACACTTACAAGAGATTCAGACATGGGTGATACATGGTACTACACACTTACAAGAGATTCAGACATGGGTGACACATGGTACTACATACAAGAGATTCAGACATGGGTGACACATGGTACTACACACTTACAAGAGATTCAGACATGGGTGACACATGGTACTACACACTTACAAGAGATTCAGGCATGGCTGACACATGGTACTACACACTTACAAGAGATTCAGACATGGGTGACACATGGTACTACACACTTACAAGAGATTCAGACATGGGTGACACATGGTACTACACGCTTACAAGAGATTCAGACATGGGTGACACATGGTACTACACACTTACAAGAGATTCAGGCATGGTTGACACATGGTACTACACACTTACAAGAGATTCAGACATGGGTGACACATGGTAGTACACACTTACAAGAGATTCAGACATGGGTGACACATGGTACTACACACTTACAAGAGATTCAGACATGGGTGACACATGGTAGTACACACTTACAAGAGATTCAGGCATGGTTGACACATGGAACTACACACTTACAAGAGATTCAGACATGGGTGACACATGGTACTACACACTTACAAGAGATTCAGACATGGGTGACACATGGTACTACACACTTACAAGAGATTCAGACATGGGTGACACATGGTACTACACACTTACAAGAGATTCAGGCATTGGTGACACATGGTACTACACACTTACAAGAGATTCAGGCATGGGTGACACATGGTACTACACACTTACAAGAGATTCAGGCATGGGTGACACATGGTACTACACACTTACAAGAGATTCAGACATGGGTGACACATGGTACTACACACTTACAAGAGATTCAGACATGGGTGACACATGGTACTACACACTTACAAGAGATTCAGACATGGGTGACACATGGTACTACACACTTACAAGAGATTCAGACATGGTTGACACATGGTACTACACACAAGAGATTCAGGCATGGGTGACACATGGTACTACACACAAGAGATTCAGACATGGGTGACACATGGTACTACACACTTACAAGAGATTCAGGCATGGGTGACACATGGTACTACACACTTACAAGAGATTCAGACATGGTTGACACATGGTACTACACACTTACAAGAGATTCAGGCATGGGTGACACATGGTAGTACACACTTACAAGAGATTCAGACATGGGTGACACATGGTACTACACACTTACAAGAGATTCAGGCATGGGTAACACATGGTACTACATACTTACAAGAGATTCAGACATGGGTGACACATGGTACTACACACTTACAAGAGATTCAGACATGGGTAACACATGGTACTACACACTTACAAGAGATTCAGGCATGTGTAACACATGGTAGTACACACTTACAAGAGATTCAGACATGGGTGACACATGGTAGTACACACTTACAAGAGATTCAGACATGGGTGACACATGGTAGTAAACACTTACAAGAGATTCAGACATGGGTGACACATGGTAGTACACACTTACAAGAGATTCAGACATGGGTGACACATGGTAGTACACACTTACAAGAGATTCAGGCATGGGTGACACATGGTAGTACACACTTACAAGAGATTCAGGAATGGGTGACACATGGTAGTACACACTTACAAGAGATTCAGGCATGGCTGAAACATGGTACTACACACTTACAAGAGATTCAGACATGGGTGACAAATGGTAGTACACACAAGAGATTCAGACATGGGTGACACATGGTACTACACACAAGAGATTCAGACATGGGTGACACATGGTACTACACACTTACAAGAGATTCAGGCATGGGTGACACATGGTAGTACACACTTACAAGAGATTCAGGCATGGGTGACACATGGTACTACACACTTACAAGAGATTCAGGCATGGGTGACACATGGTAGTACACACAAGAGATTCAGACATGGGTGACACATGGTACTACACACTTACAAGAGATTCAGGCATGGGTGACACATGGTACTACACACTTACAAGAGATTCAGACATGGGTGACACATGGTAGTACACACAAGAGATTCAGACATGGGTGACACATGGTACTACACACTTACAAGAGATTCAGATATGGGCCACACTTGGTACTACACACTTACAAGAGATTCAAACATGGGTGACACATGGTACTACACACTTAAAAGAGATTCAGGCATGGCTGACACATGGTACTACACACTTACAAGAGATTCAGACATGGGTGACACATGGTAGTACACACTTACAAGAGATTCAGGCATGGCTGACACATGGTACTACACACTTACAAGAGATTCAGGCATGGGTGACACATGGTACTACACACTTACAAGAGATTCAGATATGGGCCACACTTGGTACTACACACTTACAAGAGATTCAGACATGGGTGACACATTGTACTACACACTTACAAGAGATTCAGGCATGGCTGACACATGGTACTACACACTTACAAGAGATTCAGACATGGGTGACACATGGTAGTACACACTTACAAGAGATTCAGGCATGGCTGACACATGGTACTACACACTTACAAGAGATTCAGGCATGGGTGACACATGGTACTACACACTTACAAGAGATTCAGACATGGGTGACACATGGTAGTACAAACTTACAAGAGATTCAGGCATGGCTGACACATGGTAGTACACACTTACAAGAGATTCAGGTATGGCTGACACATGGTACTACACACTTACAAGAGATTCAGGCATGGCTGACACATGGTAGTACACACTTACAAGAGATTCAGGCATGGCTGACACATGGTAGTACACACTTACAAGAGATTCAGACATGGGTGACACATGGTAATACACTCTTACAAGAGATTCAGGCATGGGTGATACATGGTAGTACACACTTACAAGAGATTCAGGCATGGGTGACACATGGTAGTACACACTTACAAGAGATTCAGGCATGGGTGACACATGGTACTACACACTTACAAGAGATTCAGGCATGGGTGACACATGGTACTACACACTTACAAGAGATTCAGGCATGGGTGACACATGGTACTACACACTTACAAGAGATTCAGGCATGGGTGACACATGGTACTACACACTTACAAGAGATTCAGGCATGGCTGACACATGGTACTACACACTTACAAGAGATTCAGATATGGGTAACACATGGTACTACACACAAGAGATTCAGGCATGGGTGACACATGGTAGTACACACTTACAAGAGATTCAGACATGGGTGACACATGGTAGTACACACTTACAAGAGATTCAGGCATGGGTGACACATGGTACTACACACTTACAAGAGATTCAGGCATGGGTGACACATGGTACTACACACTTACAAGAGATTCAGGCATGGGTGACACATGGTACTACACACTTACAAGAGATTCATGCATGGCTGACACATGGTACTACACACTTACAAGAGATTCAGGCATGGGTAACACATGGTACTTCACACTTACAAGAGATTCAGACATGGGTAACACATGGTACTACACACTTACAAGAGATTCAGGCATGGGTAACACATGGTACTACACACTTACAAGAGATTCAGACATGGGTGACACATGGTACT
Organism: Cepaea hortensis; assembly: GCA_963921405.1. Lineage (NCBI taxonomy): Eukaryota > Metazoa > Mollusca > Gastropoda > Stylommatophora > Helicidae > Cepaea > Cepaea hortensis. The sequence continues at coordinate 3,585,397 of OY992896.1, forward strand.
ACACACTTACAAGAGATTCAGACATGGATGACACATGGTACTACACACTTACAAGAGATTCAGACATGGGTGACACATGGTAGTACACACTTACAAGAGATTCAGGCATGGCTGACACATGGTACTACACACTTACAAGAGATTCAGGCATGGGTGACACATGGTACTACACACTTACAAGAGATTCAGACATGGGTGACACATGGTAGTACACACTTACAAGAGATTCAGGCATGGCTGACACATGGTAGTACACACTTACAAGAGATTCAGGTATGGCTGACACATGGTACTACACACTTACAAGAGATTCAGGCATGGCTGACACATGGTAGTACACACTTACAAGAGATTCAGGCATGGCTGACACATGGTAGTACACACTTACAAGAGATTCAGACATGGGTGACACATGGTAATACACTCTTACAAGAGATTCAGGCATGGGTGATACATGGTAGTACACACTTACAAGAGATTCAGGCATGGGTGACACATGGTAGTACACACTTACAAGAGATTCAGGCATGGGTGACACATGGTACTACACACTTACAAGAGATTCAGGCATGGGTGACACATGGTACTACACACTTACAAGAGATTCAGGCATGGGTGACACATGGTACTACACACTTACAAGAGATTCAGGCATGGGTGACACATGGTACTACACACTTACAAGAGATTCAGGCATGGCTGACACATGGTACTACACACTTACAAGAGATTCAGATATGGGTAACACATGGTACTACACACAAGAGATTCAGGCATGGGTGACACATGGTAGTACACACTTACAAGAGATTCAGACATGGGTGACACATGGTAGTACACACTTACAAGAGATTCAGGCATGGGTGACACATGGTACTACACACTTACAAGAGATTCAGGCATGGGTGACACATGGTACTACACACTTACAAGAGATTCAGGCATGGGTGACACATGGTACTACACACTTACAAGAGATTCATGCATGGCTGACACATGGTACTACACACTTACAAGAGATTCAGGCATGGGTAACACATGGTACTTCACACTTACAAGAGATTCAGACATGGGTAACACATGGTACTACACACTTACAAGAGATTCAGGCATGGGTAACACATGGTACTACACACTTACAAGAGATTCAGACATGGGTGACACATGGTACTACACACTTACAAGAGATTCAGACATGGGTGACACATGGTACTTCACACTTACAAGAGATTCAGGCATGGGTAACACATGGTACTACACACTTACAAGAGATTCAGGCATGGGTAACACATGGTACTTCACACTTACAAGAGATTCAGGCATGGGTAACACATGGTACTACACACTTACAAGAGATTCAGGCATGGGTAACACATGGTACTACACACTTACAAGAGATTCAGGCATGGGTAACACATGGTACTACACACTTACAAGAGATTCAGACATGGGTGACACATGGTAGTACACACTTACAAGAGATTCAGGCATGGGTGACTCATGGTACTACACACTTACAAGAGATTCAGGCATGGGTGACACATGGTAGTACACACAAGAGATTCAGACATGGGTGACACATGGTACTACACACTTACAAGAGATTCAGGCATGGGTGACACATGGTACTACACACTTACAAGAGATTCAGACATGGGTGACACATGGTAGTACACACAAGAGATTCAGACATGGGTGACACATGGTACTACACACTTACAAGAGATTCAGATATGGGCCACACTTGGTACTACACACTTACAAGAGATTCAAACATGGGTGACACATGGTACTACACACTTACAAGAGATTCAGGCATGGCTGACACATGGTACTTCACACTTACAAGAGATTCAGACATGGGTGACACATGGTAGTACACACTTACAAGAGATTCAGGCATGGCTGACACATGGTACTACACACTTACAAGAGATTCAGGCATGGGTGACACATGGTACTACACACTTACAAGAGATTCAGATATGGGCCACACTTGGTACTACACACTTACAAGAGATTCAGACATGGGTGACACATGGTACTACACACTTACAAGAGATTCAGGCATGGCTGACACATGGTACTACACACTTACAAGAGATTCAGACATGGGTGACACATGGTAGTACACACTTACAAGAGATTCAGGCATGGCTGACACATGGTACTACACACTTACAAGAGATTCAGGCATGGGTGACACATGGTACTACACACTTACAAGAGATTCAGACATGGGTGACACATGGTAGTACACACTTACAAGAGATTCAGTTATGGCTGACACATGGTAGTACACACTTACAAGAGATTCAGGTATGGCTGACACATGGTACTACACACTTACAAGAGATTCAGGCATGGCTGACACATGGTAGTACACACTTACAAGAGATTCAGGCATGGCTGACACATGGTAGTACACACTTACAAGAGATTCAGACATGGGTGACACATGGTAATACACTCTTACAAGAGATTCAGGCATGGGTGATACATGGTAGTACACACTTACAAGAGATTCAGGCATGGGTGACACATGGTAGTACACACTTACAAGAGATTCAGGCATGGGTGACACATGGTACTACACACTTACAAGAGATTCAGGCATGGGTGACACATGGTACTACACACTTACAAGAGATTCAGGCATGGGTGACACATGGTACTACACACTTACAAGAGATTCAGGCATGGGTGACACATGGTACTACACACTTACAAGAGATTCAGGCATGGCTGACACATGGTACTACACACTTACAAGAGATTCAGATATGGGTAACACATGGTACTACACACAAGAGATTCAGGCATGAGTGACACATGGTAGTACACACTTACAAGAGATTCAGACATGGGTGACACATGGTAGTACACACTTACAAGAGATTCAGGCATGGGTGACACATGGTACTACACACTTACAAGAGATTCAGGCATGGGTGACACATGGTACTACACACTTACAAAAGATTCAGGCATGGGTGACACATGGTACTACACACTTACAAGAGATTCATGCATGGCTGACACATGGTACTACACACTTACAAGAGATTCAGGCATGGGTAACACATGGTACTTCACACTTACAAGAGATTCAGACATGGGTAACACATGGTACTACACACTTACAAGAGATTCAGGCATGGGTAACACATGGTACTACACACTTACAAGAGATTCAGACATGGGTGACACATGGTACTACACACTTACAAGAGATTCAGACATGGGTGACACATGGTACTACACACTTACAAGAGATTCAGACATGGGTGACACATGGTAGTACACACTTACAAGAGATTCAGGCATGGCTGACACATGGTACTACACACTTACAAGAGATTCAGGCATGGGTGACACATGGTACTACACACTTACAAGAGATTCAGACATGGGTGACACATGGTAGTACACACTTACAAGAGATTCAGGCATGGCTGACACATGGTAGTACACACTTACAAGAGATTCAGGTATGGCTGACACATGGTACTACACACTTACAAGAGATTCAGGCATGGCTGACACATGGTAGTACACACTTACAAGAGATTCAGGCATGGCTGACACATGGTAGTACACACTTACAAGAGATTCAGACATGGGTGACACATGGTAATACACTCTTACAAGAGATTCAGGCATGGGTGATACATGGTAGTACACACTTACAAGAGATTCAGGCATGGGTGACACATGGTAGTACACACTTACAAGAGATTCAGGCATGGGTGACACATGGTACTACACACTTACAAGAGATTCAGGCATGGGTGACACATGGTACTACACACTTACAAGAGATTCAGGCATGGGTGACACATGGTACTACACACTTACAAGAGATTCAGGCATGGGTGACACATGGTACTACACACTTACAAGAGATTCAGGCATGGCTGACACATGGTACTACACACTTACAAGAGATTCAGATATGGGTAACACATGGTACTACACACAAGAGATTCAGGCATGGGTGACACATGGTAGTACACACTTACAAGAGATTCAGACATGGGTGACACATGGTAGTACACACTTACAAGAGATTCAGGCATGGGTGACACATGGTACTACAAAATTACAAGAGATTCAGGCATGGGTGACACATGGTACTACACACTTACAAGAGATTCAGGCATGGGTGACACATGGTACTACACACTTACAAGAGATTCATGCATGGCTGACACATGGTACTACACACTTACAAGAGATTCAGGCATGGGTAACACATGGTACTTCACACTTACAAGAGATTCAGACATGGGTAACACATGGTACTACACACTTACAAGACATTCAGGCATGGGTAACACATGGTACTACACACTTACAAGAGATTCAGACATGGGTGACACATGGTACTACACACTTACAAGAGATTCAGACATGGGTGACACATGGTACTTCACACTTACAAGAGATTCAGGCATGGGTAACACATGGTACTACACACTTACAAGAGATTCAGGCATGGGTAACACATGGTACTTCACACTTACAAGAGATTCAGGCATGGGTAACACATGGTACTACACACTTACAAGAGATTCAGGCATGGGTAACACATGGTACTACACACTTACAAGAGATTCAGGCATGGGTAACACATGGTACTACACACTTACAAGAGATTCAGACATGGGTGACACATGGTACTACACACTTACAAGAGATTCAGACATGGGTGACACATGGTACTACACACTTACAAGAGATTCAGACATGGGTGACACAGTGTACTACACACTTAAAAGAGGTTCAGGCATGGGTGACACATGGTACTACACACTTACAAGAGATTCAGGCATGGGTGACACATGGTACTACACACTTACAAGAGATTCAGGCATGGGTGACACATGGTACTACACACTTACAAGAGATTCAGGCATGGGTAACACATGGTACTACACACTTACAAGAGATTCAGGCATGGCTGACACATGGTACTACACACTTACAAGAGATTCAGGCATGGGTAACACATGGTACTACACACAAGAGATTCAGGAATGGGTGACACATGGTAGTACACACTTACAAGAGATTCAGGCATGGGTGACACATGGTAATACACACTTACAAGAGATTCAGACATGGGTGACACATGGTAGTACACACTTACAAGAGATTCAGGCATGGGTGACACATGGTAGTACACACTTACAAGAGATTCAGACATGGGTGACACATGGTACTACACACTTACAAGAGATTCAGGCATGGGTGATACATGGTAGTACACACTTACAAGAGATTCAGGCATGGGTGACACATGGTAGTACACACTTACAAGAGATTCAGGCATGGGTGACACATGGTACTACACACTTACAAGAGATTCAGGCATGGGTGACACATGGTACTACACACTTACAAGAGATTCAGGCATGGGTGACACATGGTACTACACACTTACAAGAGATTCAGGCATGGGTGACACATGGTACTACACACTTACAAGAGATTCAGGCATGGCTGACACATGGTACTACACACTTACAAGAGATTCAGATATGGGTAACACATGGTACTACACACAAGAGATTCAGGCATGGGTGACACATGGTAGTACACACTTACAAGAGATTCAGACATGGGTGACACATGGTAGTACACACTTACAAGAGATTCAGGCATGGGTGACACATGGTACTACACACTTACAAGAGATTCAGGCATGGGTGACACATGGTACTACACACTTACAAGAGATTCAGGCATGGGTGACACATGGTACTACACACTTACAAGAGATTCATGCATGGCTGACACATGGTACTACACACTTACAAGAGATTCAGGCATGGGTAACACATGGTACTTCACACTTACAAGAGATTCAGACATGGGTAACACATGGTACTACACACTTACAAGAGATTCAGGCATGGGTAACACATGGTACTACACACTTACAAGAGATTCAGACATGGGTGACACATGGTACTACACACTTACAAGAGATTCAGACATGGGTGACACATGGTACTACACACTTACAAGAGATTCAGACATGGGTGACACATGGTAGTACACACTTACAAGAGATTCAGGCATGGCTGACACATGGTACTACACACTTACAAGAGATTCAGGCATGGGTGACACATGGTACTACACACTTACAAGAGATTCAGACATGGGTGACACATGGTAGTACACACTTACAAGAGATTCAGGCATGGCTGACACATGGTAGTACACTTTTACAAGAGATTCAGGTATGGCTGACACATGGTACTACACACTTACAAGAGATTCAGGCATGGCTGACACATGGTAGTACACACTTACAAGAGATTCAGGCATGGCTGACACATGGTAGTACACACTTACAAGAGATTCAGACATGGGTGACACATGGTAATACACTCTTACAAGAGATTCAGGCATGGGTGATACATGGTAGTACACACTTACAAGAGATTCAGGCATGGGTGACACATGGTAGTACACACTTACAAGAGATTCAGGCATGGGTGACACATGGTACTACACACTTACAAGAGATTCAGGCATGGGTGACACATGGTACTACACACTTACAAGAGATTCAGGCATGGGTGACACATGGTACTACACACTTACAAGAGATTCAGGCATGGGTGACACATGGTACTACACACTTACAAGAGATTCAGGCATGGCTGACACATGGTACTACACACTTACAAGAGATTCAGATATGGGTAACACATGGTACTACACACAAGAGATTCAGGCATGGGTGACACATGGTAGTACACACTTACAAGAGATTCAGACATGGGTGACACATGGTAGTACACACTTACAAGAGATTCAGGCATGGGTGACACATGGTGCTACAAAATTACAAGAGATTCAGGCATGGGTGACACATGGTACTACACACTTACAAGAGATTCAGGCATGGGTGACACATGGTACTACACACTTACAAGAGATTCATGCATGGCTGACACATGGTACTACACACTTACAAGAGATTCAGGCATGGGTAACACATGGTACTTCACACTTACAAGAGATTCAGACATGGGTAACACATGGTACTACACACTTACAAGACATTCAGGCATGGGTAACACATGGTACTACACACTTACAAGAGATTCAGACATGGGTGACACATGGTACTACACACTTACAAGAGATTCAGACATGGGTGACACATGGTACTTCACACTTACAAGAGATTCAGGCATGGGTAACACATGGTACTACACACTTACAAGAGATTCAGGCATGGGTAACACATGGTACTTCACACTTACAAGAGATTCAGGCATGGGTAACACATGGTACTACACACTTACAAGAGATTCAGGCATGGGTAACACATGGTACTACACACTTACAAGAGATTCAGGCATGGGTAACACATGGTACTACACACTTACAAGAGATTCAGACATGGGTGACACATGGTACTACACACTTACAAGAGATTCAGACATGGGTGACACATGGTACTACACACTTACAAGAGATTCAGACATGGGTGACACAGTGTACTACACACTTACAAGAGATTCAGGCATGGGTGACACATGGTACTACACACTTACAAGAGATTCAGGCATGGGTGACACATGGTACTACACACTTACAAGAGATTCAGGCATGGGTGACACATGGTACTACACACTTACAAGAGATTCAGGCATGGGTAACACATGGTACTACACACTTACAAGAGATTCAGGCATGGCTGACACATGGTACTACACACTTACAAGAGATTCAGGCATGGGTAACACATGGTACTACACACAAGAGATTCAGGAATGGGTGACACATGGTAGTACACACTTACAAGAGATTCAGGCATGGGTGACACATGGTAATACACACTTACAAGAGATTCAGACATGGGTGACACATGGTAGTACACACTTACAAGAGATTCAGGCATGTGTGACACATGGTAGTACACACTTACAAGAGATTCAGACATGGGTGACACATGGTACTACACACTTACAAGAGATTCAGACATGGGTGACACTTGGTAGTACACACTTACAAGAGATTCAGGCATGGGTGACACATGGTACTACACACTTACAAGAGATTCAGACATGGGTGACACATGGTACTACACACAAGAGATTCAGACATGGGTGACACATGGTACTACACACTTACAAGAGATTCAGGCATGGGTGACACATGGTAGTACACACTTACAAGAGATTCAGACATGGGTGACACATGGTACTACACACTTACAAGAGATTCAGGCATGGCTAACACATGGTACTACACACTTACAAGAGATTCAGACATGTATAACACATGGTACTTCACACTTACAAGAGATTCAGGCATGTGTAACACATGGTAGTACACACTTACAAGAGATTCAGACATGGGTGACACATGGTAGTACACACTTACAAGAGATTCAGACATGGATGACACATGGTAGTACACACTTACAAGAGATTCAGACATGGGTGACACATGGTAGTACACACTTACAAGAGATTCAGACATGGGTGACACATGGTAGTACACACTTACAAGAGATTCAGGCATGGGTGACACATGGTAGTACACACTTACAAGAGATTCAGGCATGGCTGACACATGGTACTACACACTTACAAGAGATTCAGACATGGGTGACACATGGTAGTACACACAAGAGATTCAGACGTGGGTGACACATGGTACTACACACAAGAGATTCAGACATGGGTGACACATGGTACTACACACTTACAAGAGATTCAGGCATGGGTGACACATGGTAGTACACACTTACAAGAGATTCAGACATGGGTGACACATGGTAGTACACACAAGAGATTCAGACATGGGTGACACATGGTACTACACACTTACAAGAGATTCAGATATGGGCCACACTTGGTACTACACACTTACAAGAGATTCAAACATGGGTGACACATGGTACTACACACTTACAAGAGATTCAGGCATGGGTGACACATGGTACTACACATAAGAGATTCAGACATGGGTGACACATGGTACTACAAACTTACAAGAGATTCAGGCATGGGTAACACATGGTACTACACACTTACAAGAGATTCAGACATGGGTGACACATGGTACTACACACAAGAGATTCAGACATGGGTGACACATGGTACTACACACTTACAAGAGATTCAGGCATGGGTGACACATGGTACTACACACTTACAAGAGATTCAGACATTGGTGACACATGGTACTACACACAAGAGATTCAGACATGGGTGACACATGGTACTACACACTTACAAGAGATTCAGACATGGGTGACACATGGTACTACATACTTACAAGAGATTCAGGCATGGTTGACACATGGTACTACACACTTACAAGAGATTCAGACATTGGTGACACATGGTACTACACACTTACAAGAGATTCAGACATGGGTGACACATGGTACTACACACTTACAAGAGATTCAGACATGGGTGACACATGGTACTACACACAAGAGATTCAAACATGGCTGACACATTGTACTACACACTTACAAGAGATTCAGGCATGGGTGACACATGGTACTACACACTTACAAGAGATTCAGACATGGGTGACACATAGTACTACATACAAGAGATTCAGGCATGGCTGACACATGGTACTACACACAAGAGATTCAGACATGGGTGACACATGGTACTACACACTTACAAGAGATTCAGACATGGGTGACACATGGTACTACACACTTACAAGAGATTCAGACATGGGTAACACATGGTACTACACACCAGAGATTCAGACATGGGTGACACATGGTACTACACACTTACAAGAGATTCAGACATGGGTAACACATGGTACTACACACAAGAGATTCAGACATGGGTGACACATGGTACTACACACTTACAAGAGATTCAGACATGGGTAACACATGGTACTACACACAAGAGATTCAGACATGGGTGACACATGGTACTACACACTGTCAGAGCCTAACATGGTATAGCTGTGCAGCAACATCGTTGCGACACCCGGCTGACAAGATTGTTACCTGACACGCGACCGGCGGTCAGGCTGACGACAGACGCACGCAGGACACGTGACACCACTAGAGGCAGTGGGCAGTTGGCGTGCTAAGGTGAGACCGAGCTGGGACTGGAGACCGGACGGACATGTGCGATGAGAGCAAGGCGTTTGTATGAATCTACGTGATTACAAGCCGAACGACTGATATCTTGAGCGTCAGACCTATGAGCTGTATTGTGGTTGTGAGCGTCGTGAGTTATATATTGTAGATTGCTGTAATTATCGTTCTGTATTTAATGTGGCAATAAATCCATAGAACTTGTGTTACTGTGTCTTACGTCGAATCACGTTATACTTGTACTGTCTCACACGTGTTAGCCAACGAGCCAATTATAAGACCCTGACATGTGTGGACGTGGGTTGCTCGTCCTTGTTTAAGAACCTAATATATGTAGACGTGTGTTGCTCGTCTTTCGTATTTAAAACTATAATTCTTGAACTTGTGAAATTTGTCAAGGTTATAGCTATGTAAATGTGATCGTGAAAGTCTCAGTATGATCCATTATTACATTGTTTAAATATGTTTAAAACCATTACTAAATGTGCAGTACATATTGTTTGATCCTGTGAACGTGTAAAACATTTGTGATTTGTGAAACTTGTCACCGTTTGACCTTGTCGACATTGTTATTTTGTCGCCATTTTGACCTTGTCGCCATCTTGTAAACTTGATGTCTATGTCCTTACTGAATGTCATCTTGATGTAAGTGATGTGTCATCAATGTTATTGAGTGTTCAAATACAGATAGATTGTCTTTGTGCATTGAGTTTGTGGAACGCAAAGAGTTTTGGAAAGAGTGTAACTTCTGTTGAGAAAAACACTGTTGACGACAAATTTACGACATACAATTACACTCGACGCCATCCAAACCTAGTCAACACTTAGTGACTTGCAGGCACACACCAACAAATAGACGCTAACTTATTTTCTTCCAAAAACAAAGCAGGTTTTTTCCATACCATCCATAACCTTGCCGTAGAGGTCATTAGTGGTTCCGAAGTAACGACCCTACAGTTTTCTAGCCCGATTGTCCTACCATTCTTCACCGTATCCAGGGCACTTGAGTATATTTTTCTATACTTTAACTTTACGTATGCAATAGTAGGCACGCATCGTATAGTAAAATAAATTGTAAACTATTTTCTACTAACCATTTACAGCATATTTTGTGTAGTTAATTTTCATTGACGTATTTTCTCCATCATGTCGTCATTATTTGATTTCATCGATATGGGTATTAAATTACATCTAACAGGTGATGAATTAACAAATTGGAGCGAGAACAAATACTCTGAATACCTGCTGGTACAGGAGAAAAATAATGAACGCGAAGAAAGAGCAGCGGAAAGAGCTCTAAAACAAGCAGAAATGGCTGCCAAACAAGCAGAAGCTGAAACAGCCTTAAAACAGGCAGAGATTGAAACAGCATTAAAGCAAGCCGAAGTAGAAATAGCTGCAAAGACAAAGCAAGCTGAGATAGACAGTGAACTTAAGAAAGCAGAAATTGCAGCTCAGAGTAAGAAAGAAGAACTAGAGGTACAGTTGAAAATGAAACAACTTGACACTGAGACTGCGATGAATAAAGAGTCAAAAAAATCTGAAAGACTGGAAAAAGAAAACCAGTATAAGAAGTATCAAGGTATCGTACGTAACTATACCTCGGGTGACTGCATTGCAGCCTTTACTCAAAATTTTGAGACTTTAATGGAACATTATCAAGTTCCACTTTCTGAATGGAATATTCTTTATATGAGGAGTCTATCTGGGGAACCTCTTAAAGTCATTGAAACCATCCCCAAAGACCTAAGGAAAGAGTACCATTATATTAAATCTAAGATAATGGCACATTTCATGTTAGACGAGGCAGGTTACAGAGAACAATTCAGTAAATTGAGTCCAAAATCAACTCAAACGTTCTCTGACTACCTCTGTTTAGTCCGAGATGTTTTCAGCAAATGGACTTCAGCAGCCAAAATTAATAAAAGTTATGATAGATTAGAAGATCTCATCATTCGAGATAAAATCATTTCTTCTATCCCATCATCGTTTTCTAAGTTCTTACAGGAGAATGAATGCACAAGTGTGGAAGAAATTGAAAGACGTGGGTCGGCCTATTACACGGCCAATAAACAATGCTTTGCCACCGAAGCTACTGACAGTAACTGGGTAGCAGCAGCCAACTATGAGAGAAACTATAGTAGGCAAAAACCAAACAGGCCTACCTCTGAAAAATTTAGACAGTGCAGATTTTGTAAATTTTCTCACCATTTGAACGAGATGTGCGATCAAAACCCAGGATACCAGACATACTTGCAAAATATAGTAAACAGTCAAGACAGAGAACGTAAATTGTTCAAAAATAAACGTAAATGTTTTCTCTGCAAGGCTTACGGGCACCATCGCATGGATTGTAGAGGCAGGCATATGACCAACAAAGCCAATGCCGCCTTATTCGATAGCTCAGCGTCAGAAGACGAAAATCCAGAGAAACATCCTATGAATGCAGCACAGGCTTGTGATGTATTTAGTGCTAACAAATGCACTGTCTGTAACACCTTCTATGAAGATGGTATCTTAACATGCGGACACGCCATCCCTATTGCCAGTGAGGAAGCTAACTTGGTAATAGACTCAAAAGGCAGATTAGACATCCATCACAAGTTTGCTACAGTACTTCGCGACACCGGAAGTACACTTATTGGCCTGAAAACAACATTCATAACGCCTACAGACTATACAGGCAGACACATCACATGTAGAACATTTTCAGGCAATATTGAAAAATATCCATTAGCATGGGCATACATTGAAACACCATTCCTCACCGGGAAAGTAAAGGTCGCGGCACTTACAAACCCAGTGTGCGATATAATCATAGGAAATTTACCTGAGGTGAATGACAAACCTCATAATCATGACATAACATCACTATGTATTGATGATAACACATCACCACAAAATGTCATCACTGAAAATGTCATATCACCTATTGAATGTATGTTAGCTAATGCAGCACTAAGTTCTCATCACATCATTGACGATATCATTCCATCATCATCTGATGTCATTGAGTGTGTGAACGCAGTAACAAGAGCTACTGCTAGAGTGCAAGATGAAATTAACCAAACTGAGGCTATACAAATGCTTAGCCCAGAATTACCACCTAGTGACTCTATGAAGGAAACATTCATAACAGCTCAAAAAGCTGATCCTTCACTGTCAAAGTACTTTGACCTGATCGGCAAAAAGGCAAAAGTAACCAAAAATGCGAAATGGCATTTTGCTTTACACAATGATATACTCACCAGGTACTACACCAGAGGTGACATTACAACAAAGCAAACTGTTTTGCCAACTACTTATCGCAAGCAAGCTTTACATCTTGCTCACGATATACCTTTTGCAGGTCATATGGCATATGTTAAAACCAGGTCAAGACTTTTGACACAGTTTCATTGGCCAAAATTTTGCAATGACATAAGAACATATTGCAGAAGTTGTGATACATGCCAGAAACTAGTAAAAAAAGGTAAACACCCACAGGCAAAGTTACAAGTCACTGACTTAGCCAGTCGACCCTTTGAAAAATTATCAGTTGACATTGTGGGCCCTCTTAGTCATACAACTACTAGAGGGAATAAATATATTTTAACTATTGTTGATCAATGTAGTAGATGGCCAGAAGCGATCCCACTAAAGAACATTACTGACAACGACATCATGGAAGTGTTCTTCCATATTTTCTCCCGAATTGGATTTCCAGAAACTATCCAGTCTGATAGAGGCACTCAGTTTATTGCCGCATCCACCCAAGCTTTCACTAAAATGTTAGGAGTGAAGCAAGTTTTCAATACCCCCTATCATCCTCACTCTAGCGGGATTATAGAAAAGCTTAATGGGGACCTGAAGCACATGCTTGCCAAAGTAACTCAAGATCACCCCAATAACTGGGATTTATACTTACCAGCTGTCCTTTTTGCTTATCGCGAGGTACCACATTCTAGTACCGGTTTCTCTCCTTTTGAACTAATCTATGGTGCCAAACCACGAGGCCCATTAACAATTTATCACCAAATGTTAACTAATTCTACTCCAATACTGAAACCCATATCATCATTTGTGTATGTAACATCATTGCGTGAAAGGATTATTAAATCATGTGAAATTGCTAAAAATGCACTTAAACTATCTGGTGCTACTTACAGACAGTACGCAGACAAAGGTAACAGGACTATAACATTGACACCTGGACAGGACGTTCTACTACTACTACCTAGTGACAGACAGCTACTGACTGATTCTTGGCAGGGACCTTTTAAAGTGACAAGACAAATCTCACCTGTAGACTACGAAATTCTAATAAAAGACAAACACAAAATATTTCACATAAATATGCTAAGACCATACCACAACAGAGACAACGAACAAGACGATACGACAGCTTGCACCGTGATAATAGATCACGAAGATGACGATTCTAGCGACGAGATTCCAACACCTACATTAGACACGACAAACTGCTTAAATGAGATCAAGATCAATCCAAACTTAAGTCAAGCAGAGACAAACAGTTGCAAACAGTTGATACAACACTACAACACCATCTTTTCAGACAACCCAGGACAAACAGAATTAGTACAGCATCACATCACACTCACATCAAACACACCAATAAGATGTAGACCATACACAATACCATTACACTACAAAGAACAGTTACATCAAGAAATTATCAACTTAGAAAAAAACAACATCATCAGACGATCCTTATCAGACTTCTCTTCACCCATGGTCATTGTACGCAAAAAGGACAAGACAATACGACTTTGCATCGACTACCGAAAACTGAACAAAATAACTGTTTTAGATCTTGAACCAATGGCAAACACTGACGACCTTCTAACAGAACTGACTGACGCTAAGTTCTTTACGACGCTTGACATGTCTAAAGGTTACTGGCAGATTGCTGTACATGAAGACAGCAGACATCTAACAGCTTTTGCCACGCCTTGGGGACTGTACGAATGGTGCAAACTTCCATTTGGGCTAGTCAATGCCCCAGCCACATTCGTACGCATGACACGACTCCTCCTATCTGACATTCCTAATATCATTTGCTATATTGACGACATCTGTGTTCACACAGAGACAATGACGGAACATATAAAGACACTAGAACAGACACTAGAACGTATCAGACAGCACGGACTGACAGTGAAGCCTTCAAAGGTGAACATGGCTTACCAAGAGATATCATTTTTGGGGTACAGAATATCCAATGGCTTTGTCATGACAGACAACAAAATTGTCTCCAAAATTCTAAAACTGTCACTCCCGACTAATAAGAAACAAGTCCGGAGTTTGTTGGGACTGATCAATTATTATAGGCAATTCATTCCTGATTTTTCAGAACTGACCGAGGTTTTTTCTAACTTACTAACCAAGGATAAGCCTGAAAAAGTTGTACACGATGAATGCCTACGAAATGCATTTCATAAAGTTTTGACATACTTTTCTGATAAGAATTCGAATAATCTCATCCTTAAATTGCCCAACATTCGTTTACCTTTCAGATTGCGAACAGATGCTAGCTCCGTTGCGATTGGGGCAGTCCTGTTGCAGGAATACAACAACATCCTGCATCCCATTTGTTTCATATCAAGAAAGCTAAGGCCTAGAGAGCGGGCATGGTCCATTCCGCAATTAGAGGCACTTGCCTTAGTAGAAAGTGTGACGAAACTATCCAGATACCTTCTAGGACGTCACTTTATCATCGAAACTGACAACAGTCCATTACGGTATATAAATGCCGGAGTACCATCCAACAATATGATTGCTCGCTGGTCCTTGAAGCTTCAAAATTACAGTTTCGAGGTTCGTCACATTTCTGGCAGAATCAATACAATTGCCGACCTTTTGTCCCGTTGTCCAACCGACCCAGTAAGCAATGTCTGAGTGCAGAGTGTACTAATACACTCAGAACAACACAGCCACCAATGAGTGAATGTTTTCTATTCACCTACTGTGTAAGGTCTATAATTGTAATTGTGATACGGTTAAAAAACCGACATGTATAATATACTTATTTTAATCAAGCCATATAATGAGTGTAGTATAATTGTGTAGTGTGTGTTAGAAAGAGAACATTATTAATTGTAAATATACACCAAGAACAGTGTCACAGACGCTTAACCACTTACCAGAAGCGAACTTTATCATGTAACAGTGACAGCTGTGAGTGATTTTCTTCACCGTGATATTTTAACGACGTGTGCAAATGTGGACTGAACAATGACTTCTACACCACTTCTGCATTGAATTTAATCCAAAATGTTTAACAATTGAACATCGGAAATAAGAACATTCAATCTTTATCCAGAAGTTGTGAACACATCGGAAATAAGAACATTCCATCATAATCCGATAGTTGTGATACTAGAACATCAAACACGAACTTTGAAAACATTGAACTATCCGTTACAAAAGAAAACGGAAGCATTTGTGGTCAAACAGCAACTAAATTTTGCGTTTCGTGTGTACTTCCTGTGTAATTTAAAAAGTATAGCAAAATTAGCAGACGATATACAAATATTCAAAAACTTATGACGATTGTAAAATCCTTTTGAATCTATAAAATATAATACACCAATTGGGTACTTATTTAAATCGATTAGTGTAATCTTAGAATCATATCTTGATTAATGTATTCATATTACCGACTTTTTCTCGTTAATATGAAGAAACGTCAAGCAATGACGCTAAGAAATTAAATAATTATTGTCATTTATTGAATTTCTTGATTGTCAAAATTACTTCCCTTGCATTTACAAATTACACCAAGGGCCATAATTTGAAACATATTCATTAATGTGTATTGTATAAATAGACATTTTGTTGCTCAAAGGGTTAACACACCGGGTAGGCGTCCACCAAGCATGGCAGAGAGCTGCCAACATTGCAAACCAACATAAGAGCTCCTGGCCAAATGAGGTCAGAGTTTGAGTGTTTAATGCGACTTATGTAAAGTCGTATTTCAGTCTGGCTAGATGGCTGTTGCAAGACAACCATATTATTACGTTTTTTTCAAATTGCTGCGAAGTAGATGCGTGAAGCTGGTAACTACTGATCTGACTGGGTATTAGTGCAATGGAGGTAACCAGCCATCAGGGGGATGAAACCTAAGTTGTGTTAAAAGTTGTACTTCATTTGTCATTTCAATGCAACTTACATTTTTTGTATATATTTCCATGCCATATATGTATTTTCATGCATAACACTGGGAAAGAGTAGTCTCTGACATGAAGTTAACACTACCCCAGTATATACAGACATCATGAATGAAAGATAACATCTTTCATTGAGGTACCCGGGGAGAATGTCAGAGCCTAACATGGTATAGCTGTGCAGCAACATCGTTGCGACACCCGGCTGACAAGATTGTTACCTGACACGCGACCGGCGGTCAGGCTGACGACAGACGCACGCAGGACACGTGACACCACTAGAGGCAGTGGGCAGTTGGCGTGCTAAGGTGAGACCGAGCTGGGACTGGAGACCGGACGGACATGTGCGATGAGAGCAAGGCGTTTGTATGAATCTACGTGATTGCAAGCCGAACGACTGATATCTTGAGCGTCAGACCTATGAGCTGTATTGTGGTTGTGAGCGTCGTGAGTTATATATTGTAGATTGCTGTAATTATCGTTCTGTATTTAATGTGGCAATAAATCCATAGAACTTGTGTTACTGTGTCTTACGTCGAATCACGTTATACTTGTACTGTCTCACACGTGTTAGCCAACGAGCCAATTATAAGACCCTGACACACACATACAAGAGATTCAGACATGGGTGACACATGGTACTACACACTTACAAGAGATTCAGGCATTTGTAACACATGGTACTACACACTTACAAGAGATTCAGACATGGGTGACACATGGTACTACACACAAGAGATTCAGACATGGGTGACACATGGTACAACACACTTACAAGAGATTCAGACATGGGTGACACATGGTACTACACACAAGAGATTCAGACATGGGTGACACATGGTACTACACACTTACAAGAGATTCAGGCATTTGTAACACATGGTACTACACACTTACAAGAGATTCAGACATGGGTGACACATGGTACTACACACAAGAGATTCAGACATGTGTGACACATGGTACTACACACTTACAAGAGATTCAGGCATGGGTGACACATGGTACTACACACTTACAAGAGATTCAGACATGGGTGACACATGGTACTACACACTTACAAGAGATTCAGGCATAGGTGACACATGGTACTACACACTTACAAGAGATTCAGACATGGGTAACACATGGTACTACATACTTACAAGAGATTCAGGCATGGTTGACACATGGTACTACACACTTACAAGAGATTCAGACATGGGTAACACATGGTACTACACACTTACAAGAGATTCAGGCATGGGTAACACATGGTACTACACACTTACAAGAGATTCAGGCATGGGTAACACATGGTACTACACACAAGAGATTCAGACATGGGTAACACATGGTACTACACACAAGAGATTCAAGCATGGGTAACACATGGTAGTACACACTTACAAGAGATTCAGGCATGGGTAACACATGGTACTACACACAAGAGATTCAGGCATGGCTAACACATGGTACTACGCACAAGAGATTCAGACATGGGTGACACATGGTACTACACACTTACAAGAGATTCAGGCATGGTTGACACATGGTACTACACACTTACAAGAGATTCAGACATGGGTGACACATGGTACTACACACTTACAAGAGATTCAGTCATGGGTAACACATGGTACTACACACTTACAAGAGATTCAGACATGGCTGACACATGGTACTACACACTTACAAGAGATTCAGGCATGGCTGACACATGGTACTACACACTTACAAGAGATTCAGGCATGGCTGACACATGCTACTACACACAAGAGATTCAGACATGGGTGACACATGGTACTACACACTTACAAGAGATTCAGACATGGGTGACACATGGTACTACACACAAGAGATTCAGACATGGGTGACACATGGTACTACACACTTACAAGGGATTCAGGCATGGGTAACACATGGTACTACACACTTACAAGAGATTCAGACATGGGTGACACATGGTACTACACACTTACAAGAGATTCAGACATGGGTGACACATGGTACTACACACAAGAGATTCAGACATGGGTGACACATGGTACTACATACTTACAAGAGATTCAGGCATGGGTAACACATGGTACTACATACAAGAGATTCAGGCATGGGTAACACATGGTACTACACACAAGAGATTCAGTCATGGGTGACACATGGTACTACACACTTACAAGAGATCCAGGCATGGGTAACACATGGTACTACACACAAGAGATTCAGGTATGGGTGACACATGGTACTACACACTTACAAGAGATTCAGGCATGGGTGAAATATGGTACTACACACTTACAAGAGATTCAGACATGGGTGACACATGGTACTACACACAAGAGATTCAGACATGGGTGACACATGGTACTACACACTTACAAGAGATTCAGACATGGGTAAAACATGGTACTACACACAAGAGTTTCAGACATGGGTGACACATGGTACTACACACTTACAAGAGATTCAGGCATTTGTAACACATGGTACTACACACTTACAAGAGATTCAGGCATTTGTAACACATGGTACTACACACAAGAGATTCAGGCATGATTGACACATGGTACTACACACTTACAAGAGATTCAGACATGGGTGACACATGGTACTACACACTTACAAGAGATTCAGACATGGGTAACACATGGTACTACACACAAGAGATTCAGACATGGGTGACACATGGTACTACACACTTACAAGAGATTCAGACATGGGTAACACATGGTACTACACACAAGAGATTCAGACATGGGTAACACATGGTACTACACACTTACAAGAGATTCAGACATGGGTAACACATGGTACTACACACAAGAGATTCAGACATGGGTGACACATGGTACTACACACTTACAAGAGATTCAGACATGGGTGACACATGGTACTACACACAAGAGATTCAGACATGGTATTCAGAGATTCAGAGATTCACCATGGGTGAAATATGGTACTACACACTTACAAGAGATTCAGACATGGGTGACACATGGTACTATATACAAGAGATTCAGGCATGGCTGACACATGGTACTACACACAAGAGATTCAGGCATGGGTGACACATGGTACTACACACTTACAAGAGATTCAGACATGGGTGACACATGGTACTACACACTTACAAGAGATTCAGGCATGGGTAACACATGGTACTACACACTTACAAGAGATTCAGACATGGGTGACACATGGTACTACACACTTACAAGAGATTCAGACATGGGTAACACATGGTACTACACACAAGAGATTCAGACATGGGTGACACATGGTACTACACACTTACAAGAGATTCAGACATGGGTAACACATGGTACTACACACAAGAGATTCAGACATGGGTGACACATGGTACTACACACTTACAAGAGATTCAGACATGGGTAACACATGGTACTACACACAAGAGATTCAGACATGGGTGACACATGGTACTACACACTTACAAGAGATTCAGGCATTTGTAACACATGGTACTACACACTTACAAGAGATTCAGGCATTTGTAACACATGGTACTACACACAAGAGATTCAGGCATGATTGACACATGGTACTACACACTTACAAGAGATTCAGACATGGGTGACACATGGTACTACACACTTACAAGAGATTCAGACATGGGTAACACATGGTACTACACACAAGAGATTCAGACATGGGTGACACATGGTACTACACACTTACAAGAGATTCAGACATGGGTAACACATGGTACTACACACAAGAGATTCAGACATGGGTAACACATGGTACTACACACTTACAAGAGATTCAGACATGGGTAACACATGGTACTACACACAAGAGATTCAGACATGGGTGACACATGGTACTACACACTTACAAGAGATTCAGACATGGGTGACACATGGTACTACACACAAGAGATTCAGACATGGGTGACACATGGTACTACACACTTACAAGAGATTCAGACATGGGTAACACATGGTACTACACACAAGAGATTCAGACATGGGTGACACATGGTACTACACACTTACAAGAGATTCAGGCATGGGTGACACATGGTACTACACACTTACAAGAGATTCAGACATGGGTGACACATGGTACTACACACTTACAAGAGATTCAGGCATGGGTGACACATGGTACTACACACTTACAAGAGATTCAGACATGGGTAACACATGGTACTACATACTTACAAGAGATTCAGGCATGGCTGACACATGGTACTACACACTTACAAGAGATTCAGACATGGGTGACACATGGTACTACACACTTACAAGAGATTCAGACATGGGTGACACATGGTACTACACACTTACAAGAGATTCAGGCATGGGTAACACATGGTACTACACACTTACAAGAGATTAAGGCATGGGTGACACATGGTACTACACACTTACAAGAGATTCAGACATGGGTGACACATGGTACTACACACAAGAGATTCAGGCATGGCTGACACATGGTACTAAACACTTACAAGAGAATCAGACATGGGTGACACATGGTACTACACACTTACAAGAGATTCAGACATGGGTGACACATGGTACTACACACTTACAATAGATTCAGGCATGGGTGACACATGGTACTACACACTTACAAGAGATTCAGACATGGGTGACACATGGTACTACACACTTACAAGAGATTCAGACATGGCTGACACATGGTACTACACACTTACAAGAGATTCAGACATGGGTGACACATGGTACTACACACTTACAAGAGATTCAGACATGGGTGACACATGGTACTACACACTTACAAGAGATTCAGGCATGGTTGACACGTGGTACTACACACTTACAAGAGATTCAGACATGGGTGACACATGGTACTACACACTTATAAGAGATTCAGACATGGGTGAAACATGGTACTACACACTTACAAGAGATTCAGACATGGGTGACACATGGTACTACACACTTACAAGAGATTCAGACATGGGTGACACATGGTACTACACACTTACAAGAGATTCAGGCATGGCTGACACATGGTACTACACACTTACAAGAGATTCAGACATGGGTGATACATGGTACTACACACTTACAAGAGATTCAGACATGGGTGACACATGGTACTACATACAAGAGATTCAGACATGGGTGACACATGGTACTACACACTTACAAGAGATTCAGACATGGGTGACACATGGTACTACACACTTACAAGAGATTCAGGCATGGCTGACACATGGTACTACACACTTACAAGAGATTCAGACATGGGTGACACATGGTACTACACACTTACAAGAGATTCAGACATGGGTGACACATGGTACTACACGCTTACAAGAGATTCAGACATGGGTGACACATGGTACTACACACTTACAAGAGATTCAGGCATGGTTGACACATGGTACTACACACTTACAAGAGATTCAGACATGGGTGACACATGGTAGTACACACTTACAAGAGATTCAGACATGGGTGACACATGGTACTACACACTTACAAGAGATTCAGACATGGGTGACACATGGTAGTACACACTTACAAGAGATTCAGGCATGGTTGACACATGGAACTACACACTTACAAGAGATTCAGACATGGGTGACACATGGTACTACACACTTACAAGAGATTCAGTCATGGGTAACACATGGTACTACACACTTACAAGAGATTCAGACATGGCTGACACATGGTACTACACACTTACAAGAGATTCAGGCATGGCTGACACATGGTACTACACACTTACAAGAGATTCAGGCATGGCTGACACATGCTACTACACACAAGAGATTCAGACATGGGTGACACATGGTACTACACACTTACAAGAGATTCAGACATGGGTGACACATGGTACTACACACAAGAGATTCAGACATGGGTGACACATGGTACTACACACTTACAAGGGATTCAGGCATGGGTAACACATGGTACTACACACTTACAAGAGATTCAGACATGGGTGACACATGGTACTACACACTTACAAGAGATTCAGACATGGGTGACACATGGTACTACACACAAGAGATTCAGACATGGGTGACACATGGTACTACATACTTACAAGAGATTCAGGCATGGGTAACACATGGTACTACATACAAGAGATTCAGGCATGGGTAACACATGGTACTACACACAAGAGATTCAGTCATGGGTGACACATGGTACTACACACTTACAAGAGATCCAGGCATGGGTAACACATGGTACTACACACAAGAGATTCAGGTATGGGTGACACATGGTACTACACACTTACAAGAGATTCAGGCATGGGTGAAATATGGTACTACACACTTACAAGAGATTCAGACATGGGTGACACATGGTACTACACACAAGAGATTCAGACATGGGTGACACATGGTACTACACACTTACAAGAGATTCAGACATGGGTAAAACATGGTACTACACACAAGAGTTTCAGACATGGGTGACACATGGTACTACACACTTACAAGAGATTCAGGCATTTGTAACACATGGTACTACACACTTACAAGAGATTCAGGCATTTGTAACACATGGTACTACACACAAGAGATTCAGGCATGATTGACACATGGTACTACACACTTACAAGAGATTCAGACATGGGTGACACATGGTACTACACACTTACAAGAGATTCAGACATGGGTAACACATGGTACTACACACAAGAGATTCAGACATGGGTGACACATGGTACTACACACTTACAAGAGATTCAGACATGGGTAACACATGGTACTACACACAAGAGATTCAGACATGGGTAACACATGGTACTACACACTTACAAGAGATTCAGACATGGGTAACACATGGTACTACACACAAGAGATTCAGACATGGGTGACACATGGTACTACACACTTACAAGAGATTCAGACATGGGTGACACATGGTACTACACACAAGAGATTCAGACATGGTATTCAGAGATTCAGAGATTCACCATGGGTGAAATATGGTACTACACACTTACAAGAGATTCAGACATGGGTGACACATGGTACTATATACAAGAGATTCAGGCATGGCTGACACATGGTACTACACACAAGAGATTCAGGCATGGGTGACACATGGTACTACACACTTACAAGAGATTCAGACATGGGTGACACATGGTACTACACACTTACAAGAGATTCAGGCATGGGTAACACATGGTACTACACACTTACAAGAGATTCAGACATGGGTGACACATGGTACTACACACTTACAAGAGATTCAGACATGGGTAACACATGGTACTACACACAAGAGATTCAGACATGGGTGACACATGGTACTACACACTTACAAGAGATTCAGACATGGGTAACACATGGTACTACACACAAGAGATTCAGACATGGGTGACACATGGTACTACACACTTACAAGAGATTCAGACATGGGTAACACATGGTACTACACACAAGAGATTCAGACATGGGTGACACATGGTACTACACACTTACAAGAGATTCAGGCATTTGTAACACATGGTACTACACACTTACAAGAGATTCAGGCATTTGTAACACATGGTACTACACACAAGAGATTCAGGCATGATTGACACATGGTACTACACACTTACAAGAGATTCAGACATGGGTGACACATGGTACTACACACTTACAAGAGATTCAGACATGGGTAACACATGGTACTACACACAAGAGATTCAGACATGGGTGACACATGGTACTACACACTTACAAGAGATTCAGACATGGGTAACACATGGTACTACACACAAGAGATTCAGACATGGGTAACACATGGTACTACACACTTACAAGAGATTCAGACATGGGTAACACATGGTACTACACACAAGAGATTCAGACATGGGTGACACATGGTACTACACACTTACAAGAGATTCAGACATGGGTGACACATGGTACTACACACTTACAAGAGATTCAGACATGGGTGACACATGGTACTACACACTTACAAGAGATTCAGACATGGGTAACACATGGTACTACATACTTACAAGAGATTCAGGCATGGCTGACACATGGTACTACACACTTACAAGAGATTCAGACATGGGTGACACATGGTACTACACACTTACAAGAGATTCAGACATGGGTGACACATGGTACTACACACTTACAAGAGATTCAGACATGGGTGACACATGGTACTACACACTTACAAGAGATTCAGACATGGGTGACACATGGTACTACACACTTACAAGAGATTCAGACATGGGTGACACATGGTACTACACACAAGAGATTCAGACATGGGTGACACATGGTACTACACAGTTACAAGAGATTCAGGCATGGGTGACACATGGTACTACACACTTACAAGAGATTCAGACATGGGTGACACATGGTACTACACACTTACAAGAGATTCAGACATGGGTGACACATGGTACTACACACAAGAGATTCAGACATGGGTGACACATGGTACTACACACTTACAAGAGATTCAGGCATGGGTGACACATGGTACTACACACTTACAAGAGATTCAGACATGGGTGACACATGGTACTACACACTTACAAGAGATTCAGGCATGGGTGACACATGGTACTACACACTTACAAGAGATTCAGACATGGGTAACACATGGTACTACATACTTACAAGAGATTCAGGCATGGCTGACACATGGTACTACACACTTACAAGAGATTCAGACATGGGTGACACATGGTACTACACACTTACAAGAGATTCAGACATGGGTGACACATGGTACTACACACTTACAAGAGATTCAGGCATGGGTAACACATGGTACTACACACTTACAAGAGATTAAGGCATGGGTGACACATGGTACTACACACTTACAAGAGATTCAGACATGGGTGACACATGGTACTACACACAAGAGATTCAGGCATGGCTGACACATGGTACTAAACACTTACAAGAGAATCAGACATGGGTGACACATGGTACTACACACTTACAAGAGATTCAGACATGGGTGACACATGGTACTACACACTTACAATAGATTCAGGCATGGGTGACACATGGTACTACACACTTACAAGAGATTCAGACATGGGTGACACATGGTACTACACACTTACAAGAGATTCAGACATGGCTGACACATGGTACTACACACTTACAAGAGATTCAGACATGGGTGACACATGGTACTACACACTTACAAGAGATTCAGACATGGGTGACACATGGTACTACACACTTACAAGAGATTCAGGCATGGTTGACACGTGGTACTACACACTTACAAGAGATTCAGACATGGGTGACACATGGTACTACACACTTATAAGAGATTCAGACATGGGTGAAACATGGTACTACACACTTACAAGAGATTCAGACATGGGTGACACATGGTACTACACACTTACAAGAGATTCAGACATGGGTGACACATGGTACTACACACTTACAAGAGATTCAGGCATGGCTGACACATGGTACTACACACTTACAAGAGATTCAGACATGGGTGATACATGGTACTACACACTTACAAGAGATTCAGACATGGGTGACACATGGTACTACATACAAGAGATTCAGACATGGGTGACACATGGTACTACACACTTACAAGAGATTCAGACATGGGTGACACATGGTACTACACACTTACAAGAGATTCAGGCATGGCTGACACATGGTACTACACACTTACAAGAGATTCAGACATGGGTGACACATGGTACTACACACTTACAAGAGATTCAGACATGGGTGACACATGGTACTACACGCTTACAAGAGATTCAGACATGGGTGACACATGGTACTACACACTTACAAGAGATTCAGGCATGGTTGACACATGGTACTACACACTTACAAGAGATTCAGACATGGGTGACACATGGTAGTACACACTTACAAGAGATTCAGACATGGGTGACACATGGTACTACACACTTACAAGAGATTCAGACATGGGTGACACATGGTAGTACACACTTACAAGAGATTCAGGCATGGTTGACACATGGAACTACACACTTACAAGAGATTCAGACATGGGTGACACATGGTACTACACACTTACAAGAGATTCAGACATGGGTGACACATGGTACTACACACTTACAAGAGATTCAGACATGGGTGACACATGGTACTACACACTTACAAGAGATTCAGGCATTGGTGACACATGGTACTACACACTTACAAGAGATTCAGGCATGGGTGACACATGGTACTACACACTTACAAGAGATTCAGGCATGGGTGACACATGGTACTACACACTTACAAGAGATTCAGACATGGGTGACACATGGTACTACACACTTACAAGAGATTCAGACATGGGTGACACATGGTACTACACACTTACAAGAGATTCAGACATGGGTGACACATGGTACTACACACTTACAAGAGATTCAGACATGGTTGACACATGGTACTACACACAAGAGATTCAGGCATGGGTGACACATGGTACTACACACAAGAGATTCAGACATGGGTGACACATGGTACTACACACTTACAAGAGATTCAGGCATGGGTGACACATGGTACTACACACTTACAAGAGATTCAGACATGGTTGACACATGGTACTACACACTTACAAGAGATTCAGGCATGGGTGACACATGGTAGTACACACTTACAAGAGATTCAGACATGGGTGACACATGGTACTACACACTTACAAGAGATTCAGGCATGGGTAACACATGGTACTACATACTTACAAGAGATTCAGACATGGGTGACACATGGTACTACACACTTACAAGAGATTCAGACATGGGTAACACATGGTACTACACACTTACAAGAGATTCAGGCATGTGTAACACATGGTAGTACACACTTACAAGAGATTCAGACATGGGTGACACATGGTAGTACACACTTACAAGAGATTCAGACATGGGTGACACATGGTAGTAAACACTTACAAGAGATTCAGACATGGGTGACACATGGTAGTACACACTTACAAGAGATTCAGACATGGGTGACACATGGTAGTACACACTTACAAGAGATTCAGGCATGGGTGACACATGGTAGTACACACTTACAAGAGATTCAGGAATGGGTGACACATGGTAGTACACACTTACAAGAGATTCAGGCATGGCTGAAACATGGTACTACACACTTACAAGAGATTCAGACATGGGTGACAAATGGTAGTACACACAAGAGATTCAGACATGGGTGACACATGGTACTACACACAAGAGATTCAGACATGGGTGACACATGGTACTACACACTTACAAGAGATTCAGGCATGGGTGACACATGGTAGTACACACTTACAAGAGATTCAGGCATGGGTGACACATGGTACTACACACTTACAAGAGATTCAGGCATGGGTGACACATGGTAGTACACACAAGAGATTCAGACATGGGTGACACATGGTACTACACACTTACAAGAGATTCAGGCATGGGTGAAACATGGTACTACACACTTACAAGAGATTCAGACATGGGTGACACATGGTAGTACACACAAGAGATTCAGACATGGGTGACACATGGTACTACACACTTACAAGAGATTCAGATATGGGCCACACTTGGTACTACACACTTACAAGAGATTCAAACATGGGTGACACATGGTACTACACACTTACAAGAGATTCAGGCATGGCTGACACATGGTACTACACACTTACAAGAGATTCAGACATGGGTGACACATGGTAGTACACACTTACAAGAGATTCAGGCATGGCTGACACATGGTACTACACACTTACAAGAGATTCAGGCATGGGTGACACATGGTACTACACACTTACAAGAGATTCAGATATGGGCCACACTTGGTACTACACACTTACAAGAGATTCAGACATGGGTGACACATTGTACTACACACTTACAAGAGATTCAGGCATGGCTGACACATGGTACTACACACTTACAAGAGATTCAGACATGGGTGACACATGGTAGTACACACTTACAAGAGATTCAGGCATGGCTGACACATGGTACTACACACTTACAAGAGATTCAGGCATGGGTGACACATGGTACTACACACTTACAAGAGATTCAGACATGGGTGACACATGGTAGTACAAACTTACAAGAGATTCAGGCATGGCTGACACATGGTAGTACACACTTACAAGAGATTCAGGTATGGCTGACACATGGTACTACACACTTACAAGAGATTCAGGCATGGCTGACACATGGTAGTACACACTTACAAGAGATTCAGGCATGGCTGACACATGGTAGTACACACTTACAAGAGATTCAGACATGGGTGACACATGGTAATACACTCTTACAAGAGATTCAGGCATGGGTGATACATGGTAGTACACACTTACAAGAGATTCAGGCATGGGTGACACATGGTAGTACACACTTACAAGAGATTCAGGCATGGGTGACACATGGTACTACACACTTACAAGAGATTCAGGCATGGGTGACACATGGTACTACACACTTACAAGAGATTCAGGCATGGGTGACACATGGTACTACACACTTACAAGAGATTCAGGCATGGGTGACACATGGTACTACACACTTACAAGAGATTCAGGCATGGCTGACACATGGTACTACACACTTACAAGAGATTCAGATATGGGTAACACATGGTACTACACACAAGAGATTCAGGCATGGGTGACACATGGTAGTACACACTTACAAGAGATTCAGACATGGGTGACACATGGTAGTACACACTTACAAGAGATTCAGGCATGGGTGACACATGGTACTACACACTTACAAGAGATTCAGGCATGGGTGACACATGGTACTACACACTTACAAGAGATTCAGGCATGGGTGACACATGGTACTACACACTTACAAGAGATTCATGCATGGCTGACACATGGTACTACACACTTACAAGAGATTCAGGCATGGGTAACACATGGTACTTCACACTTACAAGAGATTTAGACATGGGTAACACATGGTACTACACACTTACAAGAGATTCAGGCATGGGTAACACATGGTACTACACACTTACAAGAGATTCAGACATGGGTGACACATGGTACTACACACTTACAAGAGATTCAGACATGGATGACACATGGTACTACACACTTACAAGAGATTCAGACATGGGTGACACATGGTAGTACACACTTACAAGAGATTCAGGCATGGCTGACACATGGTACTACACACTTACAAGAGATTCAGGCATGGGTGACACATGGTACTACACACTTACAAGAGATTCAGACATGGGTGACACATGGTAGTACACACTTACAAGAGATTCAGGCATGGCTGACACATGGTAGTACACACTTACAAGAGATTCAGGTATGGCTGACACATGGTACTACACACTTACAAGAGATTCAGGCATGGCTGACACATGGTAGTACACACTTACAAGAGATTCAGGCATGGCTGACACATGGTAGTACACACTTACAAGAGATTCAGACATGGGTGACACATGGTAATACACTCTTACAAGAGATTCAGGCATGGGTGATACATGGTAGTACACACTTACAAGAGATTCAGGCATGGGTGACACATGGTAGTACACACTTACAAGAGATTCAGGCATGGGTGACACATGGTACTACACACTTACAAGAGATTCAGGCATGGGTGACACATGGTACTACACACTTACAAGAGATTCAGGCATGGGTGACACATGGTACTACACACTTACAAGAGATTCAGGCATGGGTGACACATGGTACTACACACTTACAAGAGATTCAGGCATGGCTGACACATGGTACTACACACTTACAAGAGATTCAGATATGGGTAACACATGGTACTACACACAAGAGATTCAGGCATGGGTGACACATGGTAGTACACACTTACAAGAGATTCAGACATGGGTGACACATGGTAGTACACACTTACAAGAGATTCAGGCATGGGTGACACATGGTACTACACACTTACAAGAGATTCAGGCATGGGTGACACATGGTACTACACACTTACAAGAGATTCAGGCATGGGTGACACATGGTACTACACACTTACAAGAGATTCATGCATGGCTGACACATGGTACTACACACTTACAAGAGATTCAGGCATGGGTAACACATGGTACTTCACACTTACAAGAGATTCAGACATGGGTAACACATGGTACTACACACTTACAAGAGATTCAGGCATGGGTAACACATGGTACTACACACTTACAAGAGATTCAGACATGGGTGACACATGGTACTACACACTTACAAGAGATTCAGACATGGGTGACACATGGTACTTCACACTTACAAGAGATTCAGGCATGGGTAACACATGGTACTACACACTTACAAGAGATTCAGGCATGGGTAACACATGGTACTTCACACTTACAAGAGATTCAGGCATGGGTAACACATGGTACTACACACTTACAAGAGATTCAGGCATGGGTAACACATGGTACTACACACTTACAAGAGATTCAGGCATGGGTAACACATGGTACTACACACTTACAAGAGATTCAGACATGGGTGACACATGGTAGTACACACTTACAAGAGATTCAGGCATGGGTGACTCATGGTACTACACACTTACAAGAGATTCAGGCATGGGTGACACATGGTAGTACACACAAGAGATTCAGACATGGGTGACACATGGTACTACACACTTACAAGAGATTCAGGCATGGGTGACACATGGTACTACACACTTACAAGAGATTCAGACATGGGTGACACATGGTAGTACACACAAGAGATTCAGACATGGGTGACACATGGTACTACACACTTACAAGAGATTCAGATATGGGCCACACTTGGTACTACACACTTACAAGAGATTCAAACATGGGTGACACATGGTACTACACACTTACAAGAGATTCAGGCATGGCTGACACATGGTACTACACACTTACAAGAGATTCAGACATGGGTGACACATGGTAGTACACACTTACAAGAGATTCAGGCATGGCTGACACATGGTACTACACACTTACAAGAGATTCAGGCATGGGTGACACATGGTACTACACACTTACAAGAGATTCAGATATGGGCCACACTTGGTACTACACACTTACAAGAGATTCAGACATGGGTGACACATGGTACTACACACTTACAAGAGATTCAGGCATGGCTGACACATGGTACTACACACTTACAAGAGATTCAGACATGGGTGACACATGGTAGTACACACTTACAAGAGATTCAGGCATGGCTGACACATGGTACTACACACTTACAAGAGATTCAGGCATGGGTGACACATGGTACTACACACTTACAAGAGATTCAGACATGGGTGACACATGGTAGTACACACTTACAAGAGATTCAGTTATGGCTGACACATGGTAGTACACACTTACAAGAGATTCAGGTATGGCTGACACATGGTACTACACACTTACAAGAGATTCAGGCATGGCTGACACATGGTAGTACACACTTACAAGAGATTCAGGCATGGCTGACACATGGTAGTACACACTTACAAGAGATTCAGACATGGGTGACACATGGTAATACACTCTTACAAGAGATTCAGGCATGGGTGATACATGGTAGTACACACTTACAAGAGATTCAGGCATGGGTGACACATGGTAGTACACACTTACAAGAGATTCAGGCATGGGTGACACATGGTACTACACACTTACAAGAGATTCAGGCATGGGTGACACATGGTACTACACACTTACAAGAGATTCAGGCATGGGTGACACATGGTACTACACACTTACAAGAGATTCAGGCATGGGTGACACATGGTACTACACACTTACAAGAGATTCAGGCATGGCTGACACATGGTACTACACACTTACAAGAGATTCAGATATGGGTAACACATGGTACTACACACAAGAGATTCAGGCATGAGTGACACATGGTAGTACAGACTTACAAGAGATTCAGACATGGGTGACACATGGTAGTACACACTTACAAGAGATTCAGGCATGGGTGACACATGGTACTACACACTTACAAGAGATTCAGGCATGGGTGACACATGGTACTACACACTTACAAGAGATTCAGGCATGGGTGACACATGGTACTACACACTTACAAGAGATTCATGCATGGCTGACACATGGTACTACACACTTACAAGAGATTCAGGCATGGGTAACACATGGTACTTCACACTTACAAGAGATTCAGACATGGGTAACACATGGTACTACACACTTACAAGAGATTCAGGCATGGGTAACACATGGTACTACACACTTACAAGAGATTCAGACATGGGTGACACATGGTACTACACACTTACAAGAGATTCAGACATGGGTGACACATGGTACTACACACTTACAAGAGATTCAGACATGGGTGACACATGGTAGTACACACTTACAAGAGATTCAGGCATGGCTGACACATGGTACTACACACTTACAAGAGATTCAGGCATGGGTGACACATGGTACTACACACTTACAAGAGATTCAGACATGGGTGACACATGGTAGTACACACTTACAAGAGATTCAGGCATGGCTGACACATGGTAGTACACACTTACAAGAGATTCAGGTATGGCTGACACATGGTACTACACACTTACAAGAGATTCAGGCATGGCTGACACATGGTAGTACACACTTACAAGAGATTCAGGCATGGCTGACACATGGTAGTACACACTTACAAGAGATTCAGACATGGGTGACACATGGTAATACACTCTTACAAGAGATTCAGGCATGGGTGATACATGGTAGTACACACTTACAAGAGATTCAGGCATGGGTGACACATGGTAGTACACACTTACAAGAGATTCAGGCATGGGTGACACATGGTACTACACACTTACAAGAGATTCAGGCATGGGTGACACATGGTACTACACACTTACAAGAGATTCAGGCATGGGTGACACATGGTACTACACACTTACAAGAGATTCAGGCATGGGTGACACATGGTACTACACACTTACAAGAGATTCAGGCATGGCTGACACATGGTACTACACACTTACAAGAGATTCAGATATGGGTAACACATGGTACTACACACAAGAGATTCAGGCATGGGTGACACATGGTAGTACACACTTACAAGAGATTCAGACATGGGTGACACATGGTAGTACACACTTACAAGAGATTCAGGCATGGGTGACACATGGTACTACAAAATTACAAGAGATTCAGGCATGGGTGACACATGGTACTACACACTTACAAGAGATTCAGGCATGGGTGACACATGGTACTACACACTTACAAGAGATTCATGCATGGCTGACACATGGTACTACACACTTACAAGAGATTCAGGCATGGGTAACACATGGTACTTCACACTTACAAGAGATTCAGACATGGGTAACACATGGTACTACACACTTACAAGACATTCAGGCATGGGTAACACATGGTACTACACACTTACAAGAGATTCAGACATGGGTGACACATGGTACTACACACTTACAAGAGATTCAGACATGGGTGACACATGGTACTTCACACTTACAAGAGATTCAGGCATGGGTAACACATGGTACTACACACTTACAAGAGATTCAGGCATGGGTAACACATGGTACTTCACACTTACAAGAGATTCAGGCATGGGTAACACATGGTACTACACACTTACAAGAGATTCAGGCATGGGTAACACATGGTACTACACACTTACAAGAGATTCAGGCATGGGTAACACATGGTACTACACACTTACAAGAGATTCAGACATGGGTGACACATGGTACTACACACTTACAAGAGATTCAGACATGGGTGACACATGGTACTACACACTTACAAGAGATTCAGACATGGGTGACACAGTGTACTACACACTTACAAGAGATTCAGGCATGGGTGACACATGGTACTACACACTTACAAGAGATTCAGGCATGGGTGACACATGGTACTACACACTTACAAGAGATTCAGGCATGGGTGACACATGGTACTACACACTTACAAGAGATTCAGGCATGGGTAACACATGGTACTACACACTTACAAGAGATTCAGGCATGGCTGACACATGGTACTACACACTTACAAGAGATTCAGGCATGGGTAACACATGGTACTACACACAAGAGATTCAGGAATGGGTGACACATGGTAGTACACACTTACAAGAGATTCAGGCATGGGTGACACATGGTAATACACACTTACAAGAGATTCAGACATGGGTGACACATGGTAGTACACACTTTCAAGAGATTCAGGCATGGGTGACACATGGTAGTACACACTTACAAGAGATTCAGACATGGGTGACACATGGTACTACACACTTACAAGAGATTCAGGCATGGGTGATACATGGCAGTACACACTTACAAGAGATTCAGGCATGGGTGACACATGGTAGTACACACTTACAAGAGATTCAGGCATGGGTGACACATGGTACTACACACTTACAAGAGATTCAGGCATGGGTGACACATGGTACTACACACTTACAAGAGATTCAGGCATGGGTGACACATGGTACTACACACTTACAAGAGATTCAGGCATGGGTGACACATGGTACTACACACTTACAAGAGATTCAGGCATGGCTGAGACATGGTACTACACACTTACAAGAGATTCAGATATGGGTAACACATGGTACTACACACAAGAAATTCAGGCATGGGTGACACATGGTAGTACACACTTACAAGAGATTCAGACATGGGTGACACATGGTAGTACACACTTACAAGAGATTCAGGCATGGGTGACACATGGTACTACACACTTACAAGAGATTCAGGCATGGGTGACACATGGTACTACACACTTACAAGAGATTCAGGCATGGGTGACACATGGTACTACACACTTACAAGAGATTCATGCATGGCTGACACATGGTACTACACACTTACAAGAGATTCAGGCATGGGTAACACATGGTACTTCACACTTACAAGAGATTCAGACATGGGTAACACATGGTACTACACACTTACAAGAGATTCAGGCATGGGTAACACATGGTACTACACACTTACAAGAGATTCAGACATGGGTGACACATGGTACTACACACTTACAAGAGATTCAGACATGGGTGACACATGGTACTACACACTTACAAGAGATTCAGACATGGGTGACACATGGTAGTACACACTTACAAGAGATTCAGGCATGGCTGACACATGGTACTACACACTTACAAGAGATTCAGGCATGGGTGACACATGGTACTACACACTTACAAGAGATTCAGACATGGGTGACACATGGTAGTACACACTTACAAGAGATTCAGGCATGGCTGACACATGGTAGTACACTTTTACAAGAGATTCAGGTATGGCTGACACATGGTACTACAC
Organism: Cepaea hortensis; assembly: GCA_963921405.1. Classification (NCBI taxonomy): domain Eukaryota; kingdom Metazoa; phylum Mollusca; class Gastropoda; order Stylommatophora; family Helicidae; genus Cepaea; species Cepaea hortensis. Next base: position 3,621,949 of record OY992896.1, read on the forward strand.
ACTTACAAGAGATTCAGGCATGGCTGACACATGGTAGTACACACTTACAAGAGATTCAGGCATGGCTGACACATGGTAGTACACACTTACAAGAGATTCAGACATGGGTGACACATGGTAATACACTCTTACAAGAGATTCAGGCATGGGTGATACATGGTAGTACACACTTACAAGAGATTCAGGCATGGGTGACACATGGTAGTACACACTTACAAGAGATTCAGGCATGGGTGACACATGGTACTACACACTTACAAGAGATTCAGGCATGGGTGACACATGGTACTACACACTTACAAGAGATTCAGGCATGGGTGACACATGGTACTACACACTTACAAGAGATTCAGGCATGGGTGACACATGGTACTACACACTTACAAGAGATTCAGGCATGGCTGACACATGGTACTACACACTTACAAGAGATTCAGATATGGGTAACACATGGTACTACACACAAGAGATTCAGGCATGGGTGACACATGGTAGTACACACTTACAAGAGATTCAGACATGGGTGACACATGGTAGTACACACTTACAAGAGATTCAGGCATGGGTGACACATGGTGCTACAAAATTACAAGAGATTCAGGCATGGGTGACACATGGTACTACACACTTACAAGAGATTCAGGCATGGGTGACACATGGTACTACACACTTACAAGAGATTCATGCATGGCTGACACATGGTACTACACACTTACAAGAGATTCAGGCATGGGTAACACATGGTACTTCACACTTACAAGAGATTCAGACATGGGTAACACATGGTACTACACACTTACAAGACATTCAGGCATGGGTAACACATGGTACTACACACTTACAAGAGATTCAGACATGGGTGACACATGGTACTACACACTTACAAGAGATTCAGACATGGGTGACACATGGTACTTCACACTTACAAGAGATTCAGGCATGGGTAACACATGGTACTACACACTTACAAGAGATTCAGGAATGGGTGACACATGGTAGTACACACTTACAAGAGATTCAGGCATGGCTGAAACATGGTACTACACACTTACAAGAGATTCAGACATGGGTGACAAATGGTAGTACACACAAGAGATTCAGACATGGGTGACACATGGTACTACACACAAGAGATTCAGACATGGGTGACACATGGTACTACACACTTACAAGAGATTCAGGCATGGGTGACACATGGTAGTACACACTTACAAGAGATTCAGGCATGGGTGACACATGGTACTACACACTTACAAGAGATTCAGGCATGGGTGACACATGGTAGTACACACAAGAGATTCAGACATGGGTGACACATGGTACTACACACTTACAAGAGATTCAGGCATGGGTGACACATGGTACTACACACTTACAAGAGATTCAGACATGGGTGACACATGGTAGTACACACAAGAGATTCAGACATGGGTGACACATGGTACTACACACTTACAAGAGATTCAGATATGGGCCACACTTGGTACTACACACTTACAAGAGATTCAAACATGGGTGACACATGGTACTACACACTTACAAGAGATTCAGGCATGGCTGACACATGGTACTACACACTTACAAGAGATTCAGACATGGGTGACACATGGTAGTACACACTTACAAGAGATTCAGGCATGGCTGACACATGGTACTACACACTTACAAGAGATTCAGGCATGGGTGACACATGGTACTACACACTTACAAGAGATTCAGATATGGGCCACACTTGGTACTACACACTTACAAGAGATTCAGACATGGGTGACACATTGTACTACACACTTACAAGAGATTCAGGCATGGCTGACACATGGTACTACACACTTACAAGAGATTCAGACATGGGTGACACATGGTAGTACACACTTACAAGAGATTCAGGCATGGCTGACACATGGTACTACACACTTACAAGAGATTCAGGCATGGCTGACACATGGTAGTACACACTTACAAGAGATTCAGGCATGGCTGACACATGGTAGTACACACTTACAAGAGATTCAGACATGGGTGACACATGGTAATACACTCTTACAAGAGATTCAGGCATGGGTGATACATGGTAGTACACACTTACAAGAGATTCAGGCATGGGTGACACATGGTAGTACACACTTACAAGAGATTCAGGCATGGGTGACACATGGTACTACACACTTACAAGAGATTCAGGCATGGGTGACACATGGTACTACACACTTACAAGAGATTCAGGCATGGGTGACACATGGTACTACACACTTACAAGAGATTCAGGCATGGGTGACACATGGTACTACACACTTACAAGAGATTCAGGCATGGCTGACACATGGTACTACACACTTACAAGAGATTCAGATATGGGTAACACATGGTACTACACACAAGAGATTCAGGCATGGGTGACACATGGTAGTACACACTTACAAGAGATTCAGACATGGGTGACACATGGTAGTACACACTTACAAGAGATTCAGGCATGGGTGACACATGGTACTACACACTTACAAGAGATTCAGGCATGGGTGACACATGGTACTACACACTTACAAGAGATTCAGGCATGGGTGACACATGGTACTACACACTTACAAGAGATTCATGCATGGCTGACACATGGTACTACACACTTACAAGAGATTCAGGCATGGGTAACACATGGTACTTCACACTTACAAGAGATTCAGACATGGGTAACACATGGTACTACACACTTACAAGAGATTCAGGCATGGGTAACACATGGTACTACACACTTACAAGAGATTCAGACATGGGTGACACATGGTACTACACACTTACAAGAGATTCAGACATGGATGACACATGGTACTACACACTTACAAGAGATTCAGACATGGGTGACACATGGTAGTACACACTTACAAGAGATTCAGGCATGGCTGACACATGGTACTACACACTTACAAGAGATTCAGGCATGGGTGACACATGGTACTACACACTTACAAGAGATTCAGGCATGGCTGACACATGGTAGTACACACTTACAAGAGATTCAGGTATGGCTGACACATGGTACTACACACTTACAAGAGATTCAGGCATGGCTGACACATGGTAGTACACACTTACAAGAGATTCAGGCATGGCTGACACATGGTAGTACACACTTACAAGAGATTCAGACATGGGTGACACATGGTAATACACTCTTACAAGAGATTCAGGCATGGGTGATACATGGTAGTACACACTTACAAGAGATTCAGGCATGGGTGACACATGGTAGTACACACTTACAAGAGATTCAGGCATGGGTGACACATGGTACTACACACTTACAAGAGATTCAGGCATGGGTGACACATGGTACTACACACTTACAAGAGATTCAGGCATGGGTGACACATGGTACTACACACTTACAAGAGATTCAGGCATGGGTGACACATGGTACTACACACTTACAAGAGATTCAGGCATGGCTGACACATGGTACTACACACTTACAAGAGATTCAGATATGGGTAACACATGGTACTACACACAAGAGATTCAGGCATGGGTGACACATGGTAGTACACACTTACAAGAGATTCAGACATGGGTGACACATGGTAGTACACACTTACAAGAGATTCAGGCATGGGTGACACATGGTACTACACACTTACAAGAGATTCAGGCATGGGTGACACATGGTACTACACACTTACAAGAGATTCAGGCATGGGTGACACATGGTACTACACACTTACAAGAGATTCATGCATGGCTGACACATGGTACTACACACTTACAAGAGATTCAGGCATGGGTAACACATGGTACTTCACACTTACAAGAGATTCAGACATGGGTAACACATGGTACTACACACTTACAAGAGATTCAGGCATGGGTAACACATGGTACTACACACTTACAAGAGATTCAGACATGGGTGACACATGGTACTACACACTTACAAGAGATTCAGACATGGGTGACACATGGTACTTCACACTTACAAGAGATTCAGGCATGGGTAACACATGGTACTACACACATACAAGAGATTCAGGCATGGGTAACACATGGTACTTCACACTTACAAGAGATTCAGGCATGGGTAACACATGGTACTACACACTTACAAGAGATTCAGGCATGGGTAACACATGGTACTACACACTTACAAGAGATTCAGGCATGGGTAACACATGGTACTACACACTTACAAGAGATTCAGACATGGGTGACACATGGTAGTACACACTTACAAGAGATTCAGGCATGGGTGACTCATGGTACTACACACTTACAAGAGATTCAGGCATGGGTGACACATGGTAGTACACACAAGAGATTCAGACATGGGTGACACATGGTACTACACACTTACAAGAGATTCAGGCATGGGTGACACATGGTACTACACACTTACAAGAGATTCAGACATGGGTGACACATGGTAGTACACACAAGAGATTCAGACATGGGTGACACATGGTACTACACACTTACAAGAGATTCAGATATGGGCCACACTTGGTACTACACACTTACAAGAGATTCAAACATGGGTGACACATGGTACTACACACTTACAAGAGATTCAGGCATGGCTGACACATGGTACTACACACTTACAAGAGATTCAGACATGGGTGACACATGGTAGTACACACTTACAAGAGATTCAGGCATGGCTGACACATGGTACTACACACTTACAAGAGATTCAGGCATGGGTGACACATGGTACTACACACTTACAAGAGATTCAGATATGGGCCACACTTGGTACTACACACTTACAAGAGATTCAGACATGGGTGACACATGGTACTACACACTTACAAGAGATTCAGGCATGGCTGACACATGGTACTACACACTTACAAGAGATTCAGACATGGGTGACACATGGTAGTACACACTTACAAGAGATTCAGGCATGGCTGACACATGGTACTACACACTTACAAGAGATTCAGGCATGGGTGACACATGGTACTACACACTTACAAGAGATTCAGACATGGGTGACACATGGTAGTACACACTTACAAGAGATTCAGTTATGGCTGACACATGGTAGTACACACTTACAAGAGATTCAGGTATGGCTGACACATGGTACTACACACTTACAAGAGATTCAGGCATGGCTGACACATGGTAGTACACACTTACAAGAGATTCAGGCATGGCTGACACATGGTAGTACACACTTACAAGAGATTCAGACATGGGTGACACATGGTAATACACTCTTACAAGAGATTCAGGCATGGGTGATACATGGTAGTACACACTTACAAGAGATTCAGGCATGGGTGACACATGGTAGTACACACTTACAAGAGATTCAGGCATGGGTGACACATGGTACTACACACTTACAAGAGATTCAGGCATGGGTGACACATGGTACTACACACTTACAAGAGATTCAGGCATGGGTGACACATGGTACTACACACTTACAAGAGATTCAGGCATGGGTGACACATGGTACTACACACTTACAAGAGATTCAGGCATGGCTGACACATGGTACTACACACTTACAAGAGATTCAGATATGGGTAACACATGGTACTACACACAAGAGATTCAGGCATGAGTGACACATGGTAGTACAGACTTACAAGAGATTCAGACATGGGTGACACATGGTAGTACACACTTACAAGAGATTCAGGCATGGGTGACACATGGTACTACACACTTACAAGAGATTCAGGCATGGGTGACACATGGTACTACACACTTACAAGAGATTCAGGCATGGGTGACACATGGTACTACACACTTACAAGAGATTCATGCATGGCTGACACATGGTACTACACACTTACAAGAGATTCAGGCATGGGTAACACATGGTACTTCACACTTACAAGAGATTCAGACATGGGTAACACATGGTACTACACACTTACAAGAGATTCAGGCATGGGTAACACATGGTACTACACACTTACAAGAGATTCAGACATGGGTGACACATGGTACTACACACTTACAAGAGATTCAGACATGGGTGACACATGGTACTACACACTTACAAGAGATTCAGACATGGGTGACACATGGTAGTACACACTTACAAGAGATTCAGGCATGGCTGACACATGGTACTACACACTTACAAGAGATTCAGGCATGGGTGACACATGGTACTACACACTTACAAGAGATTCAGACATGGGTGACACATGGTAGTACACACTTACAAGAGATTCAGGCATGGCTGACACATGGTAGTACACACTTACAAGAGATTCAGGTATGGCTGACACATGGTACTACACACTTACAAGAGATTCAGGCATGGCTGACACATGGTAGTACACACTTACAAGAGATTCAGGCATGGCTGACACATGGTAGTACACACTTACAAGAGATTCAGACATGGGTGACACATGGTAATACACTCTTACAAGAGATTCAGGCATGGGTGATACATGGTAGTACACACTTACAAGAGATTCAGGCATGGGTGACACATGGTAGTACACACTTACAAGAGATTCAGGCATGGGTGACACATGGTACTACACACTTACAAGAGATTCAGGCATGGGTGACACATGGTACTACACACTTACAAGAGATTCAGGCATGGGTGACACATGGTACTACACACTTACAAGAGATTCAGGCATGGGTGACACATGGTACTACACACTTACAAGAGATTCAGGCATGGCTGACACATGGTACTACACACTTACAAGAGATTCAGATATGGGTAACACATGGTACTACACACAAGAGATTCAGGCATGGGTGACACATGGTAGTACACACTTACAAGAGATTCAGACATGGGTGACACATGGTAGTACACACTTACAAGAGATTCAGGCATGGGTGACACATGGTACTACAAAATTACAAGAGATTCAGGCATGGGTGACACATGGTACTACACACTTACAAGAGATTCAGGCATGGGTGACACATGGTACTACACACTTACAAGAGATTCATGCATGGCTGACACATGGTACTACACACTTACAAGAGATTCAGGCATGGGTAACACATGGTACTTCACACTTACAAGAGATTCAGACATGGGTAACACATGGTACTACACACTTACAAGACATTCAGGCATGGGTAACACATGGTACTACACACTTACAAGAGATTCAGACATGGGTGACACATGGTACTACACACTTACAAGAGATTCAGACATGGGTGACACATGGTACTTCACACTTACAAGAGATTCAGGCATGGGTAACACATGGTACTACACACTTACAAGAGATTCAGGCATGGGTAACACATGGTACTTCACACTTACAAGAGATTCAGGCATGGGTAACACATGGTACTACACACTTACAAGAGATTCAGGCATGGGTAACACATGGTACTACACACTTACAAGAGATTCAGGCATGGGTAACACATGGTACTACACACTTACAAGAGATTCAGACATGGGTGACACATGGTACTACACACTTACAAGAGATTCAGACATGGGTGACACATGGTACTACACACTTACAAGAGATTCAGACATGGGTGACACAGTGTACTACACACTTACAAGAGATTCAGGCATGGGTGACACATGGTACTACACACTTACAAGAGATTCAGGCATGGGTGACACATGGTACTACACACTTACAAGAGATTCAGGCATGGGTGACACATGGTACTACACACTTACAAGAGATTCAGGCATGGGTAACACATGGTACTACACACTTACAAGAGATTCAGGCATGGCTGACACATGGTACTACACACTTACAAGAGATTCAGGCATGGGTAACACATGGTACTACACACAAGAGATTCAGGAATGGGTGACACATGGTAGTACACACTTACAAGAGATTCAGGCATGGGTGACACATGGTAATACACACTTACAAGAGATTCAGACATGGGTGACACATGGTAGTACACACTTACAAGAGATTCAGGCATGGGTGACACATGGTAGTACACACTTACAAGAGATTCAGACATGGGTGACACATGGTACTACACACTTACAAGAGATTCAGGCATGGGTGATACATGGTAGTACACACTTACAAGAGATTCAGGCATGGGTGACACATGGTAGTACACACTTACAAGAGATTCAGGCATGGGTGACACATGGTACTACACACTTACAAGAGATTCAGGCATGGGTGACACATGGTACTACACACTTACAAGAGATTCAGGCATGGGTGACACATGGTACTACACACTTACAAGAGATTCAGGCATGGGTGACACATGGTACTACACACTTACAAGAGATTCAGGCATGGCTGACACATGGTACTACACACTTACAAGAGATTCAGATATGGGTAACACATGGTACTACACACAAGAAATTCAGGCATGGGTGACACATGGTAGTACACACTTACAAGAGATTCAGACATGGGTGACACATGGTAGTACACACTTACAAGAGATTCAGGCATGGGTGACACATGGTACTACACACTTACAAGAGATTCAGGCATGGGTGACACATGGTACTACACACTTACAAGAGATTCAGGCATGGGTGACACATGGTACTACACACTTACAAGAGATTCATGCATGGCTGACACATGGTACTACACACTTACAAGAGATTCAGGCATGGGTAACACATGGTACTTCACACTTACAAGAGATTCAGACATGGGTAACACATGGTACTACACACTTACAAGAGATTCAGGCATGGGTAACACATGGTACTACACACTTACAAGAGATTCAGACATGGGTGACACATGGTACTACACACTTACAAGAGATTCAGACATGGGTGACACATGGTACTACACACTTACAAGAGATTCAGACATGGGTGACACATGGTAGTACACACTTACAAGAGATTCAGGCATGGCTGACACATGGTACTACACACTTACAAGAGATTCAGGCATGGGTGACACATGGTACTACACACTTACAAGAGATTCAGACATGGGTGACACATGGTAGTACACACTTACAAGAGATTCAGGCATGGCTGACACATGGTAGTACACTTTTACAAGAGATTCAGGTATGGCTGACACATGGTACTACACACTTACAAGAGATTCAGGCATGGCTGACACATGGTAGTACACACTTACAAGAGATTCAGGCATGGCTGACACATGGTAGTACACACTTACAAGAGATTCAGACATGGGTGACACATGGTAATACACTCTTACAAGAGATTCAGGCATGGGTGATACATGGTAGTACACACTTACAAGAGATTCAGGCATGGGTGACACATGGTAGTACACACTTACAAGAGATTCAGGCATGGGTGACACATGGTACTACACACTTACAAGAGATTCAGGCATGGGTGACACATGGTACTACACACTTACAAGAGATTCAGGCATGGGTGACACATGGTACTACACACTTACAAGAGATTCAGGCATGGGTGACACATGGTACTACACACTTACAAGAGATTCAGGCATGGCTGACACATGGTACTACACACTTACAAGAGATTCAGATATGGGTAACACATGGTACTACACACAAGAGATTCAGGCATGGGTGACACATGGTAGTACACACTTACAAGAGATTCAGACATGGGTGACACATGGTAGTACACACTTACAAGAGATTCAGGCATGGGTGACACATGGTGCTACAAAATTACAAGAGATTCAGGCATGGGTGACACATGGTACTACACACTTACAAGAGATTCAGGCATGGGTGACACATGGTACTACACACTTACAAGAGATTCATGCATGGCTGACACATGGTACTACACACTTACAAGAGATTCAGGCATGGGTAACACATGGTACTTCACACTTACAAGAGATTCAGACATGGGTAACACATGGTACTACACACTTACAAGACATTCAGGCATGGGTAACACATGGTACTACACACTTACAAGAGATTCAGACATGGGTGACACATGGTACTACACACTTACAAGAGATTCAGACATGGGTGACACATGGTACTTCACACTTACAAGAGATTCAGGCATGGGTAACACATGGTACTACACACTTACAAGAGATTCAGGCATGGGTAACACATGGTACTTCACACTTACAAGAGATTCAGGCATGGGTAACACATGGTACTACACACTTACAAGAGATTCAGGCATGGGTAACACATGGTACTACACACTTACAAGAGATTCAGGCATGGGTAACACATGGTACTACACACTTACAAGAGATTCAGACATGGGTGACACATGGTACTACACACTTACAAGAGATTCAGACATGGGTGACACATGGTACTACACACTTACAAGAGATTCAGACATGGGTGACACAGTGTACTACACACTTACAAGAGATTCAGGCATGGGTGACACATGGTACTACACACTTACAAGAGATTCAGGCATGGGTGACACATGGTACTACACACTTACAAGAGATTCAGGCATGGGTGACACATGGTACTACACACTTACAAGAGATTCAGGCATGGGTAACACATGGTACTACACACTTACAAGAGATTCAGGCATGGCTGACACATGGTACTACACACTTACAAGAGATTCAGGCATGGGTAACACATGGTACTACACACTTACAAGAGATTCAGACATGGGTGACACATGGTACTACACACTTACAAGAGATTCAGACATGGGTGACACATGGTACTACACACTTACAAGAGATTCAGACATGGGTGACACAGTGTACTACACACTTACAAGAGATTCAGGCATGGGTGACACATGGTACTACACACTTACAAGAGATTCAGGCATGGGTGACACATGGTACTACACACTTACAAGAGATTCAGGCATGGGTGACACATGGTACTACACACTTACAAGAGATTCAGGCATGGGTAACACATGGTACTACACACTTACAAGAGATTCAGGCATGGCTGACACATGGTACTACACACTTACAAGAGATTCAGGCATGGGTAACACATGGTACTACACACTTACAAGAGATTCAGGCATGGGTAACACATGGTACTACACACTTACAAGAGATTCAGACATGGGTGACACATGGTACTACACACTTACAAGAGATTCAGACATGGGTGACACATGGTACTACACACTTACAAGAGATTCAGACATGGGTGACACAGTGTACTACACACTTACAAGAGATTCAGACATGGGTGACACATGGTAGTACACACTTACAAGAGATTCAGGCATGGGTGACACATGGTGCTACAAAATTACAAGAGATTCAGGCATGGGTGACACATGGTACTACACACTTACAAGAGATTCAGGCATGGGTGACACATGGTACTACACACTTACAAGAGATTCATGCATGGCTGACACATGGTACTACACACTTACAAGAGATTCAGGCATGGGTAACACATGGTACTTCACACTTACAAGAGATTCAGACATGGGTAACACATGGTACTACACACTTACAAGACATTCAGGCATGGGTAACACATGGTACTACACACTTACAAGAGATTCAGACATGGGTGACACATGGTACTACACACTTACAAGAGATTCAGACATGGGTGACACATGGTACTTCACACTTACAAGAGATTCAGGCATGGGTAACACATGGTACTACACACTTACAAGAGATTCAGGCATGGGTAACACATGGTACTTCACACTTACAAGAGATTCAGGCATGGGTAACACATGGTACTACACACTTACAAGAGATTCAGGCATGGGTAACACATGGTACTACACACTTACAAGAGATTCAGGCATGGGTAACACATGGTACTACACACTTACAAGAGATTCAGACATGGGTGACACATGGTACTACACACTTACAAGAGATTCAGACATGGGTGACACATGGTACTACACACTTACAAGAGATTCAGACATGGGTGACACAGTGTACTACACACTTACAAGAGATTCAGGCATGGGTGACACATGGTACTACACACTTACAAGAGATTCAGGCATGGGTGACACATGGTACTACACACTTACAAGAGATTCAGGCATGGGTGACACATGGTACTACACACTTACAAGAGATTCAGGCATGGGTAACACATGGTACTACACACTTACAAGAGATTCAGGCATGGCTGACACATGGTACTACACACTTACAAGAGATTCAGGCATGGGTAACACATGGTACTACACACAAGAGATTCAGGAATGGGTGACACATGGTAGTACACACTTACAAGAGATTCAGGCATGGGTGACACATGGTAATACACACTTACAAGAGATTCAGACATGGGTGACACATGGTAGTACACACTTACAAGAGATTCAGGCATGTGTGACACATGGTAGTACACACTTACAAGAGATTCAGACATGGGTGACACATGGTACTACACACTTACAAGAGATTCAGACATGGGTGACACTTGGTAGTACACACTTACAAGAGATTCAGGCATGGGTGACACATGGTACTACACACTTACAAGAGATTCAGACATGGGTGACACATGGTACTACACACAAGAGATTCAGACATGGGTGACACATGGTACTACACACTTACAAGAGATTCAGGCATGGGTGACACATGGTAGTACACACTTACAAGAGATTCAGACATGGGTGACACATGGTACTACACACTTACAAGAGATTCAGGCATGGCTGACACATGGTACTACACACTTACAAGAGATTCAGACATGTATAACACATGGTACTTCACACTTACAAGAGATTCAGGCATGTGTAACACATGGTAGTACACACTTACAAGAGATTCAGACATGGGTGACACATGGTAGTACACACTTACAAGAGATTCAGACATGGATGACACATGGTAGTACACACTTACAAGAGATTCAGACATGGGTGACACATGGTAGTACACACTTACAAGAGATTCAGACATGGGTGACACATGGTAGTACACACTTACAAGAGATTCAGGCATGGGTGACACATGGTAGTACACACTTACAAGAGATTCAGGAATGGGTGACACATGGTAGTACACACTTACAAGAGATTCAGGCATGGCTGACACATGGTACTACACACTTACAAGAGATTCAGACATGGGTGACACATGGTAGTACACACAAGAGATTCAGACATGGGTGACACATGGTACTACACACAAGAGATTCAGACATGGGTGACACATGGTACTACACACTTACAAGAGATTCAGGCATGGGTGACACATGGTAGTACACACTTACAAGAGATTCAGACATGGGTGACACATGGTAGTACACACAAGAGATTCAGACATGGGTGACACATGGTACTACACACTTACAAGAGATTCAGATATGGGCCACACTTGGTACTACACACTTACAAGAGATTCAAACATGGGTGACACATGGTACTACACACTTACAAGTGATTCAGGCATGGGTGACACATGGTACTACACATAAGAGATTCAGACATGGGTGACACATGGTACTACAAACTTACAAGAGATTCAGGCATGGGTAACACATGGTACTACACACTTACAAGAGATTCAGACATGGGTGACACATGGTACTACACACAAGAGATTCAGACATGGGTGACACATGGTACTACACACTTACAAGAGATTCAGGCATGGGTGACACATGGGACTACACACTTACAAGAGATTCAGACATTGGTGACACATGGTACTACACACAAGAGATTCAGACATGGGTGACACATGGTACTACACACTTACAAGAGATTCAGACATGGGTGACACATGGTACTACATACTTACAAGAGATTCAGGCATGGTTGACACATGGTACTACACACTTACAAGAGATTCAGACATTGGTGACACATGGTACTACACACTTACAAGAGATTCAGACATGGGTGACACATGGTACTACACACTTACAAGAGATTCAGACATGGGTGACACATGGTACTACACACAAGAGATTCAAACATGGCTGACACATTGTACTACACACTTACAAGAGATTCAGGCATGGGTGACACATGGTACTACACACTTACAAGAGATTCAGACATGGGTGACACATAGTACTACATACAAGAGATTCAGGCATGGCTGACACATGGTACTACACACAAGAGATTCAGACATGGGTGACACATGGTACTACACACTTACAAGAGATTCAGACATGGGTGACACATGGTACTACACACTTACAAGAGATTCAGACATGGGTAACACATGGTACTACACACCAGAGATTCAGACATGGGTGACACATGGTACTACACACTTACAAGAGATTCAGACATGGGTAACACATGGTACTACACACAAGAGATTCAGACATGGGTGACACATGGTACTACACACTTACAAGAGATTCAGACATGGGTAACACATGGTACTACACACAAGAGATTCAGACATGGGTGACACATGGTACTACACACATACAAGAGATTCAGACATGGGTGACACATGGTACTACACACTTACAAGAGATTCAGGCATTTGTAACACATGGTACTACACACTTACAAGAGATTCAGACATGGGTGACACATGGTACTACACACAAGAGATTCAGACATGGGTGACACATGGTACAACACACTTACAAGAGATTCAGACATGGGTGACACATGGTACTACACACAAGAGATTCAGACATGGGTGACACATGGTACTACACACTTACAAGAGATTCAGGCATTTGTAACACATGGTACTACACACTTACAAGAGATTCAGACATGGGTGACACATGGTACTACACACAAGAGATTCAGACATGTGTGACACATGGTACTACACACTTACAAGAGATTCAGGCATGGGTGACACATGGTACTACACACTTACAAGAGATTCAGACATGGGTGACACATGGTACTACACACTTACAAGAGATTCAGGCATAGGTGACACATGGTACTACACACTTACAAGAGATTCAGACATGGGTAACACATGGTACTACATACTTACAAGAGATTCAGGCATGGTTGACACATGGTACTACACACTTACAAGAGATTCAGACATGGGTAACACATGGTACTACACACTTACAAGAGATTCAGGCATGGGTAACACATGGTACTACACACTTACAAGAGATTCAGGCATGGGTAACACATGGTACTACACACAAGAGATTCAGACATGGGTAACACATGGTACTACACACAAGAGATTCAAGCATGGGTAACACATGGTAGTACACACTTACAAGAGATTCAGGCATGGGTAACACATGGTACTACACACAAGAGATTCAGGCATGGCTAACACATGGTACTACGCACAAGAGATTCAGACATGGGTGACACATGGTACTACACACTTACAAGAGATTCAGGCATGGTTGACACATGGTACTACACACTTACAAGAGATTCAGACATGGGTGACACATGGTACTACACACTTACAAGAGATTCAGTCATGGGTAACACATGGTACTACACACTTACAAGAGATTCAGACATGGCTGACACATGGTACTACACACTTACAAGAGATTCAGGCATGGCTGACACATGGTACTACACACTTACAAGAGATTCAGGCATGGCTGACACATGCTACTACACACAAGAGATTCAGACATGGGTGACACATGGTACTACACACTTACAAGAGATTCAGACATGGGTGACACATGGTACTACACACAAGAGATTCAGACATGGGTGACACATGGTACTACACACTTACAAGGGATTCAGGCATGGGTAACACATGGTACTACACACTTACAAGAGATTCAGACATGGGTGACACATGGTACTACACACTTACAAGAGATTCAGACATGGGTGACACATGGTACTACACACAAGAGATTCAGACATGGGTGACACATGGTACTACATACTTACAAGAGATTCAGGCATGGGTAACACATGGTACTACATACAAGAGATTCAGGCATGGGTAACACATGGTACTACACACAAGAGATTCAGTCATGGGTGACACATGGTACTACACACTTACAAGAGATTCAGGCATGGGTAACACATGGTACTACACACAAGAGATTCAGGTATGGGTGACACATGGTACTACACACTTACAAGAGATTCAGGCATGGGTGAAATATGGTACTACACACTTACAAGAGATTCAGACATGGGTGACACATGGTACTACACACAAGAGATTCAGACATGGGTGACACATGGTACTACACACTTACAAGAGATTCAGACATGGGTAACACATGGTACTACACACAAGAGTTTCAGACATGGGTGACACATGGTACTACACACTTACAAGAGATTCAGGCATTTGTAACACATGGTACTACACACTTACAAGAGATTCAGGCATTTGTAACACATGGTACTACACACAAGAGATTCAGGCATGATTGACACATGGTACTACACACTTACAAGAGATTCAGACATGGGTGACACATGGTACTACACACTTACAAGAGATTCAGACATGGGTAACACATGGTACTACACACAAGAGATTCAGACATGGGTGACACATGGTACTACACACTTACAAGAGATTCAGACATGGGTAACACATGGTACTACACACAAGAGATTCAGACATGGGTAACACATGGTACTACACACTTACAAGAGATTCAGACATGGGTAACACATGGTACTACACACAAGAGTTTCAGACATGGGTGACACATGGTACTACACACTTACAAGAGATTCAGACATGGGTGACACATGGTACTACACACAAGAGATTCAGACATGGTATTCAGAGATTCAGAGATTCACCATGGGTGAAATATGGTACTACACACTTACAAGAGATTCAGACATGGGTGACACATGGTACTATATACAAGAGATTCAGGCATGGCTGACACATGGTACTACACACAAGAGATTCAGGCATGGGTGACACATGGTACTACACACTTACAAGAGATTCAGACATGGGTGACACATGGTACTACACACTTACAAGAGATTCAGGCATGGGTAACACATGGTACTACACACTTACAAGAGATTCAGACATGGGTGACACATGGTACTACACACTTACAAGAGATTCAGACATGGGTAACACATGGTACTACACACAAGAGATTCAGACATGGGTGACACATGGTACTACACACTTACAAGAGATTCAGACATGGGTAACACATGGTACTACACACAAGAGATTCAGACATGGGTGACACATGGTACTACACACTTACAAGAGATTCAGACATGGGTAACACATGGTACTACACACAAGAGATTCAGACATGGGTGACACATGGTACTACACACTTACAAGAGATTCAGGCATTTGTAACACATGGTACTACACACTTACAAGAGATTCAGGCATTTGTAACACATGGTACTACACACAAGAGATTCAGGCATGATTGACACATGGTACTACACACTTACAAGAGATTCAGACATGGGTGACACATGGTACTACACACTTACAAGAGATTCAGACATGGGTAACACATGGTACTACACACAAGAGATTCAGACATGGGTGACACATGGTACTACACACTTACAAGAGATTCAGACATGGGTAACACATGGTACTACACACAAGAGATTCAGACATGGGTGACACATGGTACTACACACCTACAAGAGATTCAGACATGGGTGACACATGGTACTACACACAAGAGATTCAGACATGGGTGACACATGGTACTACACACTTACAAGAGATTCAGGCATGGGTGACACATGGTACTACACACTTACAAGAGATTCAGACATGGGTGACACATGGTACTACACACTTACAAGAGATTCAGGCATGGGTGACACATGGTACTACACACTTACAAGAGATTCAGACATGGGTAACACATGGTACTACATACTTACAAGAGATTCAGGCATGGCTGACACATGGTACTACACACTTACAAGAGATTCAGACATGGGTGACACATGGTACTACACACTTACAAGAGATTCAGACATGGGTGACACATGGTACTACACACTTACAAGAGATTCAGGCATGGGTAACACATGGTACTACACACTTACAAGAGATTCAGGCATGGGTGACACATGGTACTACACACTTACAAGAGATTCAGACATGGGTGACACATGGTACTACACACAAGAGATTCAGGCATGGCTGACACATGGTACTAAACACTTACAAGAGAATCAGACATGGGTGACACATGGTACTACACACTTACAAGAGATTCAGACATGGGTGACACATGGTACTACACACTTACAATAGATTCAGGCATGGGTGACACATGGTACTACACACTTACAAGAGATTCAGACATGGGTGACACATGGTACTACACACTTACAAGAGATTCAGACATGGCTGACACATGGTACTACACACTTACAAGAGATTCAGACATGGGTGACACATGGTACTACACACTTACAAGAGATTCAGACATGGGTGACACATGGTACTACACACTTACAAGAGATTCAGGCATGGTTGACACGTGGTACTACACACTTACAAGAGATTCAGACATGGGTGACACATGGTACTACACACTTATAAGAGATTCAGACATGGGTGAAACATGGTACTACACACTTACAAGAGATTCAGACATGGGTGACACATGGTACTACACACTTACAAGAGATTCAGACATGGGTGACACATGGTACTACACACTTACAAGAGATTCAGGCATGGCTGACACATGGTACTACACACTTACAAGAGATTCAGACATGGGTGATACATGGTACTACACACTTACAAGAGATTCAGACATGGGTGACACATGGTACTACATACAAGAGATTCAGACATGGGTGACACATGGTACTACACACTTACAAGAGATTCAGACATGGGTGACACATGGTACTACACACTTACAAGAGATTCAGGCATGGCTGACACATGGTACTACACACTTACAAGAGATTCAGACATGGGTGACACATGGTACTACACACTTACAAGAGATTCAGACATGGGTGACACATGGTACTACACGCTTACAAGAGATTCAGACATGGGTGACACATGGTACTACACACTTACAAGAGATTCAGGCATGGTTGACACATGGTACTACACACTTACAAGAGATTCAGACATGGGTGACACATGGTAGTACACACTTACAAGAGATTCAGACATGGGTGACACATGGTACTACACACTTACAAGAGATTCAGACATGGGTGACACATGGTAGTACACACTTACAAGAGATTCAGGCATGGTTGACACATGGAACTACACACTTACAAGAGATTCAGGCATGGCTGACACATGGTACTACACACTTACAAGAGATTCAGACATGGGTGACACATGGTACTACACACTTACAAGAGATTCAGACATGGGTGACACATGGTACTACACACTTACAAGAGATTCAGGCATGGGTAACACATGGTACTACACACTTACAAGAGATTAAGGCATGGGTGACACATGGTACTACACACTTACAAGAGATTCAGACATGGGTGACACATGGTACTACACACAAGAGATTCAGGCATGGCTGACACATGGTACTAAACACTTACAAGAGAATCAGACATGGGTGACACATGGTACTACACACTTACAAGAGATTCAGACATGGGTGACACATGGTACTACACACTTACAATAGATTCAGGCATGGGTGACACATGGTACTACACACTTACAAGAGATTCAGACATGGGTGACACATGGTACTACACACTTACAAGAGATTCAGACATGGCTGACACATGGTACTACACACTTACAAGAGATTCAGACATGGGTGACACATGGTACTACACACTTACAAGAGATTCAGACATGGGTGACACATGGTACTACACACTTACAAGAGATTCAGGCATGGTTGACACGTGGTACTACACACTTACAAGAGATTCAGACATGGGTGACACATGGTACTACACACTTATAAGAGATTCAGACATGGGTGAAACATGGTACTACACACTTACAAGAGATTCAGACATGGGTGACACATGGTACTACACACTTACAAGAGATTCAGACATGGGTGACACATGGTACTACACACTTACAAGAGATTCAGGCATGGCTGACACATGGTACTACACACTTACAAGAGATTCAGACATGGGTGATACATGGTACTACACACGTACAAGAGATTCAGACATGGGTGACACATGGTACTACATACAAGAGATTCAGACATGGGTGACACATGGTACTACACACTTACAAGAGATTCAGACATGGGTGACACATGGTACTACACACTTACAAGAGATTCAGGCATGGCTGACACATGGTACTACACACTTACAAGAGATTCAGACATGGGTGACACATGGTACTACACACTTACAAGAGATTCAGACATGGGTGACACATGGTACTACACGCTTACAAGAGATTCAGACATGGGTGACACATGGTACTACACACTTACAAGAGATTCAGGCATGGTTGACACATGGTACTACACACTTACAAGAGATTCAGACATGGGTGACACATGGTAGTACACACTTACAAGAGATTCAGACATGGGTGACACATGGTACTACACACTTACAAGAGATTCAGACATGGGTGACACATGGTAGTACACACTTACAAGAGATTCAGGCATGGTTGACACATGGAACTACACACTTACAAGAGATTCAGACATGGGTGACACATGGTACTACACACTTACAAGAGATTCAGACATGGGTGACACATGGTACTACACACTTACAAGAGATTCAGACATGGGTGACACATGGTACTACACACTTACAAGAGATTCAGGCATTGGTGACACATGGTACTACACACTTACAAGAGATTCAGGCATGGGTGACACATGGTACTACACACTTACAAGAGATTCAGGCATGGGTGACACATGGTACTACACACTTACAAGAGATTCAGACATGGGTGACACATGGTACTACACACTTACAAGAGATTCAGACATGGGTGACACATGGTACTACACACTTACAAGAGATTCAGACATGGGTGACACATGGTACTACACACTTACAAGAGATTCAGACATGGTTGACACATGGTACTACACACAAGAGATTCAGGCATGGGTGACACATGGTACTACACACAAGAGATTCAGACATGGGTGACACATGGTACTACACACTTACAAGAGATTCAGGCATGGGTGACACATGGTACTACACACTTACAAGAGATTCAGACATGGTTGACACATGGTACTACACACTTACAAGAGATTCAGGCATGGGTGACACATGGTAGTACACACTTACAAGAGATTCAGACATGGGTGACACATGGTACTACACACTTACAAGAGATTCAGGCATGGGTAACACATGGTACTACATACTTACAAGAGATTCAGACATGGGTGACACATGGTACTACACACTTACAAGAGATTCAGACATGGGTAACACATGGTACTACACACTTACAAGAGATTCAGGCATGTGTAACACATGGTAGTACACACTTACAAGAGATTCAGACATGGGTGACACATGGTAGTACACACTTACAAGAGATTCAGGCATGGCTGACACATGGTACTACACACTTACAAGAGATTCAGACATGGGTGACAAATGGTAGTACACACTTACAAGAGATTCAGGCATGGGTAACACATGGTACTACACACTTACAAGAGATTCAGGCATGGCTGACACATGGTACTACACACTTACAAGAGATTCAGGCATGGGTAACACATGGTACTACACACAAGAGATTCAGGAATGGGTGACACATGGTAGTACACACTTACAAGAGATTCAGGCATGGGTGACACATGGTACTACACACTTACAATTGATTCAGACATGGGTGACACATGGTAGTACACACTTACAAGAGATTCAGGCATGGGTGACACATGGTAGTACACACTTACAAGAGATTCAGACATGGGTGACACATGGTACTACACACTTACAAGAGATTCAGACATGGGTGACACTTGGTAGTACACACTTACAAGAGATTCAGGCATGGGTGACACATGGTACTACACACTTACAAGAGATTCAGACATGGGTGACACATGGTACTACACACTTACAAGAGATTCAGACTTGGGTGACACATGGTACTACACACTTACAAGAGATTCAGACATGGGTGACACATGGTACTACACACTTACAAGAGATTCAGACATGGGTGACACATGGTAGTACACACTTTCAAGAGATTCAGACATGGGTGACACAAGGTACTACACACTTACAAGAGATTCAGACATGGGTGACACATGGTACTACACACAAGAGATTCAGACATGGGTGACACATGGTACTACACACTTACAAGAGATTCAGGCATGGGTGACACATGGTAGTACACACTTACAAGAGATTCAGACATGGGTGACACATGGTACTACACACTTACAAGAGATTCAGGCATGGCTGACACATGGTACTACACACTTACAAGAGATTCAGACATGTATAACACATGGTACTTCACACTTACAAGAGATTCAGGCATGTGTAACACATGGTAGTACACACTTACAAGAGATTCAGACATGGGTGACACATGGTAGTACACACTTACAAGAGATTCAGACATGGATGACACATGGTAGTACACACTTACAAGAGATTCAGACATGGGTGACACATGGTAGTACACACTTACAAGAGATTCAGACATGGGTGACACATGGTAGTACACACTTACAAGAGATTCAGGCATGGGTGACACATGGTAGTACACACTTACAAGAGATTCAGGAATGGGTGACACATGGTAGTACACACTTACAAGAGATTCAGGCATGGCTGACACATGGTACTACACACTTACAAGAGATTCAGACATGGGTGACACATGGTAGTACACACAAGAGATTCAGACATGGGTGACACATGGTACTACACACAAGAGATTCAGACATGGGTGACACATGGTACTACACACTTACAAGAGATTCAGGCATGGGTGACACATGGTAGTACACACTTACAAGAGATTCAGACATGGGTGACACATGGTAGTACACACAAGAGATTCAGACATGGGTGACACATGGTACTACACACTTACAAGAGATTCAGATATGGGCCACACTTGGTACTACACACTTACAAGAGATTCAAACATGGGTGACACATGGTACTACACACTTACAAGAGATTCAGGCATGGCTGACACATGGTACTACACACTTACAAGAGATTCAGACATGGGTGACACATGGTAGTACACACTTACAAGAGATTCAGGCATGGCTGACACATGGTAGTACACACTTACAAGAGATTCAGGCATGGCTGACACATGGTACTACACACTTACAAGAGATTCAGGCATGGCTGACACATAGTAGTACACACTTACAAGAGATTCAGACATGGGTGACACATGGTAGTACACACTTACAAGAGATTCAGGCATGGGTGATACATGGTAGTACACACTTACAAGAGATTCAGGCATGGGTGACACATGGTAGTACACACTTACAAGAGATTCAGGCATGGGTGACACATGGTACTACACACTTACAAGAGATTCAGGCATGGGTGACACATGGTACTACACACTTACAAGAGATTCAGACATGGGTGACACATGGTACTACACACTTACAAGAGATTCAGGCATGGGTGACACATGGTACTACACACTTACAAGAGATTCAGACATGGGTGACACATGGTACTACACACTTACAAGAGATTCAGACATGGGTGACACATGGTACTACACACTTACAAGAGATTCAGACATGGGTGACACATGGTACTACACACTTACAAGAGATTCAGGCATGGGTGACACATGGTACTACACACTTACAAGAGATTCAGGCATGGCTGACACATGGTACTACACACTTACAAGAGATTCAGATATGGGTAACACATGGTACTACACACAAGAGATTCAGGCATGGGTGACACATGGTAGTACACACTTACAAGAGATTCAGGCATGGGTGACACATGGTACTACACACTTACAAGAGATTCAGACATGGGTGACACATGGTAGTACACACTTACAAGAGATTCAGGCATGGGTGACACATGGTACTACACACTTACAAGAGATTCAGGCATGGGTGACACATGGTACTACACACTTACAAGAGATTCAGGCATGGGTGACACATGGTACTACACACTTACAAGAGATTCATGCATGGCTGACACATGGTACTACACACTTACAAGAGATTCAGGCATGGGTAACACATGGTACTTCACACTTACAAGAGATTCAGACATGGGTAACACATGGTACTACACACTTACAAGAGATTCAGGCATGGGTAACACATGGTACTACACACTTACAAGAGATTCAGGCATGGTTGACACGTGGTACTACACACTTACAAGAGATTCAGACATGGGTGACACATGGTACTACACACTTACAAGAGATTCAGACATGGGTGACACATGGTACTACACACTTACAAGAGATTCAGGCATGGCTGACACATGGTACTACACACTTACAAGAGATTCAGACATGGGTGATACATGGTACTACACACGTACAAGAGATTCAGACATGGGTGACACATGGTACTACATACAAGAGATTCAGACATGGGTGACACATGGTACTACACACTTACAAGAGATTCAGACATGGGTGACACATGGTACTACACACTTACAAGAGATTCAGGCATGGCTGACACATGGTACTACACACTTACAAGAGATTCAGACATGGGTGACACATGGTACTACACACTTACAAGAGATTCAGACATGGGTGACACATGGTACTACACGCTTACAAGAGATTCAGACATGGGTGACACATGGTACTACACACTTACAAGAGATTCAGGCATGGTTGACACATGGTACTACACACTTACAAGAGATTCAGACATGGGTGACACATGGTAGTACACACTTACAAGAGATTCAGACATGGGTGACACATGGTACTACACACTTACAAGAGATTCAGACATGGGTGACACATGGTAGTACACACTTACAAGAGATTCAGGCATGGTTGACACATGGAACTACACACTTACAAGAGATTCAGACATGGGTGACACATGGTACTACACACTTACAAGAGATTCAGACATGGGTGACACATGGTACTACACACTTACAAGAGATTCAGACATGGGTGACACATGGTACTACACACTTACAAGAGATTCAGGCATTGGTGACACATGGTACTACACACTTACAAGAGATTCAGGCATGGGTGACACATGGTACTACACACTTACAAGAGATTCAGGCATGGGTGACACATGGTACTACACACTTACAAGAGATTCAGACATGGGTGACACATGGTACTACACACTTACAAGAGATTCAGACATGGGTGACACATGGTACTACACACTTACAAGAGATTCAGACATGGGTGACACATGGTACTACACACTTACAAGAGATTCAGACATGGTTGACACATGGTACTACACACAAGAGATTCAGGCATGGGTGACACATGGTACTACACACAAGAGATTCAGACATGGGTGACACATGGTACTACACACTTACAAGAGATTCAGGCATGGGTGACACATGGTACTACACACTTACAAGAGATTCAGACATGGTTGACACATGGTACTACACACTTACAAGAGATTCAGGCATGGGTGACACATGGTAGTACACACTTACAAGAGATTCAGACATGGGTGACACATGGTACTACACACTTACAAGAGATTCAGGCATGGGTAACACATGGTACTACATACTTACAAGAGATTCAGACATGGGTGACACATGGTACTACACACTTACAAGAGATTCAGACATGGGTAACACATGGTACTACACACTTACAAGAGATTCAGGCATGTGTAACACATGGTAGTACACACTTACAAGAGATTCAGACATGGGTGACACATGGTAGTACACACTTACAAGAGATTCAGGCATGGCTGACACATGGTACTACACACTTACAAGAGATTCAGACATGGGTGACAAATGGTAGTACACACTTACAAGAGATTCAGGCATGGGTAACACATGGTACTACACACTTACAAGAGATTCAGGCATGGCTGACACATGGTACTACACACTTACAAGAGATTCAGGCATGGGTAACACATGGTACTACACACAAGAGATTCAGGAATGGGTGACACATGGTAGTACACACTTACAAGAGATTCAGGCATGGGTGACACATGGTACTACACACTTACAATTGATTCAGACATGGGTGACACATGGTAGTACACACTTACAAGAGATTCAGGCATGGGTGACACATGGTAGTACACACTTACAAGAGATTCAGACATGGGTGACACATGGTACTACACACTTACAAGAGATTCAGACATGGGTGACACTTGGTAGTACACACTTACAAGAGATTCAGGCATGGGTGACACATGGTACTACACACTTACAAGAGATTCAGACATGGGTGACACATGGTACTACACACTTACAAGAGATTCAGACTTGGGTGACACATGGTACTACACACTTACAAGAGATTCAGACATGGGTGACACATGGTACTACACACTTACAAGAGATTCAGACATGGGTGACACATGGTAGTACACACTTTCAAGAGATTCAGACATGGGTGACACAAGGTACTACACACTTACAAGAGATTCAGACATGGGTGACACATGGTACTACACACAAGAGATTCAGACATGGGTGACACATGGTACTACACACTTACAAGAGATTCAGGCATGGGTGACACATGGTAGTACACACTTACAAGAGATTCAGACATGGGTGACACATGGTACTACACACTTACAAGAGATTCAGGCATGGCTGACACATGGTACTACACACTTACAAGAGATTCAGACATGTATAACACATGGTACTTCACACTTACAAGAGATTCAGGCATGTGTAACACATGGTAGTACACACTTACAAGAGATTCAGACATGGGTGACACATGGTAGTACACACTTACAAGAGATTCAGACATGGATGACACATGGTAGTACACACTTACAAGAGATTCAGACATGGGTGACACATGGTAGTACACACTTACAAGAGATTCAGACATGGGTGACACATGGTAGTACACACTTACAAGAGATTCAGGCATGGGTGACACATGGTAGTACACACTTACAAGAGATTCAGGAATGGGTGACACATGGTAGTACACACTTACAAGAGATTCAGGCATGGCTGACACATGGTACTACACACTTACAAGAGATTCAGACATGGGTGACACATGGTAGTACACACAAGAGATTCAGACATGGGTGACACATGGTACTACACACAAGAGATTCAGACATGGGTGACACATGGTACTACACACTTACAAGAGATTCAGGCATGGGTGACACATGGTAGTACACACTTACAAGAGATTCAGACATGGGTGACACATGGTAGTACACACAAGAGATTCAGACATGGGTGACACATGGTACTACACACTTACAAGAGATTCAGATATGGGCCACACTTGGTACTACACACTTACAAGAGATTCAAACATGGGTGACACATGGTACTACACACTTACAAGAGATTCAGGCATGGCTGACACATGGTACTACACACTTACAAGAGATTCAGACATGGGTGACACATGGTAGTACACACTTACAAGAGATTCAGGCATGGCTGACACATGGTAGTACACACTTACAAGAGATTCAGGCATGGCTGACACATGGTACTACACACTTACAAGAGATTCAGGCATGGCTGACACATAGTAGTACACACTTACAAGAGATTCAGACATGGGTGACACATGGTAGTACACACTTACAAGAGATTCAGGCATGGGTGATACATGGTAGTACACACTTACAAGAGATTCAGGCATGGGTGACACATGGTAGTACACACTTACAAGAGATTCAGGCATGGGTGACACATGGTACTACACACTTACAAGAGATTCAGGCATGGGTGACACATGGTACTACACACTTACAAGAGATTCAGACATGGGTGACACATGGTACTACACACTTACAAGAGATTCAGGCATGGGTGACACATGGTACTACACACTTACAAGAGATTCAGACATGGGTGACACATGGTACTACACACTTACAAGAGATTCAGACATGGGTGACACATGGTACTACACACTTACAAGAGATTCAGACATGGGTGACACATGGTACTACACACTTACAAGAGATTCAGGCATGGGTGACACATGGTACTACACACTTACAAGAGATTCAGGCATGGCTGACACATGGTACTACACACTTACAAGAGATTCAGATATGGGTAACACATGGTACTACACACAAGAGATTCAGGCATGGGTGACACATGGTAGTACACACTTACAAGAGATTCAGGCATGGGTGACACATGGTACTACACACTTACAAGAGATTCAGACATGGGTGACACATGGTAGTACACACTTACAAGAGATTCAGGCATGGGTGACACATGGTACTACACACTTACAAGAGATTCAGGCATGGGTGACACATGGTACTACACACTTACAAGAGATTCAGGCATGGGTGACACATGGTACTACACACTTACAAGAGATTCATGCATGGCTGACACATGGTACTACACACTTACAAGAGATTCAGGCATGGGTAACACATGGTACTTCACACTTACAAGAGATTCAGACATGGGTAACACATGGTACTACACACTTACAAGAGATTCAGGCATGGGTAACACATGGTACTACACACTTACAAGAGATTCAGACATGGGTGACACATGGTACTACACACTTACAAGAGATTCAGGCATGGGTAACACATGGTACTACACACTTACAAGAGATTCAGACATGGGTGACACATGGTACTACACACTTACAAGAGATTCAGACATGGGTGACACATGGTACTACACACTTACAAGAGATTCAGACATGGGTGACACAGGGTACTACACACTTACAAGAGATTCAGGCATGGGTGACACATGGTACTACACACTTACAAGAGATTCAGGCATGGGTGACACATGGTACTACACACTTACAAGAGATTCAGGCATGGGTGACACATGGTACTACACACTTACAAGAGATTCAGGCATGGGTAACACATGGTACTACACACTTACAAGAGATTCAGGCATGGCTGACACATGGTACTACACACTTACAAGAGATTCAGGCATGGGTAACACATGGTACTACACACAAGAGATTCAGGAATGGGTGACATATGGTAGTACACACTTACAAGAGATTCAGGCATGGGTGACACATGGTACTACACACTTACAAGAGATTCAGACATGGGTGACACATGGTAGTACACACTTACAAGAGATTCAGGCATGGGTGACACATGGTAGTACACACTTACAAGAGATTCAGACATGGGTGACACATGGTACTACACACTTACAAGAGATTCAGACATGGGTGACACATGGTAGTACACACTTACAAGAGATTCAGGCATGGGTGACACATGGTACTACACACTTACAAGAGATTCAGACATGGGTGACACATGGTACTACACACTTACAAGAGATTCAGACTTGGGTGACACATGGTACTACACACTTACAAGAGATTCAGACATGGGTGACACATGGTACTACACACTTACAAGAGATTCAGACATGGGTGACACATGGTAGTACACACTTTCAAGAGATTCAGACATGGGTGACACATGGTACTACACACTTACAAGAGATTCAGACATGGGTGACACATGGTACTACACACTTACAAGAGATTCAGGCATGGGTGACACATGGTAGTACACACTTACAAGAGATTCAGACATGGGTGACACTTGGTACTACACACTTACAAGAGATTCAGACATGGGTGACACATGGTACTACACACTTACAAGAGATTCAGACATGGGTGACACATGGTACTACACACTTACAAGAGATTCAGGCATGGGTGACACATGGTACTACACACTTACAAGAGATTCAGACATGGTTGACACATGGTACTACACACTTACAAGAGATTCAGGCATGGGTGACACATGGTACTACACACTTACAAGAGATTCAGACATGGGTGACACATGGTACTACAAACTTACAAGAGACTCAGACATGGGTGACACATGGTAGTACACACTTACAAGAGATTCAGGCATGGGTGACACATGGTACTACACACTTACAAGAGATTCAGACATGGGTGACACATGGTACTACACACTTACAAGAGATTCAGACATGGGTGATACATGGTACTACACACTTACAAGAGATTCAGGCATGGGTAACACATGGTAGTACACACTTACAAGAGATTCAGGCATGGGTAACACATGGTACTACACACTTACAAGAGATTCAGACATGGGTGACACATGGTACTACACACTTACAAGAGATTAAGACATGGGTGACACATGGTACTACACACTTACAAGAGATTCAGACATGGGTGACACATGGTACTACACACTTACAAGAGATTCAGGCATGGGTGACACATGGTACTACACACTTACAAGAGATTCAGGCATGGGTGACACATGGTACTACACACTTACAAGAGATTCAGGCATGGGTAACACATGGTACTACACACTTACAAGAGATTCAACCATGGGTGACACATGGTACTACACACTTACAAGAGATTCATGCATGGCTGACACATGGTACTACACACTTACAAGAGATTCAGGCATGGGTAACACATGGTACTTCACACTTACAAGAGATTCAGACATGGGTAACACATGGTACTACACACTTACAAGAGATTCAGACATGGGTAACACATGGTACTACACACTTACAAGAGATTCAGACATGGGTGACACATGGTACTACACACTTACAAGAGATTCAGACATGGGTAACACATGGTACTACACACTTACAAGAGATTCAGTCATGGGTGACACATGGTACTACACACTTACAAGAGATTCAGGCATGGGTGACACATGGTACTACACACTTACAAGAGATTCAGGCATGGGTGACACATGGTACTACACACTTACAAGAGATTCAGGCATGGGTAACACATGGTACTACACACTTACAAGAGATTCAGGCATGGGTAACACATGGTACTACACACTTACAAGAGATTCAGGCATGGGTGACACATGGTACTACACACTTACAAGAGATTCAGACATGGGTAACACATGGTACTACACACTTACAAGAGAATCAGGCATAGGTAACACATGGTACTACACACTTACAAGAGAATCAGGCATGGGTAACACATGGTACTACACACTTACAAGAGATTCAGGCATGGGTGACACATGGTACTACACACTTACAAGAGATTCAGGCATGGGTGACACATGGTACTACACACTTACAAGAGATTCAGGCATGGGTAACACATGGTACTACACACTTACAAGAGATTCAGGCATGGGTGACACATGGTACTACACACTTACAAGAGATTCAGACATGGGTAACACATGGTACTACACACTTACAAGAAATTCAGACATGGGTAACACATGGCACTACACACTTACAAGAGATTCAGACATGGGTAACACATGGCACTACACACTTACAAGAGATTCAGGCATGGGTGACACATGGTACTACACACTTACAAGAGATTCAGACATGGGTGACACATGGTACTACACACTTACAAGAGATTCAGACATGGGTGACACATGGTACTACACACTTACAAGAGATTCAGACAAGGGTGACACATGGTACTACACACTTACAAGAGATTCAGACATGGGTGACACATGGTACTACACACTTACAAGAGATTCAGGCATGGGTGACACATGGTACTACACACTTACAAGAGATTCAGGCATGGGTGACACATGGTACTACACACTTACAAGAGATTCAGGCATGGGTGACACATGGTACTACACACTTACAAGAGATTCAGGCATGGGTGACACATGGTACTACACACTTACAAGAGATTCAGACATGGGTGACACATGGTACTACACACTTACAAGAGATTCAGACATGGGTGACACATGGTACTACACACTTACAAGAGATTCAGGCATGGGTGACACATGGCACTACACACTTACAAGAGATTCAGGCATGGGTGACACATGGCACTACACACTTACAAGAGATTCAGACATGGGTGACACATGGTACTACACACTTACAAGAGATTCAGGCATGGGTGACACATGGTACTACACACTTACAAGAGATTCAGGCATGGGTGACACATGGTACTACACACTTACAAGATATTCAGGCAAGGGTGACACATGGTACTACACACTTACAAGAGATTCAGACATGGGTGACACATGGTACTACACACTTACAAGAGATTCAGGCATGGGTGACACATGGTACTACACACTTACAAGAGATTCAGGCATGGGTGACACATGGTACTACACGCTTACATGAGATTCAGGCATGGGTGACACATGGTACTACACACTTACAAGAGATTCAGGCATGGGTGACACATGGTACTACACACTTACAAGAGATTCAGACATGGGTGACACATGGTACTACACACTTACAAGAGATTCAGACATGGGTGACACATGGTACTACACACTTACAAGAGTTTCAGGCATGGGTAACACATGGTAGTACACACTTACAAGAGTTTCAGGCATGGGTAACACATGGTAGTACACACTTACAAGAGATTCAGACATGGGTGACACATGGTACTACACACTTACAAGAGATTCAGACATGGGTGACACATGGTACTACACACTTACAAGAGATTCAGGCATGGGTGACACATGGTACTACACACTTACAAGAGATTCAGGCATGGGTGACACATGGTACTACACACTTACAAGAGATTCAGACATGGGTGACTCATGGTACTACACACTTACAAGAGATTCAGACATGGGTGACACATGGTAGTACACACTTACAAGAGATTCAGGCATGGGTGACACATGGTAGTACACACTTACAAGAGATTCAGACATGGGTGACACATGGTAGTACACACTTACAAGAAATTCAGGCATGGGTGACACATGGTAGTACACACTTACAAGAAATTCAGGCATGGCTGACACATGGTAGTACACACTTACAAGAGATTCAGGCATGGCTGACACATGGTAGTACACACTTACAAGAGATTCAGGCATGGCTGACACATGGTAGTACACACTTACAAGAGATTCAGGCATGGCTGACACATGGTAGTACACACTTACAAGAGATTCAGACATGGGTGACACATGGTAGTACACACTTACAAGAGATTCAGGCATGGGTGACACATGGTAGTACACTTTTACAAGAGATTCAGGCATGGGTGACACATGGTACTACACACTTACAAGAGATTCAGGCATGGGTGACACATGGTAGTACACACTTACAAGAGATTCAGGCATGGGTGACACATGGTACTACACACTTACAAGAGATTCAGGCATGGGTGACACAGGGTACTACACACTTACAAGAGATTCAGGCATGGCTGACACATGGTACTACACACTTACAAGAGATTCAGGCATGGGTGACACATGGTACTACACACTTACAAGAGATTCAGGCATGGGTGACACATGGTACTACACACTTACAAGAGATTCAGACATGGGTGACACATGGTACTACACACTTACAAGAGATTCAGGCATGGGTGACACATGGTACTACACACTTACAAGAGATTCAGACATGGGTGACACATGGTACTACACACTTACAAGAGATTCAGACATGGGTGACACATGGTACTACACACTTACAAGAGATTCAGACATGGGTGACACATGGTACTACACACTTACAAGAGATTCAGACATGGGTGACACATGGTACTACACACTTACAAGAGATTCAGACATGGGTGACACATGGTACTACACACTTACAAGAGATTCAGACATGGGTGACACATGGTACTACACACTTACAAGAGATTCAGACATGGGTAACACATGGTACTACACACTTACAAGAGAATCAGGCATAGGTAACACATGGTACTACACACTTACAAGAGAATCAGGCATGGGTAACACATGGTACTACACACTTACAAGAGATTCAGGCATGGGTGACACATGGTACTACACACTTACAAGAGATTCAGGCATGGGTGACACATGGTACTACACACTTACAAGAGATTCAGGCATGGGTAACACATGGTACTACACACTTACAAGAGATTCAGGCATGGGTGACACATGGTACTACACACTTACAAGAGATTCAGACATGGGTAACACATGGTACTACACACTTACAAGAAATTCAGACATGGGTAACACATGGCACTACACACTTACAAGAGATTCAGACATGGGTAACACATGGCACTACACACTTACAAGAGATTCAGGCATGGGTGACACATGGTACTACACACTTACAAGAGATTCAGACATGGGTGACACATGGTACTACACACTTACAAGAGATTCAGACATGGGTGACACATGGTACTACACACTTACAAGAGATTCAGACAAGGGTGACACATGGTACTACACACTTACAAGAGATTCAGACATGGGTGACACATGGTACTACACACTTACAAGAGATTCAGGCATGGGTGACACATGGTACTACACACTTACAAGAGATTCAGGCATGGGTGACACATGGTACTACACACTTACAAGAGATTCAGGCATGGGTGACACATGGTACTACACACTTACAAGAGATTCAGGCATGGGTGACACATGGTACTACACACTTACAAGAGATTCAGACATGGGTGACACATGGTACTACACACTTACAAGAGATTCAGACATGGGTGACACATGGTACTACACACTTACAAGAGATTCAGGCATGGGTGACACATGGCACTACACACTTACAAGAGATTCAGGCATGGGTGACACATGGCACTACACACTTACAAGAGATTCAGACATGGGTGACACATGGTACTACACACTTACAAGAGATTCAGGCATGGGTGACACATGGTACTACACACTTACAAGAGATTCAGGCATGGGTGACACATGGTACTACACACTTACAAGAGATTCAGGCAAGGGTGACACATGGTACTACACACTTACAAGAGATTCAGACATGGGTGACACATGGTACTACACACTTACAAGAGATTCAGGCATGGGTGACACATGGTACTACACACTTACAAGAGATTCAGGCATGGGTGACACATGGTACTACACGCTTACATGAGATTCAGGCATGGGTGACACATGGTACTACACACTTACAAGAGATTCAGGCATGGGTGACACATGGTACTACACACTTACAAGAGATTCAGACATGGGTGACACATGGTACTACACACTTACAAGAGATTCAGACATGGGTGACACATGGTACTACACACTTACAAGAGTTTCAGGCATGGGTAACACATGGTAGTACACACTTACAAGAGTTTCAGGCATGGGTAACACATGGTAGTACACACTTACAAGAGATTCAGACATGGGTGACACATGGTACTACACACTTACAAGAGATTCAGACATGGGTGACACATGGTACTACACACTTACAAGAGATTCAGGCATGGGTGACACATGGTACTACACACTTACAAGAGATTCAGGCATGGGTGACACATGGTACTACACACTTACAAGAGATTCAGACATGGGTGACTCATGGTACTACACACTTACAAGAGATTCAGACATGGGTGACACATGGTAGTACACACTTACAAGAGATTCAGGCATGGGTGACACATGGTAGTACACACTTACAAGAGATTCAGACATGGGTGACACATGGTAGTACACACTTACAAGAAATTCAGGCATGGGTGACACATGGTAGTACACACTTACAAGAAATTCAGGCATGGCTGACACATGGTAGTACACACTTACAAGAGATTCAGGCATGGCTGACACATGGTAGTACACACTTACAAGAGATTCAGGCATGGCTGACACATGGTAGTACACACTTACAAGAGATTCAGGCATGGCTGACACATGGTAGTACACACTTACAAGAGATTCAGACATGGGTGACACATGGTAGTACACACTTACAAGAGATTCAGGCATGGGTGACACATGGTAGTACACTTTTACAAGAGATTCAGGCATGGGTGACACATGGTACTACACACTTACAAGAGATTCAGGCATGGGTGACACATGGTAGTACACACTTACAAGAGATTCAGGCATGGGTGACACATGGTACTACACACTTACAAGAGATTCAGGCATGGGTGACACAGGGTACTACACACTTACAAGAGATTCAGGCATGGCTGACACATGGTACTACACACTTACAAGAGATTCAGGCATGGGTGACACATGGTACTACACACTTACAAGAGATTCAGGCATGGGTGACACATGGTACTACACACTTACAAGAGATTCAGACATGGGTGACACATGGTACTACACACTTACAAGAGATTCAGGCATGGGTGACACATGGTACTACACACTTACAAGAGATTCAGACATGGGTGACACATGGTACTACACACTTACAAGAGATTCAGACATGGGTGACACATGGTACTACACACTTACAAGAGATTCAGACATGGGTGACACATGGTACTACACACTTACAAGAGATTCAGACATGGGTGACACATGGTACTACACACTTACAAGAGATTCAGACATGGGTGACACATGGTACTACACACTTACAAGAGATTCAGACATGGGTGACACATGGTACTACACACTTACAAGAGATTCAGACATGGGTGACACATGGTACTACACACTTACAAGAGATTCAGACATGGGTGACACATGGTACTACACACTTACAAGAGATTCAGGCATGGGTGACACATGGTACTACACACTTACAAGAGATTCAGGCATGGGTGACACATGATACTACACACTTACAAGAGATTCAGGCAAGGGTGACACATGGTACTACACACTTACAAGAGATTCAGACATGGGTGACACATGGTACTACACACTTACAAGAGATTCAGGCATGGGTGACACATGGTACTACACACTTACAAGAGATTCAGGCATGGGTGACACATGGTACTACACGCTTACAAGAGATTCAGGCATGGGTGACACATGATACTACACACTTACAAGAGATTGAGGCATGGGTGACACATGGTACTACACACTTACAAGAGATTCAGACATGGGTGACACATGGTACTACACACTTACAAGAGATTCAGACATGGGTGACACATGGTACTACACACTTACAAGAGATTCAGACATGGGTAACACATGACACTACACACTTACAAGAGATTCAGGCATGGGTGACACATGGCACTACACACTTACAAGAGATTCAGACATGGGTGACACATGGCACTACACACTTACAAGAGATTCAGACATGGGTGACACATGGCACTACACACTTACAAGAGATTCAGACATGGGTGACACATGGTACTACACACTTACAAGAGATTCAGGCAAGGGTGACACATGGTACTACACACTTACAAGAGATTCAGACATGGGTGACACATGGTACTACACACTTACAAGAGAT
Source organism: Cepaea hortensis (assembly GCA_963921405.1). NCBI lineage: Eukaryota > Metazoa > Mollusca > Gastropoda > Stylommatophora > Helicidae > Cepaea > Cepaea hortensis. Next base: position 3,659,180 of record OY992896.1, read on the forward strand.
TCAGGCATGGGTGACACATGGTACTACACACTTACAAGAGATTCAGGCATGGGTGACACATGGTACTACACGCTTACATGAGATTCAGGCATGGGTGACACATGGTACTACACACTTACAAGAGATTCAGGCATGGGTGACACATGGTACTACACACTTACAAGAGATTCAGACATGGGTGACACATGGTACTACACACTTACAAGAGATTCAGACATGGGTGACACATGGTACTACACACTTACAAGAGATTCAGACATGGGTGACACATGGTACTACACACTTACAAGAGATTCAGACATGGGTGACACATGGTAGTACACACTTACAAGAGATTCAGGCATGGCTGACACATGGTACTACACACTTACAAGAGATTCAGACATGGGTGACACATGGTACTACACACTTACAAGAGATTCAGACATGGGTGACACATGGTACTACACACTTACAAGAGATTCAGGCATGGCTGACACATGGTACTACACACTTACAAGAGATTCAGGCATGGGTGACACATGGTACTACACACTTACAAGAGATTCAGACATGGGTGACACATGGTACTACACACTTACAAGAGATTCAGACATGGGTGACACATGGTAGTACACACTTACAAGAGATTCAGGCATGGCTGACACATGGTACTACACACTTACAAGAGATTCAGGCATGGGTGACACATGGTACTACACACTTACAAGAGATTCAGACATGGGTGACACATGGTAGTACACACTTACAAGAAATTCAGGCATGGCTGACACATGGTAGTACACACTTACAAGAGATTCAGGTATGGCTGACACATGGTACTACACACTTACAAGAGATTCAGGCATGGCTGACACATGGTAGTACACACTTACAAGAGATTCAGGCATGGCTGACACATGGTAGTACACACTTACAAGAGATTCAGGCATGGCTGACACATGGTAGTACACACTTACAAGAGATTCAGACATGGGTGACACATGGTAGTACACACTTACAAGAGATTCAGGCATGGGTGATACATGGTAGTACACACTTACAAGAGATTCAGGCATGGGTGACACATGGTAGTACACACTTACAAGAGATTCAGGCATGGGTGACACATGGTACTACACACTTAAAAGAGATTCAGGCATGGGTGACACATGGTACTACACACTTACAAGAGATTCAGACATGGGTGACACAGGGTACTACACACTTACAAGAGATTCAGGCATGGCTGACACATGGTACTACACACTTACAAGAGATTCAGGCATGGGTGACACATGGTACTACACACTTACAAGAGATTCAGGCATGGGTGACACATGGTACTACACACTTGCAAGAGATTCAGACATGGGTGACACATGGTACTACACACTTACAAGAGATTCAGGCATGGGTGACACATGGTACTACACACTTACAAGAGATTCAGACATGGGTGACACATGGTACTACACACTTACAAGAGATTCAGACATGGGTGACACATGGTACTACACACTTACAAGAGATTCAGACATGGGTGACACATGGTACTACACACTTACAAGAGATTCAGACATGGGTGACACATGGTACTACACACTTACAAGAGATTCAGACATGGGTGACACATGGTACTACACACTTACAAGAGATTCAGACATGGGTGACACATGGTACTACACACTTACAAGAGATTCAGACATGGGTGACACATGGTACTACACACTTACAAGAGATTCAGACATGGGTTACACATGGTACTACACACTTACAAGAGATTCAGACATGGGTGACACATGGTACTACACACTTTCAAGAGATTCAGACATGGGTGACACATGGTACTACACACTTACAAGAGATTCAGGCATGGGTGACACATGGTACTACACACTTACCAAAGATTCAGGCATGGGTGACACATGGTACTACACACTTACAAGAGATTCAGGCATGGGTAACACATGGTACTACACACTTACAAGAGATTCAGACATGGGTGACACATGGTACTACACACTTACAAGAGATTCATGCATGGCTGACACATGGTACTACACACTTACAAGAGATTCAGGCATGGGTAACACATGGTACTTCACACTTACAAGAGATTCAGACATGGGTAACACATGGTACTACACACTTACAAGAGATTCAGGCATGGGTAACACATGGTACTACACACTTACAAGAGATTCAGACATGGGTGACACATGGTACTACACACTTACAAGAGATTCAGGCATGGGTAACACATGGTACTACACACTTACAAGAGATTCAGACATGGTTGACACATGGTACTACATACTTTCAAGAGATTCAGACATGGGTGACACATGGTACTACACACTTACAAGAGATTCAGACATGGTTGACACATGGTACTATACACTTACAAGAGATTCAGACATGGGTGACACATGGTACTACACACTTACAAGAGATTCAGACATGGGTGACACATGGTACTACACACTTACAAGAGATTCAGGCATGGGTGACACATGGTACTACACACTTACAAGAGATTTAGGCATGGGTAACACATGGTACTACACACTTACAAGAGATTCAGACATGGGTGACACATGGTACTACACACTTACAAGAGATTCAGGTATGGGTGACACATGGTACTATACACTTACAAGAGATTCAGACATGGGTGACACATGGTACTACACACTTACAAGAGATTCAGGCATGGGTGACACATGGTACTACACACTTACAAGAGATTCAGACATGGGTAACACATGGTACTACACACTTACAAGAGATTCAGACATGGGTGACACATGGTACTACACACTTACAAGAGATTCAGACATGGGTGACACATGGTACTACACACTTACAAGAGATTCAGGCATGGGTGACACATGGTACTACACACTTACAAGAGATTTAGGCATGGGTAACACATGGTACTACACACTAACAAGAGATTCAGACATGGGTGACACATGTTACTACACACTTACAAGAGATTCAGACATGGGTGACACATGGTACTACACACTTACAAGAGATTCAGGCATGGGTGACACATGGTACTACACACTTACAAGAGATTCAGGCATGGGTAACACATGGTACTACACACTTACAAGAGATTCAGGCATGGGTGACACATTGTACTACACACTTACAAGAGATTCAGACATGGCTGACACATGGTACTACACACTTACAAGAGATTCAGGCATGGGTAACACATGGTACTACACACTTACAAGAGATTCAGACATGGGTGACACATGGTACTACACACTTACAAGAGATTCAGGCATGGGTGACACATGGTACTACACACTTACAAGAGATTCAGACATGGGTGACACATGGTACTACACACTTACAAGAGATTCAGACATGGGTGACACATGGTACTACACACTTACAAGAGATTCAGGCATGGGTGACACATGGTACTACACACTTACAAGAGGTTCAGGCATGGTTGACACATGGTACTACACACTTACAAGAGATTCAGGCATGGGTAACACATGGTACTACACACTTACAAGAGATTCAGGCATCGGTGACACATGGTACTACACACTTACAAGAGATTCAGGCATGGGTGACACATGGTACTACACGCTTACAAGAGATTCAGGCATGGGTGACACATGGTACTACACACTTACAAGAGATTCAGGCATGGGTGACACATGGTACTACACACTTACAAGAGATTCAGGCATGGGTGACACATGGTACTACACACTTACAAGAGATTCAGTCATGGGTGACACATGGTACTACACACTTACAAGAGATTCAGGCATGGGTGACACATGGTACTACACACTTACAAGAGATTCAGGCATGGGTGACACATGGTACTACACACTTACAAGAGATTCAGGCATGGGTAACACATGGTAGTACACACTTACAAGAGATTCAGGCATGGCTGACACATGGTACTACACACTTACAAGAGATTCAGGCATGGATGACACATGGTACTACACACTTACAAGAGATTCAGGCATGGGTGAAACATGTTTTACACACTTACAAGAGATTCAGGCATGGGTGATACATGGTACTACACACTTACAAGAGATTCAGACATGGGTGACACATGGTACTACACACTTACAAGAGATTCAGGCATGGGTGACACATGGTACTACACACTTACAAGAGATTCAGGCATGGCTGACACATGGTACTACACACTTACAAGAGATTCAGGCATGGGT
>OY992896.1:3668390-3700890 GCA_963921405.1 Cepaea hortensis
ACAGATAGATAGACAAAAAGACAGATATATAAACATACAGTCAAATATACATAAATATAAACAGATAGATATTGATATATAAACATATAGCTTTATAGACAGATAGTCAGATAGACAGATAGACAGGCATATAAACAGATAGTCAGATAGATAGAACGATATATAAACAGATAGACAAATAGACAGATATACAGATATATAGTTACCGCCCACAATACTTGATCTGGCTTTTAACGTTATTGAGACTGACCATCCGCTGCCGGGTTTTTTGCCTGTAACAAAGATGGACTTTCAATATAGCCTTGAGGTGGACATCCAATGTAGCCTCGAGGTGGACATTCAATATAGTCCTGAGGTCATTAAATGCAGAGCCGAGGTGGACATTCAATGTAACCCTGAGGTGAACATTCAATGTAGAGCCGAGGTGGATATTCAATATAGCTATGAGGTGGATATTCAGTAGAGGACCGAAGTGGACATTCAATATAGCCCTCAGGTGGACATTTCATATAGCCCTGGGGTGGACATTCTTTTTGTTTTCTGACATTCGAGTAAGAAATGCTGTTATAAGACAGACAGAGGGATCAACACCTTGTGCCACATTTATTGAAAGACAGAAGATCAAGTGGTTTGGCCATGTCGTTAGAATGCAACACAAGCAACTACCATCACTGGCCTTACATCAAAGATCATCTGCGACGAGACCACGAGGACGTCCAAGAAGAAAATGGATTGACGACATCAAAGACATTGTACAGCCACACGGAATGACACTATCCAGTGCTGCCCACCAGGCGCTGGAACGCAAATTATTCCTCCCCACGACGCTTGACGGCAGAAGTAGAAGAAGAAGATGATGATGATGATGATGATGATGATGATGATGATGATGATGATGATGATGATGATAAGGAAGACATTCAACGTGACTCTGAGGTGGACATTCAACGTGGCCCTGAGGTGGACATTAAATATAGCCCTGAGGTGGACATTCAATGTGGCCCAAAGATTGACATTCAATATAAACCTGAGGTGGATATTCAATATAGACCAAAGGTGGACATTTAATATATCCCCGAGGTGGACATTCAATATAGCCCTGAGGTAGACACTCAATGTGGCCATTCAATATAGCCATAAGGTGGACATTCAATGTCGCTCTGAGCGAGAAACACTACAAACGCCATCTGTATCTGGGGTCAAACATATAGCCCTGAGATAGAGACACTACAAACATCACCTGTATCTGGGGTCCCAAAAAAGAAATTAAATGTGAGGCACAGGTTCATAAGCTCTAGACACACTGGGCCTAGACCCATGTTGAGGCCAGGCGGCCCTCACAGGTTGTTGTTGTAGAAACAAGTCGGCCCTCAAAGGCTGTTGTTGTAGAGACCAGTTGCCTCTCACAGGCTGTTGTTGTAGAGACCAGTCACCCCTCACAGGCTGTTGTTGTAGAGACCAGTCGCCCCTCACAGGCTGTTGTTGTAGAGACCAGTCGCCCCTCACAGGTTGTTGTTGTAGAGACCAGTCGCCCCTCACAGGTTGTTGTTGTAGAGACCAGTCGCCCCTCACAGGCTGTTGTTGTAGAGACCAGTCGCCCCTCACAGGTTGTTGTTGTAGAGACCAGTCGCCCCTCAATGGCTGTTGTTGTCTACTTCCCAAAGATATTTCCTGGTACCCACTTAAAGGCTGGGTCGACCTGGAGAACTTAATAAACCTGCAACACTGCAGATTCGAACCCTTAATGTTCCCGGTAATAGGATAGCGTCTAGCCACTACGTCACCACGACTAGGGTAGAGTCTAGCAACTACGTCACCATTCAACCATCCATCATGTGCCATGCTGAAAAGCGTGGGCGGTCATGACTCGTAATTTCACTCGATCACCCGAGTCGTGAATTAGCTCAGTGTTCCTATCTCGACCATGCCACGTGGCCAAGCCATCCAGGTATTTACTTCTCAGTCTTCCCCTTGGCCTCTTCCCTTCGATCTTGCCAGTCGCCACCAAGTTCTACAATTCAATTCTTCTCATAACATGTCCATTCGTCCATTCTCACCATTATCCCTGCCCCTTTCAACCTCAAAGAAAAGTTATACTAGGGTCCATCAGCGGCTCAGAATGATAGTCCTGTGACAATTCAGCCACCAAAGCAGCTGCCCATGGTTTTTACTTCACCCTCCTATTAATCCGAAAATGATTGTGTGTGTAGATGTGTGTGGCAGTGTGTGTAGATGTGTGTGGCAGTGTGTGTAGATGTGTGTGGCAGTGTGTGTAGATGTGTGTGACAGTGTATGTAGATGTGTGTGGCAGTGTGTGTAGATGTGTGTGGCAGTGTGTGTAGATGTGTGTGGCAGTGTGTGTAGATGTGTGTGACAGTGTATGTAGATGTGTGTGGCAGTGTGTGTAGATGTGTGTGGCAGTGTGTGTAGATGTGTGTGACAGTGTGTGTAGATGTGTGTGGCAGTGTGTGTAGATGTGTGTGACAGTGTGTGTAGATGTGTGTGACAGTGTGTGTAGATGTGTGTGGCAGTGTGTGTAGATGTGTGTGACAGTGTGTGTAGATGTGTGTGACAGTGTGTGTAGATGTGTGTGACAGTGTGTGTAGATGTGTGTGACAGTGTGTGTAGATGTGTGTGACAGTGTGTGTAGATGTGTGTGGCAGTGTGTGTAGATGTATGTGACAGTGTGTGTAGATGTGTGTGACAGTGTGTGTAGATGTGTGTGACAGTGTGTGTAGATGTGTGTGACAGTGTGTGTAGATGTGTGTGGCAGTGTGTGTAGATGTGTGTGACAGTGTGTGTAGATGTGTGTGACAGTGTGTGTAGATGTGTGTGGCAGTGTGTGTAGATGTGTGTGACAGTGTGTGTAGATGTGTGTGGCAGTGTGTGTAGATGTGTGTGACAGTGTATGTAGATGTGTGTGGCAGTGTGTGTAGATGTGTGTGGCAGTGTGTGTAGATGTGTGTGGCAGTGTGTGTAGATGTGTGAGGCAGTGTGTGTAGATGTGTGTGACAGTGTGTGTAGATGTGTGTGACAGTGTGTGTAGATGTGTGTGACAGTGTATGTAGATGTGTGTGGCAGTGTATGTAGATGTGTGTGACAGTGTATGTAGATGTGTGTGACAGTGTGTGTAGATGTGTGTGACAGTGTGTGTAGATGTGTGTGACAGTGTATGTAGATGTGTGTGGCAGTGTATGTAGATGTGTGTGGCAGTGTATGTAGATGTGTGATGCAGTGTGTGTAGATGTGTGTGACAGTGTATGTAGATGTGTGTGGCAGTGTGTGTAGATGTGTGAGGCAGTGTGTGTAGATGTGTGTGACAGTGTGTGTAGATGTGTGTGACAGTGTGTGTAGATGTGTGTGACAGTGTATGTAGATGTGTGTGGCAGTGTATGTAGATGTGTGTGACAGTATATGTAGATGTGTGAGGCAGTGTGTGTAGATGTGTGTGACAGTGTATGTAGATGTGTGTGGCAGTGTGTGTAGATGTGTGTGGCAGTGTGTGTAGATGTGTGTGGCAGTGTGTGTAGATGTGTTTGGCAGTGTGTGTAGATGTGTGTGGCAGTGTGCGTAGATGGGTGGGGCAGTGTGTGTAGATGTGTGTGGCAGTGTGTGTAGATGTGTGAGGCAGTGTGTGTAGATGTGTGTGACAGTGTGTGTAGATGTGTGTGACAGTGTGTGTAGATGTGTGTGACAGTGTTTGTAGATGTGTGGGACAGTGTGTGTAGATGTGTGTGGCAGTGTGTGCAGATGTGTGTGACAGTGTATGTAGATGTGTGTGGCAGTGTATGTAGATGTGTGGCAGTGTGTGTAGATGTGTGTGGCAGTGTGTGTAGATGTGTGTGGCAGTGTGTATAGATGTGTGTGGCAGTGTGTGTAGATATGTGTGGCAGTGTGTGTAGATGTGTGTGGCAGTGTGTGTAGATGTGTGGGACAGTGTGTGTAGATGTGTGGGACAGTGTGTGTAGATGTGTGTGGTAGTGTGTGTAGTCGTGTGTGGTAGTGTGTGTAGATGTGTGTGGCAATGTGTGCAGATGTTTTTGACAGTGTGTGTAGTTGTGTGTGGTAGTGTGTGTAGATGTGTGTGGCAATGTGTGCAGATGTTTTTGACAATGTGTGTAGATTTGTGTGGTAGTTTTGTAGATGTCTTTGGCATCGGGTGTAAATGTGTGTGATTGTGTGTGTAGATGTATGTGACAGTATGTGTAGATGTGTGTGGCGGTGTGTGTAAATGTGTGTGGCGGTGTGTGTGTAGTTTTGAGAGGCAGTGGGTGTAGATGTGTGAGACAGTGTGTGTAGTTTTAAGTGGCAGCGGGTTTAATTGTGTGTGACAGTGTGTGTTGATGTAGGTGACAGTGTGTGTAAATGTGTGTGGCAGTGAGTGTAGATGTGTGTGACAGTGTGTGTACATGTGTGTGACAGTGTGTGTAGATGTGATTGACAGCGTGTGTAGATATGTGTGACAGTGTGTGTAGATGTGTTTGAAGTTGTTTGTGTAAATGTGTATGACAATGTGTGTAGATGTGTGTGACAGTGTGTGTAGATGTGTGTGACAGTGTGTGTAGATGTGTGTGTAGATGTGTGTGGCGGTGTGTGTAGATGTGTGTGACAGTATGTAGATATGTATGACAGTGTGTGTAGACGTGTGTGGCAGTGTGTGTAGTCGTGTGTGGCAGTGTGTGTTGATGTGTGTGACAATGTGTGTAGATGTGTTTTGACAGTGTGTGTAGATGTGTGTGGTAGTGTTGTAGTGGCGGTGTGTGTAAATGTGTGTGGCGGTGTGTGTAGTTTTGAGAGGCAGTGGGTGTAGATGTGTAGTTTTAAGTGGCAGCGGGTTTAATTGTGTGTGACAGTGTGTGTAGATGTGTGTGACAGTGTGTGTAGATGTGTGTGACAGTGTGTGTAGATGTGTTTGACAGCGTGTGTAGATGTGAGTGACAGTGTGTGTAGATGTGTTTGACGGTGTGTGTAGATGTGTATGACAATGTGTGTAGATGTGTATGACAGTGTGTGTAGATGTGTCTGTGACAGTGTGTGTAGATGTGTGTGACAGTGTGTGTAGATTTGTGTGACAATGTGTGTAGATGTGTGTGAAAGTGTGTGTAGATTTGTGTGGAAGTGTGTGTAGTCGGGTGTGGCAATGTGTGTAGTCGTGTGTGGCAGTGTGTGTAGTCGTGTGTGGCAATGTATGTAGATGTGTGTGGCAGTGTGTGTAGATGTGTGTGGAAGTGGATGTAGATGTGTGTGGCAGTATGTGTAGATGTGTGTGGCAGTGTGTGTAGATGTTTATTGCAGTGTGTGTAGATATGTGCGACAGTGTGTGTCGATGTGTGTGGCGGTGTGTGTAGATGTGTGGGACAGTGTGTGTAGATGTGTGGGACAGTGTGTGTAGATGTGTGGGACAGTGTGTGTAAATGTGTATGACAATGTGTGTAGATGTGTGTGACAGTGTGTGTAGATGTGTGTGACAGTGTGTGTAGATGTGTGTGTAGATGTGTGTGGCGGTGTGTGTAGATGTGTGTGACAGTGTGTGTAGATGTGTGTGACAGTGTGTGTAGATGTGTGTGTAGATGTGTGTGACAGTGTGTGTAGATGTGTGTGACAGTATGTAGATATGTAAGACAGTGTGTGTAGACGTGTGTGGCAGTGTGTGTAGTCGTGTGAGGCAGTGTGTATTGATGTGTGTGACAATGTGTGTAGATGTGTTTTGACAGTGTGTGTAGATGTGTGTGGTAGTGTTGTAGTGGCGGTGTGTGTAAATGTGTGTGGCGGTGTGTGTAGTTTTGAGAGGCAGTGGGTGTAGATGTGTAGTTTTAAGTGGCAGCGGGTTTAATTGTGTGTGACAGTGTGTGTAGATGTGTGTGACAGTGTGTGTAGTTTTAAGTGGCAGCGGGTTTAATTGTGTGTGACAGTGTGTGTAGATGTGTGAGACAGTGTGTGTAGTTTTAAGTGGCAGCGGGTTTAATTGTGTGTGACAGTGTGTGTAGATGTGTGTGACAGTGTGTGTAGATGTAAGTGACAGTGTGTGTAGATGTGTTTGACAGCGTGTGTAGATGTGTATGACAATGTGTGTAGTTTTAAGTGGCAGCGGGTTTAATTGTGTGTGACAGTGTGTGTAGATGTGTGTGACAGTGTGTGTAGATGTGAGTGACAGTGTGTGTAGATGTGTTTGACGGTGTGTGTAGATGTGTATGACAATGTGTGTAGATGTGTGTGACAGTGTGTGTAGATGTGTGTGACAGTGTGTGTAGATTTGTGTGTAGATGTGTGTGAAAGTGTGTGTAGATTTGTGTGGAAGTGTGTGTAGTCGGGTGTAGTCGTGTGTGGCAATGTGTGTAGTCGTGTGTGGCAGTGTGTGTAGTCGTGTGTGGCAATGTATGTAGATGTGTGTGTGGCAGTGTGTGTAGATGTGTGTGGAAGTGGATGTAGATGTGTGTGGCAGTGTGTGTAGATGTGTGTGGCAGCGTGTGTAGATGTGAGTGACAGTGTGTGTAGATGTGTTTGACGGTGTGTGTAGATGTGTATGACAATGTGTGTAGATGTGTATGACAGTGTGTGTAGATGTGTGTGACAGTGTGTGTAGATGTGTGTGACAGTGTGTATAGATTTGTGTGTAGATGTGTGTGAAAGTATGTGTAGATTTGTGTGGAAGTGTGTGTAGTCGGGTGTAGTCGTGTGTGGCAATGTGTGTAGTCGTGTGTGGCAGTGTGTGTAGTCGTGTGTGGCAATGTATGTAGATGTGTGTGGCAGTGTGTGTAGATGTGTGTGGAAGTGGATGTAGATGTGTGTGGCAGTGTGTGTAGATGTGTGTGGCAGCGTGTGTAGATGTGTGTGGCAGTGTGTGTAGATGTTTATTGCAGTGTGTGTAGATATGTGTGGCGGTGTGTGTAGATGTGTGGGACAGTGTGTGTAGATGTGTGGGACAGTGTGTGTAGATGTGTGTGGCGGTGTGTGTAGATGTGTGTGGCGGTGTGTGTAGATGTGTGGGACAGTGTGTGTAGATATGTGCGACAGTGTGTGTAGATGTGTGTGGCGGTGTGTGTAGATGTGTGGGACAGTGTGTGTAGATGTGTGGGACAGTGTGTGTAGATGTGTGGGACAGTGTGTGTAGATGTGTCGGACAGTGTGTGTAGATGTGTGGGACAGTGTGTGTAGATGTGTGGGACAGTGTGTGTAGATGTGTGGGACAGTTTGCATAGATGTGTGTGGCAGCGGTGTAGATGTGTGTGGCATCGGGTTTAAATGTGTGGGATTGTGTGTGTAGATGTGTATGGCCGCGGGTGTAGATGTGTGTAGCAGTGGGTGTAGATGTAAGTGGCAGCGGGTTTAATTGTGTGTAACAGTGTGTGTTGATGTGGGTGACAGTGTGTGTAAATGTGTGTGACAGTGAGTGTAGATGAGTTTGGCAGTGTGTGTACATGTGTGTGACTGTGTGTGTAGATGTGATTGACAGTGTGTGTAGATGTGATTGACAGTGTGTGTAGATGTGTGTGACAGTATGTATAGATGTGTGTGACAGTATGTATAGATGTGTGTGACAGGATGTAGATATGTATGACAGTGTGTGTAGACGTGTGGTAGTTTTGTAGATGTGTGTAGCAGTTTGTATAGATGTGTGTGGCAGTGTGTGTAGATGTGTGTGGCGGTGTGTGTAGTTTTGAGAGGCAGTGGGTGTAGATGTGTGAGACAGTGTGTGTAGTTTTAAGTGGCAGCGGGTTTTAATTGTGTGTTTGACAGTGTGTGTTGATGTGGGTGACAGTGTGTGTAAATGTATGTGGCAGTGTGGGTAGATGTGTGTGACAGTTTGTGTAGATGTGTGTGACAGTGTGTGTAGATGTGTGTGACAGTGTGTGTAGATGTGTGTGACAGTGTGTGTAGATGTGTGTGACAGTGTGTGTAGATTTATGTGACAGTGTGTGTAGATGTGTGTGAAAGTGTGTGTAGATTTGTGTGGAAGCGGATGTAGATGTGTGTGGCAGTGTGTGTAGTTTTGAGTGGCAGTGTGTGTAGATGTGTGTGACAGTATGTATAGATGTGTGACAGTATGTAAATATGTATGACAGTGTGTGTAGTCGTGTGTGGCAGTGTGTGTAGTCGTGTGTGGCAGTGTGTGTAGTCGTGTGTGGCAGTGTGTGTAGTCGTGTGTGGCAGTGTGTGTAGATGTGTGTAGCAATGTGTGTAGATGTGTTTGACAGTGTGTGTAGATGTGTGTGGTAGTGTTGTAGATGTGTGTAGCAGTTTGTATAGATGTGTGTGGCAGCGGTGTAGATGTGTGAGACAGTGTGTGTAGTTTTAAGTGGCAGCGGGTTTAATTGTGTGTGACAGTGTGTGTAGATGTGTGTGACAGTGTGTGTAGATGTGTGTGACAGTGTGTGTAGATGTGTCTGACAGTGTGTGTAGATGTGTGTGACAGTGTGTGTAGATGTGTGTGAAAGTGTGTGTAGATGTGTGTGACAGTGTGTGTAGATGTGTGTGACAGTGTGTGTAGATGTGTGTAACAGTGTGTGTAGATGTGTGTGACAGAGTGTGTAGATGTGTGTAACTTTGTGTGTAGATGTGTGTGACAGTGTGTGTAGATGTGTGTGACAGTGTGTGTAGATGTGTGTGACAGTGTGTGTAGATGTGTCTGACAGTGTGTGTAGATGTGTGTGACAGTGTGTGTAGATGTGTGTGAAAGTGTGTGTAGATGTGTGTGACAGTGTGTGTAGATGTGTGTGACAGTGTGTGTAGATGTGTGTAACAGTGTGTGTAGATGTGTGTGACAGAGTGTGTAGATGTGTGTAACTTTGTGTGTAGATGTGTGTGACAGTGTGTGTAGATGTGTGTGACTGTGTGTGTAGATGTGTGTGGCGGTGCGTGTAGATGTGTTTGAGAGTGTGTAGATGTGTTTGAGAGTGTGTGTAGGTGTGTTTGACAGTGTGCGTGTGTGACAGTGTGTGTAGATGTGTTTGACAGTGTGTTTCGATGTGTGTGACAGTGTGTGTAGATGTGTGTGACAGTGTGTGTAGATGTGTGTGACAGTGTGTGTAGATGTGTTTGACAGTGTGGTTAGATGTGTGTGACTGTGAGTGTAGATTGTGGCAGTGTGTGTAGATGTGTGTGACAGTGTGTGTAGATGTGTTTGACAGTGTTTGTAGACGTGTTTGACGGTGTGTAGATGTGTATGACGATGTGTGTAGATGTGTGTGACAGTGTGTTTAGATGTGTGTGACAGTGTGTGTAGATGTGTGTGACAGTGTGTGTAGATGTGTGTGACAGTGTGTGTAGATGTGTGTGGCGGTGTGTGTGAATGTGTGTGGCGGTGTGTGTAGATGTGTGTGGCAGTGTGTGTAGATGTGTGTGACAATGTGTGTAAATGTGTTTGACAGTGTGTGTAGATGTGTGTAGCAGTTTGTATAGATGTGTGTGGCAGCGGTGTAGATGTGTGTGGCCGCGGGTGTAGATGTGTGGTGCAGTGTGTGTAGATGTATGTGACAGTGTGTGTAGATGTGTGTGGCGGTGTGTGTAAAAGTGTGTGTCGGTGTGTGTAGTTTTCAGAGGCAGTGGGTGTAGATGTGTGAGACAGTGTGTGTAGTTTTGAGAGGCAGTGGGTGTAGATGTGTGAGACAGTGTGTGTAGTTTTGAGAGGCAGTGGGTGTAGATGTGTGAGACAGTGTGTGTAGTTTTGAGAGGCAGTGGGTGTAGATGTGTGAGACAGTGTGTGTAGTTTTGAGAGGCAGTGTGTGTAGATGTGTGAGACAGTGTGTGTAGTTTTGAGAGGCAGTGGGTGTAGATGTGTGAGACAGTGTGTGTAGTTTTGAGAGGCAGTGGGTGTAGATGTGTGAGACAGTGTGTGTAGATGTGTGTGACAGTTTGTGTAGATGTATGTGACAGTGTGTGTAGATGTGTGTGACAGTGTGTGTAGATGTGTTTGACGGTGTGTAGATGTGTATGACGATGTGTGTAGATGTGTGTGACAGTGTGTTTAGATGTGTGTGACAGTGTGTGTAGATGTGTGTGACAGTGTGTGTAGATGTGTGTGTAGATGTGTGTGACAGTGTGTGTAGATTTGTGTGACAGCGTGTGTAGATGTGTGTGAAAGTGTGTGTAGATTTATGTGGAAGTATTTGTAGTCGTGTGTAGTCGTGTGTGGCAGTGTGTGTAGTCGTGTGTGGCAATGTGTGTAGTCGTGTGTGGCAGTGTGTATAGTCGTGTGTGACAATGTGTGTAGTCGTGTGTGGCAATGTGTGTAGTCGTGTTTGGCAATGTGTGTAGATGTGTGTGACAGTGTGTGTAGATATGTTTGACAATGTGTGTAGATGTGTTTAAGAGTGTGTGTAGATGTGATTGACAATGTGTGTAGATGTGTTTGACAGTGTGTGTAGATGTGTTTGACAGTGTGTGTAGATGTGTGTGATAGTGTGTGTAGATGTGTTTGACAGTGTGTGTAGATGTGTTTGACAGTGTGTGTAGATGTGTTTGACAGTGTGTGTAGATGTGTTTGACAGTGTGTGTAGATGTGTGTGACAGCGTGTGTAGATGTGTTTGACAGTGTGTGTAGATGTGTTTGACAGTGTGTGTAGATGTGTGTGACAGTGTGTGTAGATGTGTTTCACAATATGTGTAGATGTGTATGACAATGTGTGTTGATGTGTGTGACAGTGTGTGTAGATGTGTGCGACAGTGTGTGTAGATGTATGTGACAGTGTGTGTAGATGTGTCTGACAGTGTGTGTTGATGTGTGTGATAGTGTGTGTAGATGTGTGTGACAGTGTGTGTAGATGTGTGTGACAGTGTGTGTAGATGTGTGTGACAGTGTGTGTAGATGAGTGTGACAGTGTGTGTAGATGTGTTTGACAGTGTGTGTAGATGTGTGTGACAGTGTGTGTAGATGTGTTTGACAGTGTGGTTAGATGTGTGTGATAGTGTGTGTAGATGTGTGTGGCATTGTGTGTAGATGTGTTTGACAGTGTTTGTAGACGTGTTTGACAGTGTGTGTAGTTGTGTGTGACAGTGTGTGTAGATGTGTGTGACAGTGTGTGTAGATGTGTCTGACAGTGTGTGTAGATGTGTGTGACAGTGTGTGTAGATGTGTGTGACAGTGTGTGTAGATGTATGTGACAGTGTGTGTAGATGTGTGTGACAGTGTGTGTAGATGAGTGTGACAGTGTGTGTAGATGTGTTTGACAGTGTGTGTAGATGTGTGTGACAGTGTGTGTAGATGTGTTTGACAGTGTGGTTAGATGTGTGTGACAGTGTGTGTAGATGTGTGTGGCAGTGTGTGTAGATGTGTTTGACAGTGTTTGTAGACGTGTTTGACAGTGTGTGTAGATGTGTTTGACAGTGTGTGTAGATGTGTGTGACAGTGTTTTTAGATGTGTTTGACAGTGTGTGTAGATGTGTTTGACAGTGTGTGTAGATGTGTGTGACAGTGTGTGTAGATGTGTGAGACAGTGTGTCTAGATGTGTGTGACAGTGTGTCTAGATGTGTGTGACAGTGTGTGTAGATGTGTGTGACAGTGTGTGTAGATGTGTCTGACAGTGTGTGTAGATGTGTGAGACAGTGTGTGTAGATGTGTTTGACAGTGTGTGTAGATGTGTGTGACAGTGTGTGTAGATGTGTGTAACAGTGTGTGTAGAAGTGTGTGGGAGGACCTACTTTCTCATGTGAAAGTTCACGAAGTCAGGAACCAGCAGACACAGGCAGAAGGTGCTCACCGCCGCTACGATGATGGCGATCAGCCGGCACTTTTCCCTGCAGACAAACAGACTCATGTGTGTGATTTTATACAAATGTCCTAGATACATCACTGATATGTCCTATCTACAGCACTGATGTGTCCTACCTATAGCACTGATATGTCCTAGCTACAGCACAGATGTGTCCTACCTATAGCACTATGTCCTAGCTATAGCACTGATATGTCCTAGCTATAGCACTGATATGTCGTAGCTGTAGCACTGATATGTCCTAGCTATAGCACTGATATGTCCTAGCTATAGCACTGATATCGCCTAGCTATAGCACCAATATGTCCTAGCTATAGCACTGATATGTCCTAGCTATAGCACTGATATGGCCTAGTTATAGCACTAATGTGTCCTAGCTATAGCACTAATATGTCCTAGCTATGGCACAGATATGTCTTAGCTATAGCACAGATATGTCCTAGCTATAGCACAGATATGTCCTAGCTATGGCACAGATATGGCCTAGCTATAGCACAGATATGTCCTAACTATAGAACAGATATGGCCTAGCTATAGCACTGATGTGTCCTAGCTATAGCACAGATATGTCCTAGCTATAGCACTGATATGTTCTAGCTATAGCACTGATGTGTCCTAGTTATAGCACAGATATGTCCTAGCTATAGCACAGATATGTCCTAGCTATAGCACATATATGGCCTAGCTATAGCACAGATATGTCCTAGCTATAGAACAGATATGCCCTAGCTATAGCACTGATGTGTCCTAGCTATAGCACAGATATGTCCTAGCTATAGCACTGATATGTCCTAGCTATGGCACATATATGGCCTAGCTATAGCACAGATATGTCCTAACTATAGAACAGATATGGCCTAGCTATAGCACTGATGTGTCCTAGCTATAGCACAGATATGTCCTAGCTATATCACTGATATGTTCTAGCTATAGCACTGATGTGTCCTAGTTATAGCACAGATATGTCCTAGCTATAGCACAGATATGTCCTAGCTATAGCACATATATGGCCTAGCTATAGCACAGATATGTCCTAGCTATAGAACAGATATGCCCTAGCTATAGCACTGATGTGTCCTAGCTATAGCACTGATATGTCCTAGCTATAGCACTGATATGTCCTAGCTATAGCACTGATATGTCCTAGTTATAGCACTGATATGTCCTAGCTGTAGCACCAATATGTCCTAGCTATAACACTGATATGTCCTAGCTATAGCACTGATATGTCCTAGCTTTAACACTGATATGGCCTAGCTATAGCACTGATATGGCCTAGCTATAGCACCAATATGTCCTAGCTATAACACTGATATGTCCTAGCTATAGCACATATATGGCCTAGCTATAGCACCAATATGTCCTAGCTATAACACTGATATGTCCTATCTGTAACACTGATATGTCCTAGCTATAGCACTGATATGTCCTAGCTATAGCACTGATATGGCCTAGCTATAGCACTGATATGGCTTAGCTATAGCACCAATATGTTCTAGCTATAGCACTAATATGGCCTAGCTATAGCACAGATATGTCCTAGCTATAGCACCAATATGTCCTAGCTATAACACTGATATGTCCTAGCTGTAATACTGATATGTTCTAGCTATAACACTGATATGTCGTAGCTGTAACACTGATATGTCGTAGCTGTAACACTGATATGTCCTAGCTATAGCGCCAATATGTCCTAGCTATAGCACTGATATGTCCTAGCTATAGCACTGATATGGCCTAGCTATAGCACCAATATGTCCTAGCTATAGCTCTGATATGTCCTAGCTGTATCACCAATATGTCCTAGCTATAGCACCAATATGTCCTAGCTATAGCACAGATATGTCCTAGCTATAGCACTGATATGTCGTAGCTGTAACACTGATATGTCCTAGCTATAGCACCAATATGTCCTAGATATAGCACCAATATGTCCTAGCTATAGCACTGATATGGCCTAGCTATAGCACCAATATGTCCTAGCTATAACACTGATATGTCCTAGCTATAGCACCAATATGTCCTAGCTATAGCACCAATATGTCCTAGCTATAGCACCAATATGTCCTAGCTATAACACTGATATGTCCTAGCTATAGCACTTATATGTTCTAGCTATAGTACTGATATGTCCTAGCTATAGCACTGATATGTCCTAGCTGTAGCACCAATATGTCCTAGCTATAACACTGATATGTCCTAGCTATAGCACTGATATGTCCTGGCTATAGTACTGATATGGCCTAGCTATAGCACTGATGTGGCCTAGCTATAGCACCAATATGTCCTAGCTATAACACTGATATGTACTAGCTATAGAACTGATATGGCCTAGCTAAGCACCAATATGTCCTAGCTATAACACTGATATGTCCTAGCTAGAGCACTGATATGTCCTAGCTATAGCACTGAAATGGCCTAGCTATAACACCAATATGTCCTAGCTATAGCACCAATATGTCCTAGCTATAGCACCAATATGTCCTAGCTATAGCACCAATATGTCCTAGCTATAGCACTAATATGTTCTAGCTATAGCACGGATATGTCCTAGCTATAGCACCAATATGTCCTGGCTATAACACTGATATGTCCTAGCTGTAACACTGATATGTCCTAGCTATAACACTGATATGTCGTAGCTGTAACACTGATAAGTCCTAGCTATAGCACCAATATGTCCTAGCTATAGCACTGATATGTCCTAGCTATGGCACTGATATGGCCTAGCTATAGCACTGATATGTCCTAGCTATAGCACTGATATGGCCTAGCTATAGCACCAATATGTCCTAGCTATAGCACTGATATGTCCTAGCTGTAGCACCAATATGTCCTAGCTATAGCACCAATATGTCCTAGCTATAGCACCAATATTTCCTAGCTATAGCACTTATATATATGTCCTAGCAATAGCACCAATATGTCCTAGCTATAACACTGATATGTCCTAGCTGTAGCACCAATATGTCCTAGCTATAGCACCAATATGTCCTAGCTATAGCACCAATATGTCCTAGCTATAGCACCAATATGTCCTAGCTATAGCACCGATATGTCCTAGCTATAGCACTGATATGTCCTAGCTGTAGCACCAATATGTCCTAGCTGTAACACCAAAATGTCATAGCTATAGCACAGATATGTCCTAGCTATAACACAGATATGTCCTAGCTATAGCACAGATATGTCCTAGCTATAGCACCGATATGTCGAAGTCCACCTCACATACTCTTACTTTGTGTAGTCCACCTCTCACACACACACACACACACACACAATTGGTGTAGTCCACCTCATACACACTCTCACTTGGTGTAGTCCACCTCACACACACTCTCACTTGGTGTAGTCCACCTCACACACACTCTCACTTGGTGTAGTCCACCTTACACACACTCTCACTTGGTGTAGTCCACCTCACACACACTCTCACTTGGTGTAGTCCACCTCACACACACTCTCACTTGGTGTAGTCCACCTCACACACACTTGGTGTAGTCCACCTTACACACACTCTCACTTGGTGTAGTCCACCTCACACACACTCTCACTTGGTGTAGTCCACCTCACACACACTCTCACTTGGTGTAGTCCACCTCACACACACTTGGTGTAGTCCACCACACACACACTCTCACTTGGTGTAGTCCACCTTACACACACTCTCACTTGGTGTAGTCCACCTCACACACACTCTCACTTGGTGTAGTCCACCTCACACACACTCTCACTTGGTGTAGTCCACCTCACACACACTCTCACTTGGTGTAGTCCACCTCACACACACTCTCACTTGGTGTAGTCCACCTCACACACACTCTCACTTGGTGTAGTCCACCACACACACACTCTTACTTGGTGTAGTCCACCTCACACACACTCTCACTTGGTGTAGTCCACCTCACACACACTCTCACTTGGTGTAGTCCACCTCACACACACTTGGTGTAGTCCACCTCACACACTCTCACTTGGTGTAGTCCACCTCACACACACTTGGTGTAGTCCACCTCACACACTCTCTCACTTGGTGTAGTCCACCTCACACACTCTCTCACTTGGTGTAGTCCACCTCACACACTCTCTCACTTGCTGTAGTCCACCTCACACACACTCTCACTTGCTGTAGTCCACCTCACACACACTCTCACTTGGTGTAGTCCACCACACACACACTCTCACTTGGTGTAGTCCACCTCACACACACTCTCACTTGGTGTAGTCCACCTCACACACACTCTCACTTGGTGTAGTCCACCTCACACACACTCTCACTTGGTGTAGTCCACCACACACACACTCTCACTTGGTGTAGTCCACCTCACACACACTCTCACTTGGTGTAGTCCACCACACACACTATCTCACTTGGTGTAGTCCACCTCACACACTCTCTCACTTGCTGTAGTCCACCTCACACACACTCTCACTTGCTGTAGTCCACCTCACACACATTCTCACTTGGTTAGTCCACCTCACACACTCTCTCACTTGGTGTAGTCCACCTCACACACTCTCACTTGCTGTAGTCCACCTCACACACACTCTCACTTGGTGTAGTCCACCACACACACACTCTCACTTGGTGTAGTCCACCTCACACACACTCTCACTTGGTGTAGTCCGCCTCATACACACTTGGTGTAGTCCACCTCACACACTCTCACTTGGTGTAGTCCACCTCACACACACTCTCACTTGGTGTAGTCCACCTCACACACACTTGGTGTAGTCCACCACACACACACACTCACTTGGTGTAGTCCACCTCACACACTCTCACTTGGTGTAGTCCACCTCACACACACACACTCTCACTTGGTGTAGTCCACCTCACACACGCACACTCTCACTTGGTGTAGTCCACCTCACACACACACTCTCACTTGGTGTAGTCCACCTCACACACACACTCTCACTTGGTGTAGTCCACCTCACACACACACTCTCACTTGGTGTAGTCCACCTCACACACACACTCACTTGGTGTAGTCCACCTCACACACACACACTCTCACTTGGTGTAGTCCACCTCACACACACACTCTCACTTGGTGTAGTCCACCTCACACACACTCTCACTTGGTGTAGTCCACCTCACACACACTCACTTGGTGTAGTCCACCTCACACACACTCTCACTTGGTGTAGTCCACCTCACACACACACACTCTCACTTGGTGTAGTCCACCTCACACACACACTCACTTGGTGTAGTCCACCTCACACACACACTCTCACTTGGTGTAGTCCACCTCACACACACACTCTCACTTGGTGTAGTCCACCTCACACACACACACTCACTTGGTGTAGTCCACCTCACACACACACACTCACTTGGTGTAGTCCACCTCACACACACACTCTCACTTGGTGTAGTCCACCTCACACACACACACTCACTTGGTGTAGTCCACCTCACACACACACACTCACTTGGTGTAGTCCACCTCACACACACTCACTTGGTGTAGTCCACCTCACACACACTCACTTGGTGTAGTCCACCTCACACACACTCACTTGGTGTAATCCACCTCACACACACACTCTCACTTGGTGTAGTCCACCTCACACACTCTCACTTGGTGTAGTCCACCTCACACACACTCACTTGGTGTAGTCCACCTCACACACACTCACTTGGTGTAGTCCACCTCACACACACACTCACTTGGTGTAGTCCACCTCACACACACTCACTTGGTGTAGTCCACCTCACACACACACTCTCACTTGGTGTAGTCCACCTCACACACTCTCACTTGGTGTAGTCCACCTCACACACACTCACTTGGTGTAGTCCACCTCACACACACTCACTTGGTGTAGTCCACCTCACACACACTCTCACTTGGTGTAGTCCACCTCACACACACTCTCACTTTGTGTAGTCCACCTCACACACACTCTCACTTGGTGTAGTCCACCTCACACACACACACTCTCACTTGGTGTAGTCCACCTCACGCACACTCTCACTTGGTGTAGTCCACCTCACACAGTGGTTTCTCCCCCAGCCAGGTGCCGTTGAGGTAGCAAGTGTGGACCAGGTCGCCGGAGACCAGGTGGAAGTTCTTGTAGCAGGTCAACACTCGGTGAGTCTTGTTGATTGATGACTCGTAGAAGAAGTTATGACGGTCTCTGAGGGGAGGAGGGAGAGGACGAGCAGACGACACTAGGTTGTGTGACACAAGTTTGTGTGAACTATACACATAAGTGAGCGAGAATCTACTTGGCAGAGTCCTGTGGTCATAGATTCACACAGTCCTAGAGGTATAGAGTCCTAAAGTCACACAGTCCTAGAGGTATAGAGTCATAGAGTCATACAGTCCTAGAGTTATAGAGTCCTAAAGTCATACAGTCCTAGAGGTATAGAGTCATAAAGTCATACAATCCTAGAGGTATAGAGTCATACAGTCCTAGAGTTATAGAGTCCTAAAGTCATACAATCCTAGAGGTATAGAGTCCTAAAGTCATACAATCCCAGAGGTATAGAGTCCTAAAGTCATACAATCCTAGAGGTATAGAGTCCTAGAGTCATACAGTCCTAGAGGTATAGAGTCCTAGAGTCACACAGTCCTAGAGGTATAGAGTCCTAAAGTCATACAGTCCTAGAGGTATAGAGTCCCAAAGTCATACAGTCCTAGAGGTATAGAGTCCTAGAGTCATACAGTCCTAGCGGTATAGAGTCCTAAAGTCACACAGTCCTAGAGGTATAGAGTCCTAAAGTCATACAGTCCTAGAGGTATAGAGTCCTAGAGTGATACAGTCCTAGAGGTATAGAGTCCTAAAGTCATACAGTCTTAGAGGTATAGAGTCCTAAAGTCATACAGTCCTAGAGGTATAGAGTCCTAAAGTCATACAGTCCTAGAGGTATAGAGTCCTAAAGTCATACAGTCCTAGAGGTATAGAGTCCTAAAGTCATACAGTCCTAGACGTGCAGAGTCCTGTGGTCATAGATTCGCACAGTCCTAGAGGTATAGAGTCCTAGAGTCACACAGTCCTAGAGGTATAGAGTCCTAAAGTCATACAGTCCTAGAGGTATAGAGTCCTAGAGTCATACAGTCCTAGAGGTATAGAGTCCTAAAGTCATACAATCCTAAAGGTATAGAGTCCTAAAGTCATACAATCCTAGAGGTGTAGAGTCCTAAAGTCATACAATCCTAGAGGTATAGAGTCCTAAAGTCATACAGTCCTAGAGGTATAGAGTCCTAGAGTCACACAGTCCTAGAGGTATAGAGTCCTAAAGTCATACAGTCCTAGAGGTATAGAGTCCTAGAGTCACACAGTCCTAGAGGTATAGAGTCCTAGAGTCATACGGTCCTAGAGGTATAGAGTCCTAGAGTCATGCAGTCCTACAGGTATAGAGTCCTAGAGTTATACAGTCCTAGAGGTATAGAGTCCTAGAGTCACACAGTCCTAGAGGTATAGAGTCCTAGAGTCATACAGTCCTAGAGTTATAGAGTCCTAAAGTCATACAGTCCTAGAGGTATAGAGTCCTAAAGTCATACAGTCCTACAGGTCTAGAGTCCTAAAGTCATACAGTCCTAGAGGTATAGAGTCCTAAAGTCATACAGTCCTAGCGGTATAGAGTCCTAAAGTCATACAGTCCTACAGGTCTAGAGTCCTAAAGTCATACAGTCCTAGAGGTATAGAGTCCTAAAGTCATACAGTCCTAGCGGTATAGAGTCCTAAAGTCACACAGTCCTAGAGGTATAGAGTCCTAAAGTCACACTGTCCTAGAGGTATAGAGTCCTAAAGTCATACAGTCCTAGAGGTATAGAGTCCTAAAGTCATACAGTTCTAGAGGTATAGAGTCCTAAAGTCACACTGTCCTAGAGGTATAGAGTCCTAAAGTCATACGGTCCTAGAGGTATAGAGTCATAAAGTCACACAGTCCTAGAGGTATAGAGTCCTAAAGTCATACAGTTCTAGATGTATAGAGTCCTAAAGTCACACTGTCCTAGAGGTGTAGAGTCCTAAAGTCATACAGTCCTAGAGGTATAGAGTCCTAAAGTCATACAGTCCTAGAGGTATAGAGTCCTAAAGTCATACAGTCCTAGAGGTATAGAGTCCTAAAGTCATACAGTCCTAGAGGTATAGAGTCCTAAAGTCATACAGTCCTAGAGGTATAGAGTCCTAAAGTCATACAGTCCTAGAGGTATAGAGTCCTAAAGTCATACAATCCTAGAGGTATAGAGTCCTAAAGTCATACAATCCTAGAGGTATAGAGTCCTAAAGTCATACAATCCTAGAGGTATAGAGTCCTAAATTCACACAATCCTAGAGGTGTAGAGTCCTAAAGTCATACAATCCTAGAGGTATAGAGTCCTAAAGTCATACAATCCTAGTGGTATAGAGTCCTAAAGTCACACAATCCTAGAGGTGTAGAGTCCTAAAGTCATACAATCCTAGAGGTATAGAGTCCTAAAGTCATACAATCCTAGAGGTATAGAGTCCTAAAGTCACACAATCCTAGAGGTGTAGAGTCCTAAAGTCATACAATGCGAGAGGTATAGAGTCCTAAAGTCATACAATCCTAGAGGTATAGAGTCATACAGTCATACAATCCTAGAGGTATAGAGTCCTAAAGTCACACAATGCGAGAGGTATAGAGTCCTAAAGTCACACAATCCTAGAGGTGTAGAGTCCTAAAGTCATACAATGCGAGAGGTATAGAGTCCTAAAGTCACACAATCCTAGAGGTATAGAGTCCTAAAGTCATACAATGCGAGAGGTATAGAGTCCTAAAGTCACACAATCCTAGAGGTATAGAGTCCTAAAGTCATACAATGCGAGAGGTATAGAGTCCTAAAGTCACACAATCCTAGAGGTGTAGAGTCCTAAAGTCATACAGTCCTAGAGGTATAGAGTCCTAAAGTCATACAATCCTAGAGGTATAGAGTCCTAAAGTCATACAATCCTAGAGGTATAGAGTCCTAAAGTCACACAATCCTAGAGGTGTAGAGTCCTAAAGTCATACAATCCTAGAGGTGTAGAGTCCTAAAGGCATACGGTCCTAAAGGTATAGATTCCTAAAGTCATACAGTCCTAGAGGTATAGAGTCCTAAAGTCATACAATCCTAAAGGTATAGAGTCCTAAAGTCATACAATCCTAGAGGTGTAGAGTCTTAAAGTCATACAATCCTAGAGGTATAGAGTCCTAAAGTCATACAGTCCTAAAGGTATAGAGTCCTAAAGTCATACAATCGTAGAGGTGTAGAATCCTAAAGTCATACAATCCTAGAGGTGTAGAGTCCTAAAGTCATACGGTCCTAAAGGTATAGAGTCCTAAAGTCATACAGTCCTAGAGGTATAGAGTCCTAAAGTCATACAATCCTAAAGGTATAGAGTCCTAAAGTCATACAATCCTAGAGGTGTAGAGTCCTAAAGTCATACGGTCCTAAAGGTATAGAGTCCTAAAGTCATACAGTCCTAGAGGTATAGAGTCCTAGAGTCATACAGTCCTAGAGGTATAGAGTCCTAAAGTCATACAGTCCTAGAGGTGTAGAGTCCTAAAGTCATACAGTCCTAGAGGTATAGAGTCCTTAAGTCATACAGTCCTAGAGGTATAGAGTCCTAGAGTCATACAGTCCTAAGGTCGTACAATCCTAATGACATAAATTCATAGTGTAATAAAGGCCTGGGGCCCAGAGTCGTAGGTTCCTAGAGTTGCACAGTCGTAGGGTCATAAAGTCATAGAGATATGGAGTCCTACAGTCATAGAACTGCACAGTTCTAGAGTCCAAAAATTGGAGAGTTATTGAGTCTTAGTCATAGAGTTGTATAGTCGTTGAGTCGTAAAGTTATAGATCCCCAAGTAATAGAGAAATAGTCCAAGAGTTTATATAGAGTCATAGAGTTGTATAGTCGTTGAGTCGTAAAGTTATAGATCCCCAAGTAATAGAGAAATAGAGTCCAAGAGTTTATATAGAGTCATAGAGTCATAGAGTTATAGAGTCCTAGAGTCATAGAGTCATAGAGTCGTAGAAACGTAAAGACCGAGAGCTTGTGTGTAGTAGCCGAAGTGTGTGTGTGTGTGTGTGTGTGTGTGTGTGTGTGTGTGTGCATACACCGGTGACTCCCATACAAGTACAAAGATCTTGCTGTCCCCTGCTCGTGTGTGTGTGTGTGTGTGTGTGTGTGTGTGTGTGTGTGTGTGTGGTGTGTGTGTGTGTGGTGTGTGTAATTATATATACACCTGTGACTCCCATACAAGTACAAAGATCTTGCTGTCCCCTGCTCGTGTGTGTGTGTGTGTGTGTGTGTGTGTGGTGTGTGTGTGTGTGTGGTGTGTGTAATTATATATACACCTGTGACTCCCATACAAGTACAAAGATCTTGCTGTCCCCTGCTCGTGTGTGTGGTGTGTGTGTGTGTGTGTGTGTGTGTGTGTGTGTATACATCTGTGACTCCCATACAAGTACAAAGACCTTGCTGTCCCCTGCTCGTGTGTGTGTGGTGTGTGTGTGTGTGTGTGTATATATATATATATACATCTGTGACTCCCATACAAGTACAAAGACCTTGCTGTCCTCTGCTCGTATGTGTCCGTGCAGGTGGGTATTATGTATCCATATGTGAGTGTGCGCGCGCGCATATTCCTATGTGCGTACATATGTGTTTGTGTTTCTACATGTATGTGCGCGTATCATAATTGGATACGGGGTAGTGATCAAAAGTTACATGAATTGTCAGGCAAATCAAGGTTCCACTGAAGAGAACCAGTCACCACATCTGATTATTCTCTGACCTAGAATATAGGAAGGCTCGGGAAAATGTGCACTCCTGCAAGGAACACCGCCGTCCGGAGGACGATCCGACGATCTTCAGAACGCGAGGAAGACGGCAAAACCACTCAGCCACGGAGCCTCTCGTATTCACGTTTGGTTCGGCTTCTAAGCTGGATAATTTATTCTGGAAATATCCCTAGGTTAGTTGGTTGCATATCCTTTACAGGACGTCGCAGTCAACCTCATAATTGTTTTGGCTGTTCGTGAATTCTTGGCATGTTTATGTTCAGTAGTTTGCCACTGCTTTCTGAACGACCGGCACTCATAACATTGCATGGAAATCAACGCAAGGCGGTCTGCTTCCAAATCGCCCGTAGCTGTGTTTCAAACGCGGTATGCGGGATTACGAATTGCATTGGTTACCACTTCGCCACAGAGCCGGTCCCTAGGAGGAAGTAAGAAAAGCCGCCATCCGGACTCCTTGTGGCTTTCTCTGCATGTCACCTCTAAAAAATCATCCTGTCCTCTTGTTTGGCTTTGTGCTACGAGATAATAGAAGTGCCTAGGGGTTCATAGCGAATGTTATCGGACGGTGTTTAGTGCAGGAGAGCCTGGCATATGATACCACAACATCTTGTCTAAGAATTGAGGTGGGGGGATTCACTGCGGCGTTCCGCTGACTGGAACAGCACACGCATGTGGTGATTGTAACGTGGTGGCGGACTCACAGAGCATGCTGGGAAGGCTGAAGACAGACACACTTCGTGCTGGAGTGCGTCGTCTCAACGGAGAAGTTGGAGGGGAGGAGAAACAGGGGGAGACCAAGAGAGAAGAGGCTGGACAGTTTGACCTCATGGCAAAGAAGAACATCAGTATCAGTAAAGATTGACAGTACACGAGACAGGAGGCTGTGGACAGATATGATTACCAACGCCATACGGCATGGACTATAAGAAGAAGACTATTCGCCCAATGACTGACAGCCATATGTTAAAATGGGTATATGAAACACAAAAATTGTGTCTATAATCTTCAGTGATTCAGTTGTACACACATCTTCATCATCATCATAATCATCATCATCATGTTCTGCCAAGTGGCTTAGGCGCTCACTTGTTATATATAACAGTCCTGCCGTTATGATTGTCCCTGGGTATTAACATTTAGAAAAGATCACAACTGGACTTACCCCGTCGGGGCAGGTCGGATAGAACAAACCATGTTGCCCTGTCAGTTGTCTAATGTCTTACAAATGTTACCTCCAACGGAAACTTTCTGTAACCTTTCTACTCTGACATATTTCCGCTATGTGTAGTGATGTGCAGTTTTCTATGACGTCATTTAGAATAAATAAGAACTGCAGTTTAGATGGTTTGCGTCGAAGTACACTTATTCCTGCAGAGATGCGCTGACATCATTTGGAGTGACAGGTTCGAATCCCGGTCGGTAACTATATCTGTCAATGTTTATGTTGTCTATTGCGTCCTAGGGCCTCTACTTCCTTCTTCCACTTCTGTGATCACCAAACAATAAATTGTGAGTATTTTGAGGATACGGCTCGTGTGCACATTCAGCAGGTTAGAATTAAATTGTAAGAAGAAAGGGGTTAGATATATCGTCTCTAAGACCAATGAAATACCACAATCCAACATCCCAGTAAATGAAAACATTCTGAACAAGTGATCTGTACAACTTCTAGCGGTCACAACATCTGATGGGAGATTAGATCAAGAATTGCTGTGGTAAAGGTTGCCTCTTGCCAAATGTAAATCATCCATCCATCCATCAAGTGCCATGCCGGTAAGGGTGGGCGGTCATGTTCTGTCATCTCACTCGATCACCAGAGTCGTGGATCAGTACTGTGTTCCTGGCTGGACCATGCCACGTGGCCAAGCCATCCAGGTATTTGCTTCTAGGTCTTCCCCTTGGTCTCTTCCCTTCGATCTTGCCAGTTGTCACCAAGTTCTCCAATGTAAATCATACTAACCAATAAAATAGATATCAACTGACGCAATAAAGAACGTGTTGAAGTGCAATATATAAGCTATACTGTTGTATGTGTGTGGATCATGGACAGCAAGCTGATAAGCTGAGACACATTTAACTGATTCAGTGCCATGGGATGATAGATGATCGCATATCAAGGTGACAGCGATCTGCATCAATGGGTCAGTGGTGAGAAACTGACGTAGTGGTTGGGGATTCATCGCGAAGGCTAATAGAAGATGTTTGAAAAAGGAGAGTCTGGCATATGAGACTACGACCTTCAGCATGATAATGGAGGTGGAAGCAGTCACAGCGGTATTCCGTTGGCTAGATGAGACCACCGCAACACATTGTATTCATTACGGACCCAACGAGCATGCTTGGTAATGTGGAGAAAAGAATGTTTTGTGTGGAATTTAAAAAAAAGTCGCTTAAAATTCATTGCACCGGGTTTTATCCCATATGGCTCGGTCTCTTTCCGCAGCGCGGAAAGCGTCTTACAAAGCACGAACTCCGTAGCTCTAGCGACGACCCACAGGAGTCTCCGAAACATTTCATTCGTGAGCCGAAGGACGCGACCCGGAATCGAACCCACAACCTTCGGAGCCCGAGTCAAACGGCTTGACCACTTCGCCACAGCGACTCCCTAAGTTGAGTTGAGTTGAGTTGAGTTGAGTAACACACTTCGTATGGAATGACTCACCTCGCTTCAGAGGTCACATATTGTGAGAATTGTATGGATGGTTTGCCCTGGCCATGTGTGGGTGCGGGGGAATGAACAGGCTGATAGGCTGGCAGGGAATGCACCTCTTGGTGGTAGATTACCTATGGACAGGGGAGAGGTGGTCGAGCGCCTGTGGGACCCGGTGGAGAATGTGGGGGAACAGACTGAGAACCCGTATGTGGAAAGAATGAAAACGCGGCAGGGATTCTGGAAGAATCTCAAAACGGAGAGTTAAGACAATGAGAACTTTCAATCATATAGCGGTGGGAACGATTAGTAGAATGACTCCTCGCTGGTTGTTGAGCGAGGGAACGGAGCGTGTATGGGAACGTCCTGAGTGCAATGATGTCGGTTCTTAGCTCAACTCAACTCAACTCAACTCAACTCAACTCAACTCAACTCAACTCACCTCATTTGATCTTATTCAAACTTCCCATATCTGCTATGGGCTTATAAATACTTGCTTGTGTTCGTTGGCTTGAGCTCCAACGCGAAGTCCTGTATGTCGGATGAAGGCATCCTGTTGTCCAACATCAGTGTGATGTCATACAGGACCTGAGGTTTGCGTGAGTATCCGTTGTCCCTGTCTGGCTTATTGGTGTGCAGACTGGTGGTTCCTCGCCGTACAGGCAGACAATCTCCGACTTCGGAGGAATCGGCGATCCTACTGACTTTAGCCAGAACCCCGAAGGGACCTGTTGTCCAGGACGCTCGACGAGGACGCGTCAGTAGGTCTTGGCCAATATATAACCCGGCCCTGGTGCCTTGGAAACACCTCTGCGTACCGGCTTATAAATAAAACTATAGTTAAAATATCAGTACAGTAGTTTTCTCTGAGCACCCCCCTTTAATTTTATATATATAATACAACATGCCTGCTACCATATTAACACATATTAACCGGGCTCTTCCGGTTTCAAGATGGCGACGGACGGTCGTGTTGTTTTGTGTTCGTTAACTTTTTCGTGTAAGGGATGGATTTATTCATTTCTTGCGTGTAATTGGTGTGCCAGGATGTAAAACCAGGAGTTTCTACTCAAGATCTGCGCGGGTGCTACGGAGTTCGTGCATCGAGCGAAGCCATCCTTGAGTGAATTTTCAGCAGCGTGTGTGGTTCTCAATCAAAAGTCAGTGTTTACGTTTTTTCAACATGGCGGAACAACGTGTGTTTTCCGAACGATCAGCAGTCAACATACCGAAGCGGCGTGGTAGCCGCGCAGGGAAAAAGAAGCCAGGTAAGCGCGGTGGCTTGAGACGTTTTAGACTCAAGTGTCACCGTCTAGGACTCAGGAACATTCGTATTCTATATTGGAACTGTGCCAGTGTAAAACAACGGGGCTCTATTTTACAAACCCTAGTTTACAGGAACGACATTGTAGCACTCCAGGAGACGAGACTGGGCGATCAGCTACTCCGAATTGCCGGCTTCAAATGTTTCTATAACAGACGACATCTGGGAACGGCGATTCTCGTTCGCGACAGCATGGTGGCGTCAGAGCTAGACATGTCCAGTTGGAACAGTGACGATATACAAATACAGGCGTTGAGAGTTCATTCCAGTACACCATTCGTGTTGGTTAATGTTTATGCCCGCAATGCGAGTGTGGACGCCCAGAAGTGGCAGTGCTTAAGTGGCATATTAGGCCACGAGAGAAATGTTATTTTCTGTGGTGACTTCAACGCTAAAGGCAGATCATGGGGAAACACTTCCTCCAATACACAAGGGGAGGAGCTCGAGACTGCACTGGAAACCATCGACCTGGTTTGTATCAACAGTGGCTGTGTCACCAGGACAGCAAGCCGTCCAGGCGATGAGGACAGTGCTATTGATCTGGCGCTAGTTTCACCTTCACTCACTACAGTGTGTAGATGGGGTGTCCTAGGACACCATGGCAGCGACCACCACCCATGCAGCATATTGGTGGAGAAAGGCAGAACCAGGCAGCACAAGCTAAAGGTAAAGACGTTCCAGTATGACAGTACAGGGCAAGATGTGGTGAGTAAAATAAGACGTGACAAGCGCAGAACGTTTCAGGGCAGGAAGAAAAGGAAAACAAGCTGGGAGCAGCCACCGTGGTGGAGTTTCGAGGTGGAGAAGGCTTGGGTGGATAAGCGTAGTGCTGTAAGGAGATGGCAAAATGCCAAGAAGAACAGAGCTGGTCATCCTAGTCCCTGCTTGCACTTAGAAAGAGAGATGCACACAAAAGTAAGCTATTTCAAAAAACTGGTCACGGTGGTTAAAAGCGAAAAATGGGCAGAGGTGTGTCAAAGAGTAAGCACAGACAAGTCACTGAAATTGTTCTGGCGACTACATAAAAGCATGAGTGGTGTAGTCAAGAATAAGAGCATTTCTGACTTCCAAGGTGCTGACCTCATCTGGCAGAGGACTGACGAGGACAAGGGCAAAGCCCTCTTTGAACGCTACCTTGAGCAGAGCAACCAGACAGACATGGGAGGCCGGAATCTGGCCAAGGAGGTCACCTCAGACAGATGCAAGGCCCAGAACACTTCGGATGAAGACACAGTGACAGTGCAAGAAATCAAGGCTGTGCTTCGACGATCAAAAAACAGTGCTCCAGGTCCTGATGGCATAAGATACGACGACATAAATAGGTGTACCGACAATGAGCTAGAGAAACTAGCAGACATGTACAAGAACAGTATAGGGAGTGCTAGCATCAAGGAGGAATGGTTACACAGCTATCTGATTCCCTTGCCGAAGCCTGACAAAGACCACAAGAAAATTCAGGGATATCGAATTATAACCATGCAGAATACAATAGGCAAGCTGCTGGAGAAGGTAATTGCCAGGAAAATATCAAGCCAACTAGAGAGGCAAGGTGTTTTCCCACCTACCCTGGGTGGGTACCGTCCAAAAAGAGAAACCTGGACCAATGCAGCAGTCTTTGCCCATGATGTCTATGAAGGTTTCCACTCAGGCACTGAAACCGTTGCTGCAGCGATTGATCTTGAGGACGCATACAACAGAGTACCACTGGATTTTTTAATGTTTCAGCTTCTTGAACTAAACGTAAGTCCATTCCTCCTTAGTTGGATCGCTGCAGCTCTCTTCCAACGGAAAGTAGTTTTTAGATGTGGCAGTTGGACTTCGGAACCAACAACAATATATCCTGGCCTACCACAGGGATCACCATTATCTCCGGTACTGTTCAACGCCTACACAGTGAGAATCACCAGTGAGCAGATCACTGGACCTGGCAGGACATTGTCATATGCCGATGATGTTTTAGTGTATCGTCAGGGTAAGGATAGAGAGGAGGTTGCTGTGGAGCTACAAACCGAACTCAATCGCATAAGTACTTGGTGTGATGAAGCTGGGGCAATGGTCAACCCAACAAAGGCAACAGTGACTTGGTTCTCGTTGAATAATCATATTGTCAACAATCCAACACCAACTGTAATGCTGTGTTCAGAGACGGTGGAAAGAACGCAGGCAATGAATTACCTGGGGATACGGTTTGATCGAAGCCTTGCTTATAATGTGCACATAGACCAGGTGATAACAAAGGCCAAGCGGGGTTTGGCAGCGATGCGGGTGATGGCGGCAGCAAACTGTGAGCAGCGCCATCTATGTCTTCTGTACGAGGGGCTGGTCATGTCTGTTTTGGAGTATGCAATGGCAATCCTGACTGTCAGCCATAAGCAGATAGAAAGGATGGAAAGGATACAGAATGAAGCTATGCGCATTATTCTTGGATGTACAAGAGATACAGCATGCAGGGCGATGCGCTACCTTCTTGATTTTCCAACCATTGAAGAGAGAATGCAAGTTTGCAGGGCACGCGCCTACCTCAGAATTAACGCAAACACACAGCATCCACTGCATAGTGAAATTAGGAAGGTGAAGGGCAGCAGGTTAAAAAGAGGACGGTCGTGGATGGGTCAAGCCGAGGACATTCTTCAACAGGTGTGTTCACTTGAGGACTTAGAACCTGGCGAGGAGTGGGTGCAAGTGCCAACAGACTTCTGCACATCCTTTTCAGTTTGCATCCAACTAGATAGAAAATGCAGACAAGAAAATCCGGCTGCTGTTGAGGCTGAAGTACAAGCGTTGATTTTCGAGAATTCGCTAGACAGTGACGCGGTCATCTACACAGATGGGTCGGTCATCCGACATGTGAGAAGCTCATGGGCCTTTACAGCTCGGGCCGGAGGGAGAATTGTGAAGGAGGACTCTGGTGCTTTCACTGAAACCACAAGTAGCCTGACCATGGAAGTCATGGCAGTAAGTAAAGCAATAACATGGCTCGAGACACAGACATTCACTAGGGCTTGTTTCCTTAGCGACTCAATGAACATGATCAAGAGGATAGAGGAGGGGTCGATCCGAAGAGAATGGTTGCTGCCTCTGAAGCGGTCTCGGCTGGCAAAGATTAGTTTCATCTTCGTGCCAGGGCATGCGGGTGTACAAGGAAATGAGCGGGCTGACAAGCTAGCAGGTGAGGCTACTGTGGAGGGCGGACGCGCCATGGACCAGGCTGACATTCTGAATGCTCTACGAGAAGTGAGACTTTTGCAAGAACCAAGTGATGACTGTGAATCTACAACAATGGCCAGACTGCGAGAGCAGCAAATTAAAAGAGGGGTGGCCAAACAAGAACACTACGCAGGAAGCCAAAGAAGATTGATAAACCAACACAGAACTGGCGTCGTTAGCCGCTACACGCTGCGGGATTTGCTGAGGAGGGGATCCGAGCACTTATGGACTGAATGGTCCGATGTGCAACTAGGATGATCTGTCGACTAACTAACTAACTAACTAACTTCTCAGAAACCACATCTCAGCTGTCATTAGATGTATTTCGGCTTGCCTGCTCATTGTCCACGCTTTACATCCATACAAAAGTGCAGGTGCTATGTAGCACTTCAACACACTTTTTCTCGTCTCAGTTGATATCTGTTTGTTGGTCAGTGTGTTTG
Organism: Cepaea hortensis; assembly: GCA_963921405.1. NCBI lineage: Eukaryota > Metazoa > Mollusca > Gastropoda > Stylommatophora > Helicidae > Cepaea > Cepaea hortensis. The sequence continues at coordinate 3,698,493 of OY992896.1, forward strand.
TCCCGAGTTAGATTTGTGAAGAACCGAGGGGGATGACTAACTGTAGGGACGGAGGAGACACATGATCTGATGACTTCAAATCTAGTTATTGCACCGACTAACATGTTGATGAGGACGCTGGCAGTGGAGACAGACAGGCAGGCAGGCAGACAGACAGACAGACAGACAGACAGACAGACAGACAGACAGACACCGACAGATGGATGGATGTATAGTTTGATAGACTGAAAGACAGACAGACACAGGTGGGTGGATGGATGGATCAATCTATCGATGGATAGATAAATTGCAAGGCAGACAGACAGACACATAAACACACAACTAAGTTAACAGAATCAAGTCAACAGAGTAGTTTTTCCAACAAAACGTCTACCGGAAGTGACCCCATGCCAGTGCGGTTAGTACAGGAAGTGACTCCAGCACGCGCTCTCGGCAGGACTCACGGTGATGGCGGATGTTTAAGACACGCGCTAGGTGACGTTAGAGAGAGAAACAGCTTTGACCACTAATTCATTGCTGGAGTAATGGTGCTGGACCTCAAGCTGGTCAGCTAGAAATGTTGACCTGTCTTAGATAACCAGAGGGAGATAACAGGGGAGACCCTGAGGCTGTCAAGGCAACATGAGAACAATTTAGAGGTGTCGATGTTGTACTTGCCCAGCTCTCTCCCAATCAGTGCTGTTCGTCTCTCATGGCCCGATGCGCCGTCTTTATCAAGTAGGGTGCGTACATTCCAAGTTCCAATTGTCAAGGGAATATGGTAAGCTCTTTTAGCCTTACCTGGTTTTACTTTATTTGTATGTCGACCGCAGTTTAGGGTTCCCACCAACCGCGGCTAGCTGGTTAGATAATGATGGAGCAGACAATGTTTATGGCACCTTTTCTAGCCCCTTCCTCGTGCTATGGAGGTGAGCAGTGCTTTCCTATAGAGGGCTGCTAAGTCACTCAGGGGGCTGCCGAATCCCACTGCTGCTCCGGTCAGTAGAAGACGACCATATGGCCTGGGCCGCCTGTGTGCAGGTCTGCGACTACGGCTGCCAGCGTACCCACGCCTGCCGATTCACCGCTCGCCCATTGCCACAGTGCTTGAAGGTGATATTTGACTTTGGATGAAGAATGACTTGCGCGATGACTTGGATTAAAGTGAGGAAGAGTTGCGCAATTCGTCGACCTCACCCTCTCGCCTGAGTCCATCTGAGTCCAGTTGCAGGACAAGTCAAGACGACTGGAGACGAATACAGGTGCAGAGGATGACCAGGGCGCTCTACGTGCCTTGCCGTGCTCATTACATCCCACATCTCTTTGCAGGTAAACGCCGTTTTGCCCATTGAATCAACAATGATTTCTTCAGCGCAGTCTGTCGAATCCTGTCTTCACATGCTGGGTAGGCATAATCTAGTTCACTGATTGGTTTGACACCAAATCGACTACCCGCACCTGGTTTAGCCAGCCTCTCACAGCTGTTGCTCGGGGGGGGGGGGGTGGCCGCTGTTGCATGCTGACAGCTACTAGGAGCAACAGGCGTGAGCTGGATGTCAGGCTTCGACCAGTGGGGGATGTGCCCTGAAAAGAGCGTGACGGTCATCCTTACCAAAAGTGCTACCAATACCTGACACCCCGTACCTATGGACATGAATGGGAAGACAGGTGACTATTTACATGAATAGGAAGACAGGTGACTATTTACATGAATAGGAAGGCAGGTGACTATTTACATTAATTTAATAGGAAGAAATATGATTATGATACATGGATAGACACGTCCGCATGGCCGAATGGATAAGAACGGTGTTCTTAAACATTCCGTGTGCTGATGCCGAGGTTAGCGGTTCATCCCCTACACCGGACAGCTGGACTAAAATGTTGAATTGTCGTCCTTGACTTGGGGACGATAATTACAAGTACCTCTGAAGACGGAGTGGGTTCGCCTGATGGCGAGGGACACCGTTAATAAGGAAAGCTAACCCACACGCAAAATTCAGTCCATCACTACTATAAAAATATAGTGTGTGGACTACGTTTCAGTTCAAAGCGAGCGAGCGAAAAGAAATGGATAGGAAGAAATTGTATTCATACACATTAATGGCTTTTTACATTTATAATAAGAAATGTGGTTAGATAGAGAAATATGATCTAGTGGAGTTTCAATGTTTGTTGTCCATCTTGGTCACCCGTATTCTAAAAATGAGTACGCAACACGTGAGCTCCGCTCCGAAGACATATAAACACACGGCTGAGTGCAAGATAAGCACACAGACACAAAAAACACACTGTTGAGCTCAAGATATACACACAGAAGAAACAAAGAAGGAGGAGGAGGAGAAGAAAAGGATGGAAGAGGGGGGGGGGGGTCGGGGAGAAAGGGGTGGAGGAGGAAGTGGAGGATGTAGATGTGGAA
>OY992896.1:3703390-3723390 GCA_963921405.1 Cepaea hortensis
GTTTTCTTAATTACCATACCACATCTTCATCAGCTTTTGCAACTGACGGTAAATAGTCCCGGTCCGCCATGATGTTTGCACAGTCCTACCCGCTCCTTGCAGTATTGTCCGTTCAGCTAAAAATGAAGTAGATGATCTTGAAGATGTAGATAACAGGATCGTGTTGGTTGGAGCAGTCGAGCGCTGGGAATCATCAATGGAAAGAAAACGGGGAGAAAATAAAGACAGAAAACGTTTGCCCCGAATTCAAATGTGCAGATTATATCTGAGAGACTTTGTAAACAGAAGCAAGATGGCGGATTCACATCCCGGCGTCCCCGGAAATGACGTCTGGGGAATATCTCCATTGTCTGTTTAACTGTGCTTCTTAGATATATTTTCTTTCTTTTGCTTTCTCTTTCCTTTGTTTGTTGCATGCTGGCTGGCGGGGTGTTACCCGAGTGGTTGTCTGCTGGCTGGCGGGGTGGTCCCCGAGTGGTTGTAAGCTGGCTGGCGGGGTGGTCCCCGAGTGGTTGTAAGCTGGCTGGCGGGGTGGTCCCCGAGTGGTTGTAAGCTGGCTGGCGGGGTGGTCCCCGAGTGGTTGTCTGCTGGCTGGCGGGGTGGTCCCCGAGTGGTTGTAAGCTGGCTGGCGGGGTGTTCCCCGAGTGGTTGTATGCTGGCTGGCGGGGTGGTCCCCGAGTGGTTGTAAGCTGGCTGGCGGGGTGGTCCCCGAGTGGTTGTAAGCTGGCTGGCGGGGTGGTCCCCGAGTGGTTGTAAGCTGGCTGGCGGGGTGTTCCCCGAGTGGTTGTGTGCTGGCGGGGTGGTCCCCGAGTGGTTGTGTGCTGGCGGGGAGGTTCCCGAGTGGTTGTATGCTGGCTGGGTGGTCCCCGAGTGGTTGTGTGCTGGCTGGGTGGTCCCCGAGTGGTTGTATGCTGGCTGGCGTGGTGGTCTCCGAGTGGTTGTAAGCTGGCTGGCGGGGTGGTCTCCGAGTGGTTGTAAGCTGGCTGGCGGGGTGGTCCCCGAGTGGTTGTATGCTGGCTGGGTGGTCCCCGAGTGGTTGTGTGCTGGCTGGGTGGTCCCCGAGTGGTTGTATGCTGGCGGGGTGGTCCCCGAGTGGTTGTATGCTGGCGGGGTGGTCCCCGAGTGGTTGTATGCTGGCGGGGTGGTCCCCGAGTGGTTGTAAGCTGGCTGGCGGGGTGGTCCCCGAGTGGTTGTAAGCTGGCTGGCGGGGTGGTCCCCGAGTGGTTGTAAGCTGGCTGGCGGGGTGGTCCCCGAGTGGTTGTAAGCTGGCTGGCGGGGTGTTCCCCGAGTGGTTGTGTGCTGGCGGGGTGGTCCCCGAGTGGTTGTGTGCTGGCGGGGAGGTTCCCGAGTGGTTGTATGCTGGCTGGGTGGTCCCCGAGTGGTTGTGTGCTGGCTGGGTGGTCCCCGAGTGGTTGTATGCTGGCTGGCGGGGTGGTCTCCGAGTGGTTGTAAGCTGGCTGGCGGGGTGGTCTCCGAGTGGTTGTAAGCTGGCTGGCGGGGTGGTCCCCGAGTGGTTGTATGCTGGCTGGGTGGTCCCCGAGTGGTTGTGTGCTGGCTGGGTGGTCCCCGAGTGGTTGCGCATCCGCTCACCATAGTTTGTACGTGAAGTCCAAACATGTCTATCTATCTATCTATCTATCTATCTATCTATCTATCTATCTATCTATCTATCTATCTATCTATCTATCTATCTATCTATCTATCTATCTATCTATCTATCTATCTATCTATCTATCTATCTATCTATCTATCTATCTATCTATCTATCTATCTATCTATCTATCTATCTATCTATCTATCTATCTATCTATCTATCTATCTATCTATCTATCTATCTATCTATCTATCTATCTATCTATCTATCTATCTATCTATCTATCTATCTATCTATCTATCTATCTATCTATCTATCTATCTATCTATCTATCTATCTATCTATCTATCTATCTATCTATCTATCTATCTATCTATCTATCTATCTATCTATCTATCTATCTATCTATCTATCTATCTATCTATCTATCTATCTATCTATCTATCTATCTATCTATCTATCTATCTATCTATCTATCTATCTATCTATCTATCTATCTATCTATCTATCTATCTATCTATCTATCTATCTATCTATCTATCTATCTATCTATCTATCTATCTATCTATCTATCTATCTATCTATCTATCTATCTATCTATCTATCTATCTATCTATCTATCTATCTATCTATCTATCTATCTATCTATCTATCTATCTATCTATCTATCTATCTATCTATCTATCTATCTATCTATCTATCTATCTATCTATCTATCTATCTATCTATCTATCTATCTATCTATCTATCTATCTATCTATCTATCTATCTAATCTATCTGTCTGCCTGTCTGCCTGTCTGCCTGTCTGCCTGTCTGTCTGTCTGTCTGCCTGCCTGCCTGCCTGCCTGCCTGCCTGTCTGTCTGTCTGTCTGTCTGTCTATCCATCCACCCATCCTTCCGTCCATTCGTTCGACCGTCTCTTCATCCATCTATCCATGTTTGTGTTATTTAGCCTGTCTGTGTGTCTGTGTGTCTGTCTGTCTGTTTGTCTGTCTGTCTGCGTCTGTCTGTGTGTCTGTCTGTCTGTGTGTCTGTCTGTGTGTCTGTCTGTGTGTCTATGTGTCTGTCTGTCTGTGTGTCTGTGTGTCTGTCTGTCTGTGTATCTGTCTGTCTGTCTGTCTGTGTGTCTGTCTGTCTGTCTCTCTGTATGTGTGTCTGTCTGTCTGTCTGTGTATCTGTCTGTCTGTGTGTCTGTCTGTCTGTCTGTGTATCTGTCTGTCTGTCTGTCTGTGTGTCTGTCTGTCTGTCTGTGTGTCTGTCTGTCTGTGTGTCTGTCTGTGTGTCTGTGTGTCTGTCTGTCTGTCTGTGTATCTGTCTGTCTGTTTGTCTGTCTGTCTGTCTGTGTGTCTGTGTGTGTGTGTCTGTTTGTCTGTGTGTCTGTCTGTCTGTGTGTCTGTGTGTCTGTCTGTGTGTGTGTGTCTGTCTGTCTGTGTGTCTGTCTGTGTGTCTGTCTGTCTGTGTGTCTGTCTGTCTGTGTGTCTGTCTGTCTGTCTGTCTGTGTATCTGTCTGTCTGTCTGTGTGTCTGTGTGTCTGTCTGTCTGTGTGTCTGTTTGTCTGTGTATCTGTCTGTCTGTCTGTCTGTGTGTCTGTGTGTCTGTGTGTCTGTCTGTCTGTGTGTCTGTTTGTCTGTGTATCTGTCTGTCTGTCTGTCTGTCTGTGTGTCTGTCTGTCTGTGTGTCTGTCTGTCTGTCTGTGTGTCTGTCTGTCTGTCTGTGTGTGTGTGTGTGTGTTTGTCTGTCTGTCTGTCTGTCTGTCTGTCTGTCTATGTATCTATCGACATCGATTGTACAGGAATGTTGCACATATTGGGAGAACGACAGTACAAGAATGTTACACACGTTGAGACATCGACTGTACAGAAATGTTACACACGTTGAGACATCGACTGTACAGAAATGTTACACATGTTAGCAGAACGACTGTACAGAAATGTTACACACGTTGAGACATCGACTGTACAGAAATGTTACACACGTTGAGACATCGACTGTACAGAAATGTTACACACGTTGAGACATCGACTGTACAGAAATGTTACACATGTTGAGACAGTGACTGTACAGAAATGTTATACATGTTGAGACAGTGACTGTACAGAAATGTTATACATGTTAGCAGAACGACTGTACAGAAATGTTACACACGTTGAGACAGTGACTGTACAGAAATGTTACACATGTTAGCAGAACGACTGTACAGAAATGTTACACACGTTGAGACAGTGACTGTACAGAAATGTTATACACGTTGAGACAGTGACTTTACAGAAATGTTATACATGTTGAGACAGCGACTGTATAGAAATGTTATACATGTTGAGACAGTGACTGTACAGAAATGTTAATGTTGAGACAGTGACTGTACAGAAATGTTATACATGTTGAGACAGGGACTGTACAGAAATGTTAATGTTGAGACAGCGACTGTATAGAAATGCTACAAACGTTGAGACAACAACTGTACAGAAATGTTACACATGTTCAGACAATGACTGTCAGAAATGTCAATGTTGAGACAGGGACTGTACAGAAATGTTTTCACATGTTGAGACAGGGACTGTACTGGAATGTTACCCATGTTGAGATAATGACTGTACTGGAATGTTACCCATGTTGAGATAAAGACTGTAATGGAATGTTACCCATGTTGAGACAGCGATTATACAGAAATGGTGCTCTGGCCACATTTAAATTATGCGCGGAGCTAACATTGATCACGTGTCTAGCAGTTATTTAGCTGCGAAACACGGAAGTACATTTGCGCATGCCAGGAAGCAGTCTGTAGTAAACGTCATGTGACAGAGTGGTTAACCAATGACGGGTGTTCAAGTGGTCACGTGTTGAATGCAAGTAGTTCCGGCGGCATTCTCCTCGTGGTACGCCTGCTTTCTGGCGAGTGAAACTTGCAAGCCGCGGCGATCGGGCCGGCTATGGACGTGGCGGAGAGTGGAATACGATGGTCGGACTTCAAGTGTGTTGAATGAGGCGACGTCATGTGGTCGTGACAGTTTAAAATCTGGTTTGACCACAAACTGCAGATATTTATATTGTTCTAGGGTTTCTCAAGACATCAGCGTGTTTGACAGGATAAGAAAGCTCGCTCTTAAACTTCACGTGCGCTAATAGCGAGGTTGGAGGTTCAACCCCTAGACAGGCATTAAGCTGGAATTAAATGTTGACTTCTCGTCCAGAAAGCGATGTCTCTCTATTTGTATGTCGGTATGTGTGTATCTATCCACAACGACTCTAGAGGAATGTTACTTATATCTTCTTCTGCGTTCATCCGGAGACTTTTTTTTCGGATGTGATTGCGTTGTGCCTGTTTACAGCAGAGCTACGTTCTTGCGCCGTTAGGCCGACACATTCGACTTCTGCGGGCATTTGTTGACCGAGTTAACCTTCCCGGTGATGTTACTTATATGAAGACATCGACTGCACATGAATGTAACACATGTTGACTCAAAGTAAAATTGCCTAGAATATGTTGACTCGAGGTACAATTGTCTAGAAAATGTTGACTCAAGGTACAATTGTCTAGAAAATGTTGACTCAAGGTACAATTGTCTAGAAAATGTTGACTCATGGTACAATTGTCTAGAAAATGTTTACTCAAGGTACAATTGTCTAGAAAATGTTGACTCATGGTACAATAGTCTAGAAAATGTTGACTTAATGTACAATTGTCTAGAAAATGTTGACTCATGGTACAATTGTCTAGAAAATGTTGATTCAAGGTACAGTTGTCTAGAAAATGTTGACTCAAGGTACACTTGTATAGAAAATGTTGACTCAACGTACAGTTGTGGGTTGGGGGCCACTTTTTGTGTGGATTGTAGGAGCACATTTTTGTTTTCTCTAAATATCATTGTTGTCCGATGTTTGTGCGTTGAATAAATCTGTGCTGGAGACGTGAGCTTTGATTTGTTTGTGTGTGTGTGTGTGTGTGTGTGTGTGTGTGTGTGTGTTGTGTTTCTGTTATATGTGTGTAGTTTTGATTTGTTTGTGTGTGTGTGTGTGTGTGTGTTGTGTTTCTGTTATATGTGTGTAGTGTGTATGTGTTTTGTGTGTGTCTTGTTTGTGTTGTGTTTGTGCATGTCTGTGTGTAGCATGTGTTGTGTGTGTACATGTCTGTGTATGTGGTGTGTTGTATGTGTGTGTGTGGGTGTGGTGTAAGAATGTGATGTAAGTGTGTGGTGTAAATGTGTGGTGTCTGTTTGTGTGGTGTAAGTGTGTGTATGGTGTGTGTTTGTGGTGTAAGTGTGTGGTGTGTCTTTGTGTGCATGTCTCTGTGTGTGTCTATGTGTGCATGTATGTATGTGTGTGCATGTCTCTGTGTGTGTGTGCATGTGTGTGTGTGTGTGTGTGTGTTGTCCAGGTTCCTAAACATCTTTTATTTACCGGCCACGCCTGAATATGTTACTAATTCAAGTGGCGTGGCCTTACAGTTATGAATGATTCACCAGTAACGACCCCCGGTCCTTCAGTAGTACTAAACACAGGACGTATAAACCGATGTGGGGTGTGGCGGGAAATTACGTCATATCCGGGCATGCATCCCGTGAATGCTTGTACCGGAATTACCTCACACGGTATGTTGAGTCACAGTAGAGAATTGTGGGGAAATGCTGCCAAGCGGAAACATTTGTTTACCCAACGTTTGCCGTGGTTTCCCTGGCTAATTGTGCTCGCTGTTTGCCTGACACCACACAGAAGGCATGCTTGGTGAGGGGACACTCGGTCCTGAACAGGCCCATCAGGCGTGCTTGTATTGTTACACTAAAATATTGATGGCAAGGCAGCTGCAAGAGAAATGTCAGGAACAGAACTGCGAAATGTTCTCCACTTTCATTGACCTTACCAAGGTTTTTGATACATTCAGTAGAGAAGGACTGTGGAAGATTATGGCAAAATATGGCTGTCCACGAAAGTTTGTCCAAATAGTGCGGTTATTTCATGATGTTATGCAGGCAAGAGTACAGGAAAATGGTGAACTGTCTTAGCCCTTTCCTGTCACCAATGGAGTGAAACAAGGATGTGTCCTGGCACCAACACTGTTCAGCCTCATGTTTTCAGCTATGTTGATGAATGCCTTCGAGAACAACGACATTGGAATAGACATCAACTACCGCATGAATGGAAAGTTATTCAATCTCAGAAGGCTGACGGCTAAAACCAAAATTAATTAACAGCGGCACCGTCAGAGAGCTCCTGTTTGCTGATGATTGCGCTCTATATGCCAACTCAGAGGCGGACATGCAACGTAATGTTTCAGCTTTCTCACATGCCTGTGCCAACTTTGGGCTCAATATCAACTTGGAGAAGACTGTAGTTATGTACCAGCCAGCTCCAGGGAACAATCACACTGTGCCGAATATCAAAGTGAATGATCATAGACTAAGTGTTGTGGACAAATTCACCTATCTTGGCAGCACTGTGTCACAAGCTGCCATAATTGATGATGAAGTGAATGCAAGAATCTCCAAGGCCAGCGCGGCCTTTGGCAGACTGTACAAGAATGTATGGGACAGAAATGGAATAAGCCTGCAAACAAAGCTAAAAGTCTACAAAGCAGTTGTAATATCCACACTGCTATATGCTTGTGAAACCTGGACTGTTTATCAGCGACACGCTAGGAAATTAAACCACTTCCACATAGTCTGCCTTAGGAAGTTACTGAAGATTAAATGGCAAGACAAGATCCCAGACACTGAAGTCATAGAAAGAGCGTCCATGCCCAGTATCCACACTCTACTGATGAAGAATCAGATTCGCTGGGTTGGTCACTTAACTCGCATGCCAGATCACAGGCTCCCTAAACGAATTTTTACGGAGAGTTGCGTTGTGGTAAACGCTCCCAAGGCGGCCAGAGGAACGCTTTAAAGACACTCTGAAAATCTCACTGAATGCTTTTGGAATTCATCATGACACCTGGGAGGCTGCAGCCAGAGACCGGAATTCGTGGCGTGCATCATTACGCAAGGGTGCAGTCACTTGTGAGGCAACCAGGACTGCAAGAGCTGTGAAGAAAAGACAGAACAGAAAAACCACTACAGTAAATCCCCCTCCAGAAACGTGTAACATTCTTTGTCCACATTGTCAAAGAACATTTCGAGCCAAAATAGGCCGTATCAGCCATCTTAGAACTCACGGCTCCATACTTTCAACCCCACTGGATGAAATTAATGGTCATCATCATTCTTGATAGACAAGCAACAACAACACTAAAATAATAATAATGATGATGATAATGATAATGATGATGATGATAATAATAAATGTAACGATAGCGTAACACAATGTAAGGATAGCGATAGAGTAACACAATGTAAGGATAGCGATAGAGTAACACAATGTAAGGATAGCGATAGCGTAACACAATGTAAGGATAGCGATAGCGTAACACAATGTAAGGATAGAGATAGAGTAACACAATGTAAGGATAGCGATAGAGTAACACAATGTAAGGATAGCGATAGAGTAACACAATGTAAGGATAGCGATAGAGTAACACAATGTAAGGATAGCGATAGAGTAACACAATGTAAGGATAGCGATAGAGTAACACAATGTAAGGATAGCGATAGAGTAACACAATGTAAGGATAGCGATAGAGTAACACAATGTAAGGATAGCGATAGAGTAACACAATAGCGACAGAGTTGTACAATGTAAGGATGTCGATAGAGTGGTACAATTTAACGATAGCGATGGAGTCGTACAAGTTAATGATAGCAATAGAGTGCTACAATTTAAAAATGGCGATAGAGAATTACAATGTAAGGATGTAAATAGAGTGCTACAGTTTAACAATGGCGATAGAGTCGAACAATGTAAAGATAGCGATAGAGTGGTACAATAAAATGGTAGCTTTAGAGTGATTCAGGGTACAGTTATTGCAGCAGCAGCAGCAGCAGAGTGGTACACTGAAATGGTAGCGATAGAGTGGCACAGAATATAATTATTGTAGCGATAGAGTAACATAATGAAATCGTGGCAATAGAGTGGTACAGAGTGCAATTATTGCATCGATACGGTAACATAACGAAAATTTAGCGATAGAGTGGTACAAAAGCGATAAAGTGGCATCATAAAATGGTAACGATAGAATGGTACAGAGTACAGTTATTTTTGCGATAGAGTGGTACAAAGTACAGTTATTGTTGCGATAGAGTGGTACAAAGTACAGTCATTGTTGCGATAATGTGGTACATAGTACAGTTATTTTTGCGATAGAGTGGTACAGAGTACAGTTATTGCTGTGATAGAGTAGTATAGAGTACAGTTATTGTTGTGATAGAGTGATACAGAGTACAGTTATTGTTCCGATAGAGTGGTACAGTTTAGTTTAGTTGATGGATCAACATCACGGCACACGGGTGCAACCCATAAGTGCTCCGTTCTCCTCCTAAATAAAACCTGAGTCTGGAGAAACTCAGCTCAGTGCACGAACTCCGTAGCACCGGCGAGGATCCTGAAATACTTTGGGTAGATTTGTAACTCGAAATTTTGCTCGGGCAGCGCCGTTAGGCTACTCTTTTTCGATTTCCAACTGCCAAGGGATGTTTTTACGTGCGCAACAATACACACGGACGTCCGATCTCACTACCCAGAGACCAGGAGAAATTTTATTACTATAAGTCCAGGAGAAACAATCCCGGTCCTCACCGGGGCTTGAACCCGGGACCTCCAACACTCGAGGCGGACACCATACCTCAACACCTCGCAGCTCCCCCCCCCCCCTTTCCAGTGGTACAGTCGAGTGGTACAGAGTACAGCTATTGCGCTATTGCAGCGATTGACTGGCACAATGTTAGGATAATTATAAAGTAACAAAATATAACAGTGCGATAGATTGAATAATAAAGTCGCTTAAAAGTCGACAGGGTTGACTTCATTTCACCGGGTTTTATCCCATATGGCTCGGTCTCTTTCCGCAGCGCGGAAAGCGTCACACAAAGCACGAACTCCGTAGCTTTTAGCGACGGCCCACAGGAGTCTCCGAAACATTTAACTCCTAAACCGAAGGACGCGGCCCGGAATCGAACCCACAACCTTCGGAGCACGAGTCAAACGGCTTGACCACTTCCCCACAGACTCCATAAGATTGAATAATAAGTTCACACAAATAAATATTTATTATTATCGAAGAAACAACGATTTAATGCAAGAATTGAGAAAACCAATCAGAGAAAGCTGGATTATTTCTAGATGTGATGTGTAAACATCAACAAACGGGAAACTGTTGACCCACAAATACACGACCTACTTGTGTCTACAGCGCGTGGGGCGCACACTCTGGGAAGCCCTGGGGCGCACACTCTGGGAGGTCCTGGGGCACTAATGATCTGCAACAATCAAGGACCTGCAGCCCAACCACGCCTGGGCCTGGCATCTGCCAGTGATCTCGCGGGTCACGAGCCACCTACAGCGACCTGGCGGCTGGAGTTGTGGCACATTACGTAACCACAGCGCGATAATTATTTTATTGGGAGTAAGTGGGTTCAAATCTCCGGTGCACGTGTTTTGGTTTCGTGCTAATAAATCTGGCCCGCCGAACGGTGGATTGTGTCGTGCGTGAGAGCAGCACTCTAGCCGTACTGTTGTATTCTTGTTGTTCACTGGATGAAGATTTGTGGCGAAACCTTGGTCTGTAGCTGTATGCGTCTTCTTCTTCAGTTTATGTTGTCTTTTGTTCATCTTGTGTCATGGCACGGAAGGGAGTCAACACACCAACTGATCCATGCCGTTTGGAGATCGCAATTTGTGGAGGGGTATGATTGCCCACTCCAGCCGGCCAGGCACTGGATGATAATGATGATGATGATGATGATGATGATGATGATGATGCTGATGATGAAGAATCATTCGTCGAGCTTCTGAATTTCTGTGGTTATTACTTCGCTATAAGGTCGACAGCAGCGACCCTCTTTTATTGATAGTTTTTCCATGTTCTGTTTTCTTTTAAAAAACCAAACTGGAGGGTGAGGTTTAAGGCAAGCGAGCAAGAGGTAGACAACGATACAAGTGGGAAGATAACATCAAGAGATGGGCAAACAGCAGTCTGACAGAATGTACAGTCAAGGCGAGAGACAGACATTGTTTGGGATCCATTGGAACCAACCTTTATTGTGCAGACGGTACGTGATTGATTGATTTCTGTGTCTACAACATCTTAAGGCGGGCGCGGTAGCGAAGTTGATAGTTAACTGCGCTAGTAATGCCTTGAGCACTATCGGGAACGGGTTCGGCGCCTGGACTTGTCGCTTGCCAAAGTGAGGGCGAGACTGACCACCTATTTCTAATGGCTCTCGTGTCTTTAAAATATGATGGCGCTTCCACATCACAGACCCATAACAGAAAACTCTGTTGGGATAATTTATTTTATTAACGAGAGCCGCGGCGAAGGGGCACGAAAGCAATTTGTAATCCGACATACCTCTGTCGAAACACAACTGCCGGCAAATTGGCAGCAGACCGCATTGCGTTAGTTGTCTCACAATGGTTTGAGTGCCGGTCGTTCAGAAAGTAAAGGAAAACTTTTTTTTTCTTCATATCCCTTACAGGACGTTGTCGTCAACATCAGCATATTTCAACTGCTGTTGGTGTACTAGATAAGTTTACGCTCAGTAGTTTGCCATTACTTTCTGAGCGACCGGCTCACATACCCCGTAAGTTACCAACGCGGCGAGAACCGCTACAGATACTCGCGCAGGTTACGTTACTCACGAGAATATACGGGATTGCGGAGAAAGACGTTAACCTCTAGGCCAGGAAGACCGGCTGAGAGGGGATGGCAAAATACGTTGTTACCCAGACCAAATTTGGCAACCTACCCACAAGACAATATAAATCGTTGAAGCATACGTGGATGGAAAAGGAAAACTACTGAACGTAAACTTGCCAAGAGATAACAAACAGCCAAAATGTGCCGGGCTTGACTGCAGCGTCCTGTGACAAACCTTTACAACAAGTTTCTCATTGACTGTTATTTTTGGAATACGGGGAGAAAACGGGTACTCCTCATTTGATAAGGGATATCCCTATCCTGCCACTATTCCTGGGTGCTTATTTCTTTATGTTGTAAGAGTATTCTCTGATAATTATTATGGTCTATTATCTAGTCTATCATCTCTTATGTGTTTGTTAATCGTGTCTAATTTACCATCTGTCGTGTATGTGTGTATATTGTCTAGTTTATCGTCTTTTATGTATGACTTTACATTGTCTAGTTTATCGTCTTTTATGTATGACTTTACATTGTCTAGTTTATCATCTTTTATGTATTTGTGTACATTGTCTAGTTTATCGTCTTTTATGTAATTGTTTATATTGTCTAGTTTATCATCTTTTATGTATGTGTATATATTGTTTAGTTTATCGTCTTTTATGGATTTATTTATTTTGTCTAGTTTATCATCTCATATGTATTTGTTTATACTGCCAAGTCTATTATCTCTCGAGTATTTGTTTATATTGTCTAGAGACACATCAAAGTGTTGGATATGTGATTAACAGTTAGTTGCATATCCTTTGAAAGAACACATGGTGCTAATGGCATATTTATGGCATATTTATAGGCCAATCGACGACACCCCTTATGGACCCAGTCACGAGCACACGTACCGTCTCCACTTCACAGAACATGTCCTGTCAAGGATGTTATGTCCATTTATAACCATATCATCCACGTATGCTTCAACGATTTATATTGTTTTGTGGGTAGGTTGTCAAATGTGGTCTAGGCAACAACATATTTTGCCATTCTCTCTCAGTTTCCAACTGAACTATCAGCGTGTGCTCAATCCTTCGATCTCCCCGCCCTTGTCTGATAAGGCTAGGCGTTCTGTCCACTGCCCCGGGACCACGGGGTAGAGGGTGTGTAGCATAATTTACCAATTTTATAAAACAAACATGCACACAGCCCAGTCCGTGGAACGAACCAGATCCGTGCGAGTTCCAGGAAGACGTCGTGACCCTTCAGTCGCTCCGATCATGTTCTCCTGCAGTTAGTATCTTTCGTCCTCGCTTTACAACCTACGGCCATGTTTTCCTGCAGTTAGTATCTTTCGTCCTCGCTTTACGACCAATGACCATGTAGGATAGACTTATATAAAACAAGCTTAGCATTCTCTGCCACTCAGTTGTGGAACAATCTTCCACAAGAAATCAAAGACACCACCAATCGTTATACTGAGTTGCAATCTGTTTAACATTACCTCAGTACAGACTACATGCCCCTCCTAAAAATAATAATGGTAACTTATCTCAAACGACAACTAGTTAATAAACATTCCCATATGTATGGCACGTTACACCTTCCTTAGGTATTTATAATGCCCATGTTAAACATTGCCTCAGTGAGACATGTATTATTGATAATTTTTCATACCTATTAATGCTTATTGTTCTTTTGTTTTCTAATATTAGTTTCATAAATGATGTTGAATGAAATAATGTATGAGAGGAAATACAAAAGAAGGGCAGAATGTCAGAAGGGCCTGCGTGCCTAATTCTTAACCCTTTGAAATAAAGATTGTTCGTTCGTTCGTTCGTTTTCCTGCAGTTAGTATATGTCGTCCTCACTTTACAACGTATGACCATGTTCTCCTGCAGTTAGTTTCTTTTGTACTCAATTTACGACCTATGGTCATGTTCTCGTGCAGTTAGTATATGTTTGTACTCGTTTTGCGACCTATGACGACGTTCTCCTGCAGTTAGTATCTTACATACTCACTTTACGACTTATGACCATGTTCTCCTGCAGTTAGTATTTTTCATCCTCGATTTACGACCTTTGAACATTTTCTCCTACATGTAGTATCTTACGTACTCGCTTTACGACCTTTGACCATGTTCTCCTGCAGTTAGTATACGTTTGTCCTGGCTTTACGACATATGACCATGTTCTGACGCAGCCATCACCCATCGTACTCGCTTCACCACAAACGAGGTCGAAAAAAGAACCCCCTCAATGTAGCACCCAAAGAATGCCCAGTACGTTCCCATGTACAACACACGATAAACTGTATGTTTACTCCTGTAATATCTACTTCCCTTCACCTGTCACGAGTACCAAGCAGTACCATTCATTCTATAGTCCAGCTTGCTCCCCACACCCGTGCTTGTTTTTCATTTAACGCTTTTAATTGTATTTATCTGATTATTTTGGCACCTCCAGAAGTTCCTGTCTTCCTCATTTCCCTGGTAAAAGTTAAAATTTGGAACCTCACCCACAGATTCCACGATCCTCCGTACTTGTGTGAGTGGCAGCTCTTAAGAAAACTGCAGTCGACGCGTGAAAAGCAAAATAGAAGAAATGCGTTCGAAAAAACCGGGGAAGGAAGAAATGGATTGAAGAATGTAAACAATTTCTTTGGAGACAGTTGCCGTGAAAGACCCAAGTACTTTAAAATAGATTGCAGCCTCTCAGACATGTCACTCGGAGTCTGCAAATCTCCTATGTGAGCTGAGTTGCGTGGTTTTATTTCTCCCCCTATCTTGGGGCTTGTTAAATAGATTGATACCGTTTTACTCGGGACCGGATGCTGTCGCGTTGGCGCATGCGTAGAGATGAGATGACAAGATGGTTGCCTGTCTAGAAATCCACGACAAAAAAGTGTCCTATTTAGTCTACATCTGTCTGTCTACGTCTGTCTACGGCTGTCTATATCTATCTATCTATCTATCTATCTATCTATCTATCTATCTATCTATCTATCTATCTATCTATCTATCTATCTATCTATCTATCTGTCTGTCTGTCTGTCTGTCTGTCTGTCTGTCTGTCTGTCTGTCTATCTATCTATCTATCTATCTATCTATCTATCTATCTATCTATCTATCTTATCTATCTATCTATCTATCTATCTATCTATCTATCTATCTATCTATCTATCTATCTATCTATCTATCTATCTATCTATCTTATCTATCTATCTATCTATCTATCTATCTATCTATCTATCTATCTATCTATCTATCTATCTATCTATCTTATCTATCTATGTATCTATCTATCTATCTATCTATCTATCTATCTATCTATCTATCTATCTATCTATCTATCTATCTATCTATCTATCTGTCCGTCCGTCTGTCCGTCCGTCTGACTCTGTTTGTCCATCAGTCAGCCCGTCTCTTCGCCTGTCCATCTGTCGGTTTGCCTATCTCTGGTTGTTATAATGATGATGATGATGATGATGATGATGATGATGATGATGATGATGATAACGATGTTGAAAATTATGATGATGGTAAAGATAATGATGATTTCGATGATGATGATGATGATGATGATGATGATGATGATGATGATGATGATGATGATGAAGATAATTATGAAGATGATTATGATGATGATGATAAAGATGATTATGATGATGAAATGTATACTGATGAAGAAAATGGAGCTGATGATGAATATGACGATGATAATCTTAATAATAATGCCCATGCTGATGTCTGTGATAACGATAATGATGTTGCTGACGGTGGTGATAATCTGCCACAGCTGCGCCAGGAAGACAAGAAACTCCTCTCACACTCCATGTAACTACACCCCGGACAACTGATAATTTACAGGTCACCCCCGGGGACAGGTCCTGGACTACACACGATCTTAAGTCCACACTTCTCCTCCAGGCCTGCAGCATTCTGTGTTTGACTCGCCGTCCCCGCGGGCACTGGCCGCGTTGGTTGATTGTTTTCCGCTGATTGTCTCCTTCTTGTTGATTTTCTCGGCCCTATCCCCGAGTCCAGTTGGTCCTCTCCGAGTGCAGGGATCAATACAGACCGCGGGGTCAGGTTCTCGGAGTCACGGAGTCATCTGGCGTTGAGAGATCGCCCAACCGAGCCATGGCGTGACAACCGTGAGCAGTTAATTGCCTCCCCTTGACCGTGCTTGGGTCCGACCTTGTTCGGACACTCTACGCTGATCATGAGGGATTTCTTGCTGCGAGCAAACACCACGGTCTCAGCTGGTGGTCGGGGAGATGCTGTGGGTTCAGTGGCTTGCTCGCTTGCTGTCGGCCCGGTAGTCTAATGTTTGAACCTCCTCGGATATTTTTTTGTTTTTCTAACTGGGGTTTTCGGGTCGACCCAGCTTAAAATGGGTGCCAGGATGGGTCTTGGGAAATAAAGACGGCATGTGTCGGTTGGTTCCTACTTCGGGCCTTTAAAAAATCGTACACGAAAATTTCATTTCTGTAACTCATATACAAACATTGTATTTCAATAAGTCGTTTAAAGATTTATTTCTAGTTGAGTTAAGTTGAGTTGAGTTGAGTTAAGAACCGACATCACTGCACTCAGGACATTCCCATACGTGCTCCGTCCCCTCGTTCAACAGCCAGCGAAGAGTCATCGTTCCCATCGCTATTTGATTAAAAGTTCTCCTGGTCTTCCCTCTCAGTGTTGAGATTCATCCAGAACCCCTGCCGATCCCCCGCAATCTCATTCTTTCCACATATGGGTTCTCAATCTGTTCCTCCGCCTTCTCCACCTGGTCCCACAAGCGCACGACCACCTCCCCCTTGTCCATATGCAAACTACCACCAAGAGGTGCATTCCCTGCTAGCCTATCAGCCTGTTCATTCCTCCGCACCCCCGCATGGCCAGGGCAAACTATCCATACCATTCTCACGATCTGTGACCTCTGAAGCGACGAGAGCCATTCCACGCGAAACATTTCTTTCTCCACCTCATTAAGCATACTCTTTGAATCCGTAATGAATACAACGTGTGTTGCAGTAGTCTCCTCTAGTCACCGTTACTGCCTCCACCTCCATTCTCATGCTGGAGGTCGTAGTCTCATATGCCAGATTCTCCTTTTTCAAGATTCGTCCATTAGCCTTTGCAATAAAGCCTCAGCCACTACGTTATTTCCAGTAACTCGTTTAAAACGTTTATTTTCAACAACTCGTTTACAAACAGTTCACTTTCAATAGCTCAATTATAAATATGTTATTTCCAATAACTCGTTTACAAAGTTTGTTTTTTTTTCAATTTAAAAACAAATTTTTTTTTTTAATTAACTGGTTAACAAATTTTTCATTTTAAACACACGTTTATAGTTTATTCTCAACAACTCGTTTACACAGTTGTGTGTGTGCGCGCGTGTGTGTGTGTGTGTTTTTTTTTTTTTTAATTTTTATTTTTATTAACTCCTTTACAAACATTTCATTTCCAACAACCCGTTTACTGTTTATTTCCAATAACTCGTTTACAGTTTAGTTTCAATAACTCGGTTACAAATATTTTAGTTTCGATAACTCAATAACACACAGTTTATATTTCAACAATTTGTATACATTTTATTTTCAACAACTCGGTTACAAACAGTCTATTTTCAATAATTAATTTACAAACAGTTTATTTTGAGTAATTGACACAAACTTTTTACCTTTGTGAACTTGCATACAGTTTATTTTCTGATACTTGTACACACACGCAGTATATGGGTTGTGGATATGCATGATAGCTCAAGCCAGCCGACCACTCACTTAACTAGAAAAATGTTTGCATATCCTTTACAGGACATCGCTGTCAACATCAGCATCTTTCAGCTGATTGTTGATTTCTTGGCAAGATTACTCTCAGTAGTTTGCCATTGCTTTCTGAGCGGCCGGCTCACATACCCCGTAAGTTACCGACGCGATTCGACCCACTGCTGATTCTCACCGTCGTCACGTTACCTAGAGAGTATACGAGATTGCGGGGAAAAGTCGCTAACCTCTAGGCCAGGAAGCCGGCACTCACTTAACTACTTCACAGAAAACAATCTCAATATACAATGAACTATCGTCATATCTCGCGTTAGCTCATTTCTCGCGAGATTGTTACTTTGATTCCGCCCGAAAGAACCATGTTACTTTGATGAAATAATCAATATTATAAATTAAATTTGATCTGAGTCCCATCATCAATTTTTGCTGTCGTGTGCTGTCCATTGGATGCTGTTTGCGCGGGAGATCTTCCCTCAGCGGGCCCTGGGAGCTGTCCGCTGTTTGCTCAGGTGACATGCATTGATCGGGCCAGGCCAGGGCAACAAAGGGGGCTCGGGAAACTTCTGGCAGACAACTTTTGATCAAGGGAAACATCAATTTCTTGGCACCAGAGAGCAGGCTACAGTTTACTGCGTTTGGTGGTAACATTCTTCCAGACATTTTGCATCAAAAGATGTCTGCTTCAAACGTTTGGGGCACTCTTAGAGAACTCGACACCGCAGGCAAACAAGAGGTGTCTTTACATTCATCATCATCATCATCATCATCATCATCATCATCATCATCATCATCATCATCATCATCATCATCATCATCATCGTCGTCATCATCATCATCATCATCATCATCATCCTTTTCATAATTAGCATCATTAGTATCGGCATCATCGTCATTAGTATCATTATCGTAATAATTAATACTAGTATAATTATCCTCATTGGCAATTAGCAGTATCAATATCATTGCCATCATCATTTGTCATCATTATCATCATCGTGATCATAACATCATTAGCATCGTCATCATCACGATCATTATTAGTATCATCATCACCAGTATCATCATAATTATTAGCATCCATTATCATCATCAACATCATCATCGTTACTACCTTTATCCTCCTCCTCCTCCTCCTCCTCATCATCATCATCATCATCATCATCATCATCATCATCATCATCATCATCATCATCATCAACATCATCATCATCATCATCATCATCAAACATCATCATCAACATCATCAACATCATCATCATCATCATCATCATTGTCAGAGTCTAATGTATTGCCAGCAGAGATGCAGGGACATCGTTACGCCCGCCAGGCGAATAGTCCCTAGTGGGGATGCTGTAACATCGTTACGCCCGCCAGGCGAGTATTAGTTACCTGCCTGCGAGGATGCCGGCTGACGAGACAGCCAGCGGTCAGGCAAGGACAAAGCAGGACGCACGCAGGCCTCGTGAAGCCACTTCAGGTGGGCAGGCGCGTTGCGAGAAATAGCCAGACAGCTCTGGGACTCGGACTCGACTGGACGTATGATGGGAGACAGGCTTGTGTAGTTCTGTGGCCCGAAAGTCGAGTGCTTGTACATCTTGTGAGACTGATTGTAAGCTGTGGGTTGCTTGTAAGTGTATGGTTATAACTTATGTGTTGTGATGATCATCTCTAGATCGTGATCTGTAAATAAATCCATCGAAACTTCGTGTCGTTGAGTCTCAAGTCAAATCACGTTGTATTTGTACTGTCTCACATGTGTTAGGTTAACGAGCCAGGTTTAAGACCCTGACAATCATCACCACCATCATAATCATCTTGAACATTCTCATCATCATCATCATCATCATCATCATCATCATCATCATCATCATCATCATCATCATCATCATCATCATCATCATCATCATCATCATCATCATCATCAACATCATCATCATCATCATCATCATCATCATCATCATCATCATCATCATCCTCATCATCATCATCATCATCAACATCATCATCAACATCATCAACATCATCATCATCATCATCATCATCATCATCATCATCATCATCAACATCATCATCAACATCATCACCATCATCAACATCATCAATATCATCAACATCATCATCATCATCACCACCACCATCATTATCATCTTGAACATCCTCATCATCATCATCATTGTCACCATGAACGTCATCACCGTTATTATCATTACCATGGGGCTCTTTACACTCTCTCGCACAGTTTAGTAGTGAGGTTCTCTTATCAGAGCTGCTACCATCAGTGAATATACGCTACCTGAGATGCCCCAATCTCCCCCTTTACCCCGTGAGCTAGCGATGGTGCCCCAATCTCCTCTTTCGCTCCGTACACAGACGGAGGTGCTCTAAACTCCTCCTTTACTCAGTACGCTGGCGGGAGTGCTATACTCTACCCATTTACTCCGTACGCTGGCGAAGTTGCTCCACTCTCCTCCTTTACTCTGTACACTGGCGGAGATGCTCCACTCTCCTCCTTTACTCTGTAAGATGGCGGAGATGACCCACTCTCCTCCTTTACTCTGGAAGCTGGCGGAGATGACCCACTCTCCTCCTTTACTCTGTAAGCTGGCGGAGATGACCCACTCTCCTCCTTTACTCTGTAAGCTGGCGGAGATGACCCACTCTCCTCCTTTACTCTGTAAGCTGGCGGAGATGACCCACTCTCCTCCTTTACTCTGTAAGCTGGCGGAGATGACCCACTCTCCTCCTTTACTCTGTAAGCTGGCGGAGATGACCCACTCTCCTCCTTTACTTTGTAAGCTGGCGGAGATGCTCCACTCTTCTCCTTTACTCTGTAAGCTGGCGGAGATGACCCACTCTCCTCCTTTACTCTGTAAGCTGGCGGAGACGCTCCACTCTTCTCCTT
>OY992896.1:3728390-3998390 GCA_963921405.1 Cepaea hortensis
CCGCTCGCTCGTAAACTTCCGATGCGCTGATGGCGAGGTAGTGGTTTCAATCTCTACATCTGTCAGTTGCACGTCCACGTTGACTTCTCTTTCAGAAAGCAATGGCAAACTACTCAACGTAAAATTCCTTAGAAAATCAAGCCGGGGTTGATTGCAAAGCCCGACGAAGGACAGGCCATCTCTTGTGATCACAGACCCATGTTTGTATAGACCGATCAGTACATGATGATGAAGTACTTAGTATCACCCCGGCTTCCTTCACTTCCCAAGCCATATCGTGGTACCCTGGTGAGCGGCGATAGTGTAGAGGCTTGACGCCCGCCTACCGTTGCATTTTCCCGTTAGAATTGTTGCTTGAGCATCTATTGTTCACTGCAATTATTCCTTCAACTTCTTGTTAAGTAGAATTAATTACTTGAATATCTATTGTTCACTGGAATTGTTTATTCAACTACTTGTTCAGTTGCATTAATTACTTGAACATTATTGTTCACTGCAATTATTTCTTGAACTATTTGTTCAGTTGCAATTATTACTTGAATATCTATTGTTCACTGCAGTTATGGCTACATAGACTATTTAACCATTATTGAGTAAAACAACAGACACCACGAGACTGGGGAAGCGACATAATTATCCCAATTCGGAAAAACACAGGCAGTAAAAGAGACTGCACGCAATACAAAGGCATTTCCCTCTTGAGACATACTGGACTAATATTCTGCAAAATTCTTGATAAAAGATTACGACCTATAATAGAACCCCAGCTAAGCGAAACAACTTGGATTTAGGAAAAATAAAGGATGCACAGCTGTTATCTTTGCTCTTAGACAACTTATAGAAAAATTGAATTTAATGAAACACTCTACTTAGTCTTTGTCAACCAAGAAAAGGCATTTGATAGGGTAGATAAAACCAAGCTGTGGGAAATCCTTAAACGATATTGAGTGAGTACACATCTAACAAATTTATGTCGAAACTTATACAACAACATTGAATACACTTTAAGAACAAACGGGGGACACTCAGAACCCTTCACCATAATATCCGGAATACGACAAGGTTACATCCTGTCCCCTCTCTTGTTCATAACATATACAGACAACACATGTAAATAAATCAGCCAAACAGAGACAGAAAGAACACCGCATGACGAACAGAACACCGAAGAAGAATCAACAGAAAATCATGTCATTTGCAGATGACAAAGCACTAATAGCAACATCAGAAGCAGAATTACAAGTCCACATAAATAGTCTAAACTAGTGTTTCCCAACCTTTTTTGTGCTATGCCCCACCTAAGCCTTTCTGAAATTCTTATTGCTCTCCCCCCCCCCCCCCCCCTCCCCCCAACATATGCATTATTTTTAATATTCAAAAATTGAAATGTTCACTCAAAAACTTGATTGTTTTTTAGAAGGTCTTACGGCTCCCAGAGGGGCCAGAGATCCCCCCCCCCCGTCCTCCCTTTCCGGTCCCGCGTCCCTGTGTGTCGGTTGTGTTGGGTGAATTTTTTTTTTTTTTTGGGGGGGGGGGGGGGGGGGGGTTTGGCGGTTACCCCAGACAAGCTGGTTACCCCGCCTCCCCCTTTTTTTGTGTGGAGCTTTAGTCTCACTGTGAGTTATTGCCCACAGTGGTCCACCAGGCCCACATTTAAGGTGAAGATATGTGATAGGTGTTTATTTGATCATCCCGGCCCCCGACCAGACCAGGCGCACTACTGTGGGGGAGAGCAGCAAATGCACCCGATCCTAGCCAAAGGACCGATTGGTTTTAGGAAGAAATCACTAGGAAATTATTGAGCAAACACAGTAAGTCAATTTTCAAAACATATAATGGAGAACTGAAATTCAAGTACACAATAATTTTAATGAAAGATCTTTCTATATTATTTTAATTATTAGTAATTATTTAAATTTAGTGAGATCCTTGCGCTTGATGCTTGCTGCAAAGAGATTTTATGTCAGGTTCCAATTTAGTTAACTTCAGTCTCAAGTCTCCCCGTTTTGTCATATCCAGCCAATTTCTTCCATTTTCGAATTGCCCCCCTTAACAATCGAATTTCCCCCCTGTGGGGTGTGGACCCCACGTTGGGAAACACTGGTCTAAACGAAGTTTGTAAAGAGCGTATAATCAAAATTAGCATCAGTAAAACAGAAGTAATGACTATAACTAAAGAAGAACAAACAACAACAATTCATCTAAACGAACATCCCTTGAAACAAGTAAAGGGTTTCAAGTACCTAGGAAGTATAATATCATCGAATGGCAGATCAGAAGACGAGATCGAAAATGGATGCAATAAGACAAACCCATTCATTGGACAAATGGCACCAATACTAAAGAACAAACACGTATGAATAGATACTAAGAAAGCACTCTATAACACAATCTTCCTACCAGCTCTATGCTACTAATTCTAAACCTGGATAAAGAGAGAAAAAGAGAAAAGAAAAATTACATCAACAGAAATGAGATTTCTGAGAAGAATACTCAATATATCAAGAAGATAGAAATGAAAAAAACCAGGACTAAAGTGGGGGTTATAGCAGCGTTAGATTTCATCAGAAAACAGCAGGTTAAATGGTTTGGCCATGCTAGTAGATTACCAACTAACAGTATACCTCAACAAGTAATGATGTACAGACCCGATGGCTGCAGAGGAAGGGGCCGACCCCGTAAACTATGAACAGAGGAAATAACAGTCCATGGGAATCCCCATAAATTAAGGCCATAAGCGGGCACTCTCCTACTGTTTATACCTCACCTCGACACTGCAAGGTACAAGATGAACAAGATGACGTGGGAGATGAATTATTACTTTAGCAATTATTGTCCCTTGCAGTTATTACTTTACCATCTATTGTCCCGTAAAATTAGTATTTTAACACCTATCGATATTTACAATTATTATTTCAACACCTACTGTCCCTTACACTTATTACTTTAACTAATTATGTCTATGACAAATAACACTTTAATTTCTTCCGACAGAGAAAAGTAACAACATTCCGGAGGAGAAATAGCTACAGTTTTGGAGATGATGACTCTGCACAGCCCCGGGCTCTAGTACTACACATGTCATCAAATGTGATCTCTTCGGACATGTGCTCAAATTATCCGACCATTTTTTTTCTGTCCGTTCTTCATGTTTGCCATACTGCTCCCCTTGTTGCCCTGTGACATGCCAAAAGAAATATCCGATCGTCTCTGACTTAATGGACGGCGTTTTTGTTCTGGGTTGTTTTTATCTGATTATCCGGGAACTTAAGGTACCTGTCGGCAACGCCAGGGGCAGGTTTGTCCAGAGCATCCGTTGACCTGTTTGGAACTCTGCAGCTAAAATTTTCATTGGAAAATAAAATTAGGCTTTTCAGCACAGCAATAAAATTGGTCTGTAGTGGGGCTTAAATCTGTCCGGTTAATGACGTTTGCTGGAGTAATGCCAGGAAACATGGACTGTCCTACTTCATGAGAGCTCTTTCAATCTGCTTTTCGCGGGCGTGCCTCTTCCATGCTCTTCCATGCTCTTCCATGCTCTTCCATGCTCTTCCGTGCTCTTCCATGCTCTTCCATGCTCTTCCATGCTCTTCCATGCTCTTCCATGCTCTTCCATGCTCTTCCGTGCTCTTCCGTGCTCTTCCATGCTCTTCCATGCTCTTCCATGCTCTTCCATGCTCTTCCGTGCTCTTCCGTGCTCTTCCGTGCTCTTCCGTGCTCTTCCGTGCTCTTCCGTGCTCTTCCGTGCTCTTCCGTGCTCTTCCATGCTCTTCCATGCTCTTCCATGCTCTTCCATGCTCTTCCGTGCTCTTCCGTGCTCTTCCGTGCTCTTCCGTGCTCTTCCATGCTCTTCCATGCTCTTCCATGCTCTTCCATGCTCTTCCATGCTCTTCCATGCTCTTCCATGCTCTTCCATGCTCTTCCATGCTCTTCCATGCTCTTCCATGCTCTTCCATGCTCTTCCATGCTCTTCCATGCTCTTCCATGCTCTTCCATGCTCTTCCATGCTCTTCCATGTTCTTCCATGCTCTTCCATGCTCTTCGAGTGTCTCGTCTAGATGCTTGTTTTGCTGCCACTGGTTTGTTTATTTGCGTCCAGTTGACTCTGGTTTGATTTATTTCTTGTCCCACCAGGTTGATTTATGTTTCCAATAATACGCTTTGGTATTTATTTCTAGTCTCCCGGGAAGGTTAACCCGGTCAACAAATGCCCGCAGAAGTCGGATGTGTCGGCCTAACGGCGCAAGAACGCAGCTCTGCTGTAAACAGGCACAACGCAATAACGTCCGGAAAAATACTCCGGACGAACCCGCAGAAGAAGAAGAAGAAGAAGAAGAAGAAGAAGAAGAAGAAGAAGAAGAAGAAGAAGAAGAAGAAGAAGAAGAAGAAGATTTCCAGTCTGTTTTCCACCTCTTGAAGTTTACTGTATATATCTGCAATGGTGTCCTTTGTATAATTTCGATGCCTGTGTTTTTAGTTCACTCAGTGCTCCATAAAGTGTATCTTCCACTGTTGTTTCTCTAGGCCAGAAGGTATGTTATATTTTGGGCAGTCTTGGAGTATGTGCTCTGCTGTCTGCGACGCCAATCCACATGTGCACATGGCTGTTTCACCAATCTTGAATTTTGTATACATTTGGTTGCGTAATCTATTGTGCCCTGTCCTGAGACGTAGAGTAATGACTTGTTCTGGTCTGCCCATAATGTGGTAGTCATCTTGAGCAAGTTTCGATGGCTTTTCTTTTGGTGGTATGTGACAGATACATCAGGTTATTCTTCTATTGCTCTTTCCTTAATTAGTCGATCAGATTTTTTCGTTTCCGGGTACTCCACAGTGGTATGGTATCCACTGAATGGTGACCTTACGCTGGCAGCCAAGTTCAGAAAGTAGTGTCCTTAGTACTGGCAATTTCCCAGACAGGGGCGCCTCAAGTACTGATTTTGCCTCTGTCAATAGCACCACAGGCTGTATATCATGGTTGGTATTTTGTAATGTCTCTGTTGCTATCTTGATTGCCTCAATTTCAGCATCGTAGTTATGGCAGTACTTTCCTGTCGGTACTCTGGCCGTGTCCCTAGTATTATTTGGGTATTCTATGTACACTCCCTCTCCTTCATTTCTAACAGCATTTTGTGCTGACCCATCTGTGTAGACTCGGATCCAAAGGTCCTGTGAGTATTCTTCATCAAGGAAACTGAGAGTGGCTGTTTCGCGTTGTACACTGTTCTGTTCTTCCTTGTCGAATACTCAGTTCACTTTTGTCTGGATTTTAACTGGGTAGTCTATTTTCCTCTTTCTATGGAATTCGTTCTGGAATAGTTTTCAGGGGGATACCAACTGTGGGCAGATCTGTGATTGATCTGGAGAGTTGTGTGACCTGGCGGATAAAACTGACTCTTTCCAATCGCCCCATAGATAAGTTTTCAAATCTGTTCGTCGTCGGGTCTTTAGTATAATCTACATCTTGTTTCATCGAGTTAGTTCTGATAGTATCATCATTATGTGCCCTGCCAGCTGACGTAGGCGTTCATGTTTGTCCACAGATCTCGGTCTTTTGTGTTCAGGATCAACTCTGCTGCTGATATTCCACCATGCCACCGTCTCAATCCAGTCGTATACTGTAGATTAGAGGTCAACGTCGCGGAATGGTAAGAGATCTCTCTTAAACTTCCGGTAAATTGTCGAAGGGTTAGCTGAATCCACCCCTACACCGTTCAGTTGGACTTAAATACGGACGTATCTTGTAAGAAAGCAATGGTAAACTACTGGACGTAAATCTACCTATACCGTTCAGTTGGACTTAAATATTGACTTGTCGTTTCAAAGAGACATCCAAACTACTGGTCGTAAAACTGACTATAAAAAGTTGGGATTGATGTCACCGTCCTGAAAAGGACATGCAACATTGTTTTAATAGTCTAGATTATTCTAGTTTTGTCTAACCTAATTTGATCTACTCTCGACTAGATTATTCTCGTTTCGTCTAATTTAGTTTGTTCTACTTTCGCCTAGATTATTCTAGTTTCGGCTAAGCTAGAATGTTCTACTCCGACTAGATTATTCAAATTTCGCCTAAGCTAATAAGTTCGACCATACACTAGATCATTTTACTTCCCCCTAACTTGAAACACCCCCTCTTCCCCCCCCCTCCCCCCGTCTCTTGTTGTTTGCTATTTACTCTAACTAGCTCTCGTCACGCGCAGACAGCCCTCAACCCCCAGCTCGCTCCCTGGTTCTGATGATGACGGGGAACTCGCCAGAGCTGAGTGTTTTGCGATGTTCTGCAAGCTGTGGCATTAAGTTACCCTGAAGAAACCATGTCCCGACCCCACCACAAATCTATACTGGAGAGCGACTGGCCTGGAGTGGAGACTAATGACCACTCAGATATGCCCGTGCACGCACTTCCGGTGGTTTAACTTTGGGGAGACCCATCTCCGACATGTGTGAGCAGAACCTTGGGCGTTGACTTCACGAACTCCCAGGGGCGCGTGTTTGAGGGGCGGCGAGAATGGTTGGGGGGTCAGGGCTGGGCAATTGGCGCGCCGAAGTTTGGGGGTCTAGCCCAGGGGAAGGATACCATGCGGCAGGAGTTAAGTTATGCTAACAACTCACAACTGTGTATTTCTTTAGTGAATGTAAACACAGGGACGACAAACGCTAGATGTATTGTCTGGCATATATCGTTGTGTGATCGAGTGAGATGGCAAAACATGACCGCCCACGCTTACCGGCATGGCACATGATGGATATATCGTTGCATCTCGTCAGGTCCATACTGCAGATTCATATATCATATGAAATGAATAAATGAAGAATACTTAAGCTGTAACATTTAAAACCCATTGTGTGTGTGTGTGTGTGTGTGTGTGTGTGTGTGTGTGTGTGTGTGTGCATGTGTGCGTGCGTGCGTGTGTGTGTGTGCATGTGTGCATGTGTGCGTGCGTGCGTGCGTGTGTGTGTGTGTGCGCGTGTGGATGTTTAATTGTTTCAGCTGGATGTCTTTCTGTCCCCTATCTTCCAATCTACGAGTATCCTCCGTCCTCTGTCTCCCACGATTTGATAATCTCCCTGTCGCCTATCCCCCACTCTATGATCATCTCCTTGTCCTCTATCCCCCACTCTATGATCATCTCCTTGTCCTCTATCCCCCACTCTATGATCATCTCCTTGTCCTCTATCTCCCACTTTATGATCATCTCCTTGTCCTCTATCCCCCACTTTATGATCATCTCCTTGTCCTCTATCTCCCACTTTATGATCATCTCCTTGTCCTCTATCCCCCACTCTATGATCATCTCCTTGTCCTCTATCTCCCACTTTATGATCATCTCCTTGTCCTCTATCCCCCACTTTATGATCATCTCCTTGTCCTCTATCCCCCACTTTATGATCATCTCCTTGTCCTCTATCCCCCACTTTATGATCATCTCCTTGTCCTCTATCTCCCACTTTATGATCATCTCCTTGTCCTCTATCCCCCACTTTATGATCATCTCCTTGTCCTCTATCCCCCACTTTATGATCATCTCCTTGTCCTCTATCTCCCACTTTATGATCATCTCCTTGTCCTCTATCCCCCACTTTATGATCATCTCCTTGTCCTCTATCCCCCACTTTATGATCATCTCCTTGTCCTCTATCTCCCACTTTATGATCATCTCCTTGTCCTCTATCCCCCACTTTATGATCATCTCCTTGTCCTCTATCCCCCACTTTATGATCATCTCCTTGTCCTCTATCCCCCACTTTATGATCATCTCCTTGTCCTCTATCCCCCACTTTATGATCATCTCCTTGTCCTCTATCCCCCACTTTATGATCATCTCCTTGTCCTCTGTCTCCCACTTTATGATCATCTCCTTGTCCTCTATCCCCCACTTTATGATCATCTCCTTGTCCTCTATCCCCCACTTTACGATCATCTCCTTGTCCTCTATCCCCCACTTTATGATCATCTCCTTGTCCTCTATCCCCCACTTTATGATCATCTCCTTGTCCTCTATTCCCCCACTTTATGATCATCTCCTTGTCCTCTATCTCCCACTTTATGATCATCTCCTTGTCCTCTATCCCCCACTTTATGATCATCTCCGTGTCCTCTATCCCCCACTTTATGATCATCTCCTTGTCCTCTATCCCCCACTTTATGATCATCTCCTTGTCCTCTATCCCCCACTTTATGATCATCTCCTTGTCCTCTATCCCCCACTTTATGATCATCTCCTTGTCCTCTATCTCCCACTTTATGATCATCTCCTTGTCCTCTATCTCCCACTTTATGCCGTTCTTCAAGCTTCCCATGTCTCACTTTATGAATGTTGTATATTTCCTATGACCCATTTTATGGATTTTATGTATTCTACCTGTTAACTATGTCTCACTTTATGTATTCTCCCTGTTAACTATGTCTCACTTTATGTATTCTACCTGTTAACTATGTCTTACTTTATGTATTCTCAATGTTAACTATGTCTCATTTTATGTATTCTCCCTGTTAACTATGTCTCACTTTATGTATTCTACCTGTTAACTATGTCTTACTTTATGTATTCTCAATGTTAACTATGTCTCACTTTATGTATTCTCCCTGTTAACTATGTCTCACTTTATGTATTCTACCTGTTAACTATATATCACTTTATGTATTCTACCTGTTAACTATGTCCCACTTTATCGATTCTCTCTGTTAACTATGTCTCACTTTATGTATTCTCCCTGTTAACTATGTCTCACTTTATGTATTCTACCTGTTAGCTATGTCTCACTTTATGTATTCTACCTGTTAACTATGTCTCAATTTATGCTTTCTCCCTGTTAACTATGTATCACTTTATGTATTCTACCTGTTAACTATGTCTCACTTTATGTATTCTCTCTGTTAACTATGTCTCACTTTATGTATCCTACCTGTTAACTATGTCTTACTTTATGTATTCTCAATGTTAACTATGTCTCACTTTATGTATTCTCCCTGTTAACTATGTCTCACTTTATGTATTCTACCTGTTAACTATATATCACTTTATGTATTCTACCTGTTAACTATGTCCCACTTTATCGATTCTCCCTGTTAACTATGTCTTCTTCTTCTTCTTCGTTCATCCGGAGGTTTTTTTTCGGATGTGATTGCATTGTGCCTGTTTACAGGAGAGCTGCGTTCTTGCGCTGTTAGGCCGACACATCCGACTTCTGCGGGCATTTGTTGACCGGTTTAACCTTCCCGGGGGTTAACTATGTCTCACTTTATCGATTCTACCTGTTAACTATGTCTCACTTTATGTATTCTACCTGTTAACTATGTCTCACTTTACGTATTCGACATGTTAACTATGTCTCACTTTATGTATTCTCAATGTTAACTATGTCTCACTTTATGTATTCTCCCTGTTAACTATGTCTCACTTTATGGATTCTCTCTGTTAACTATGTCTCACTTTATGTATTCTACCTGGTAACTATGTCCCACTTTATCGATTCTCACTGTTAACTATGTCTCACTTTATGTATCCTACTTGTTAACTATGTCACACTTTATCGATTCTCACTGTTAACTATGTCTCACTTTATGTATTCTACTTGTTAACTATGTCCCACTTTATCGATTCTCCCTGTTAACTATGTCTCACTTTATGTATTCTACCTGTTAACTATGTCTCACTTTATGTATTCTCCCTGTTAACTATGTCCCACTTTATCGATTCTCCCTGTTAACTATGTCTCACTTTATGTATTCTCCCTGTTAACTATGTCTCACTTTATGTATTCTATCTGTTAACTATATATCACTTTATGTATTCTTCCTGTTAACTATGTCCCACTTTATCGATTCTCTTTGTTAACTATGTCTCACTTTATGTATTCTCCCTGTTAACTATGTCTCACTTTATGTATTCTACCTGTTAACTATGTCTCACTTTATGTATTCTACCTGTTAACTATGTCTCAATTTATGCTTTCTCCCTGTTAACTATGTATCACTTTATGTATTCTACCTGTTAACTATGTCTCACTTTATGTATTCTCTCTGTTAACTATGTCTCAATTTATGTATTCTACCTGTTAACTGCTGGTCTCTCTGGCTGAGGGGTTACAACACTTTCTCCGTAATCCTGTTTATCACGCAGAGCCTCGTAGCAGGGCGAGAGCTGGGAGCGGTTCGTCCCCCGCTGGTGACTTGCGGGATAACTGAGCCGGCCGCTCAGAAAGCAATGGCAAACTACTGATCGTAATCTTGCCAAGAAATCAACAGACAGCTGAAAGATGCTGATGTTGACAGCGATGTCCTGTAAAGGATATGCAAAACATTACCTGTTAACTATGTCTCACTTTATGGATTCTCCCTGTTAACTGTCTATCACTTTATGTATTCTACATGTTAACTATGTCTCACTTTATGTATTCTACCTGTTAACTATATCTCACTTTATGTATTCTACATGTTAACTATGTCCCACTTTATTGATTCTCCCTGTTAACTATGTCTCACTTTATGTATTCTACCTGTTAACTATATCTCACTTTATGTATTCTACCTGTTAACTATGTCCCACTTTATTGATTCTCCCTGTTAACTATGTCTCACTTTATGTATTCTACCTGTTAACTATATCTTACTTTATGTATTCTCAATGTTAACTATGTCTCACTTTATGTATTCTCCCTGTTAACTATGTCTCACTTTATGTATTCTACCTGTTAACTATATATCACTTTATGTATTCTACCTGTTAACTATGTCCCACTTTATGTATTCTACCTGTTAACTATATATCACTTTATGTATTCTACCTGTTAACTATGTCTCACTTTATGTATTCTACCTGTTAACTATGTCCCACTTTATCGATTCTCTCTGTTAACTATGTCTCACTTTATGTATTCTACCTGTTAACTATATCTCACTTTATGTATTCTCCCTGTTAACTGTGTATCACTTTATGTATTCTACCTGTTAACTATGTATCACTTTATGTATTCTCCCTGTTAACTATGTCTCACTTTATGTATTCTCAATGTTAACTATGTCTCACTTTATGTATTATCCCTGTTAACTATGTCTCACTTTATGTATTCTACCTGTTAACTATATATCACTTTATGTATTCTACCTGTTAACTATGTCCCACTTTATCGATTCTCCCTGTTAACTATGTCTTCTTCTTCTTCTTCGTTCATCCGGAGGTTTTTTTTCGGATGTGATTGCATTGTGCCTGTTTACAGGAGAGCTGCGTTCTTGCGCTGTTAGGCCGACACATCCGACTTCTGCGGGCATTTGTTGACCGGTTTAACCTTCCCGGGGGTTAACTATGTCTCACTTTATCGATTCTACCTGTTAACTATGTCTCACTTTATGTATTCTACCTGTTAACTATGTCTCACTTTATGTATTCTCAATGTTAACTATGTCTCACTTTATGTATTCTCCCTGTTAACTATGTCTCACTTTATGGATTCTCTCTGTTAACTATGTCTCACTTTATGTATCCTACTTGTTAACTATGTCACACTTTATCGATTCTCACTGTTAACTATGTCTCACTTTATGTATTCTACTTGTTAACTATGTCCCACTTTATCGATTCTCCCTGTTAACTATGTCTGACTTTATGTATTCTACCTGTTAACTATGTCTCACTTTATGTATTCTCCCTGTTAACTATGTCCCACTTTATCGATTCTCCCTGTTAACTATGTCTCACTTTATGTATTCTACCTGTTAACTATGTCCCACTTTATCGATTCTCCCTGTTAACTATGTCTCACTTTATGGATTCTACCTGTTAACTATGTCTCACTTTATTCATTCTACCTGTTAACTATGTCTCACTTTATAAGATACCCCATCGCCACCCAAGACCCACTTTATGAGACACCCCATTTCCACCCAGGTCTACATTTATGAAATTGACCTTGCTACTATGTCCCACTGAAAACTGACAAAGCATAAACAGGGTGTTTTTGTGTTGTTTATTTATCTGTTCCACGAGAAATCTCAGTTATCAGCATTTCTTCTTCTTTTTCTTCTTCTTTTTCTTCTTCTTCTTCTTCTTCTTCTTCTTCTTCTTCTTCTTCTTCTTCTTCTTCTTCTTCTTCTTCTTAATTATTGTTATTTTGTATTTAATTCCAACAACACAGTGACAAACAATATCAACAAAAACAACGACGACAAAGAAAAAGAATACAGGAATAATAGCTAGAAGATAGGAAGAGAAAGAACAGGAAGCGGAGAATTAGAAGAAGTAAAATAAGATAAGACAGAACAGTAACAGCAGCAACAACAGCAAAAATGTAAAAGAAATGAAAGCACGAAGACCGCGTGCACGTAGCAGACGAACCAGAGGACGAAGCAGAAAATTATCAGCGATTGAAATCCACATTGCGATGGATCAAAAATTATCCCTCTGAAGCGCCACCCCATGACACACTTAAGAGCAATCAAGCTTGCACAATATATGCACGGAAAACAAGCAGAAACACTCAGCAAAAACTAATTGCCCGCCATCTTCCACAAACTTATTTTTGGCCAAACAATTGTCAATTAAAGAAATTCCCGTTTCTCACCTTGGCCGCGGCAAGGACGTCAGGGGACAGCACTCTCACTTAGTTTACAAGCTTCCGGTTTCATGCAAAGTTGACCAGATAAGTTTGTTTGGACACGGCAAATACCTGATATGCTTCCCATTGCATTTCCATAATCGATTGCAGAATTGGGAAGAAACGGACTCTTAATATTAGCAATAAACATTGCCAGACTGATCATTTATGTTATCCAATTTGTTGTTTCGTTAGATTTATGGCGGTCTGAGAAGCTCGTAGGGACATGTTTCATATTTTTATTTAGACAGCTATTAGAAAGCAATTTTATTTTTATTACACCGTGATTATCCCCATATAGCTCGGTCTCTCTCCAGAGAGAAGCTAATCGCTTTCCGGAAGCGTCGAACAGAGCACGAACTCCGAAGCTCTTGTGATGACCCCATGTGTCTTCAAAGAAATTCCACTCGGGAACGGAATGATGATGTCTGGACACGAACCCACGACATTCTTACCGCGAGGCAGGTGACTTAACTACTTGGCCATGGTGATATCTATCTATCTATCTATCTATCTATCTATCTATCTATCTATCTATCTATCTATCTATCTATCTATCTATCTATCTATCTATCTATCTGTCTGTCTGTCTGTCTGTCTGTCTGTTTGCCTGTTTGTCCGTCCGTCCGTCCATCCATCCATCCATCCATCCGCCTGCCTGCCTGCCTATCTGCCTGCCTGCCTGCCTGCCTGCCTG
The DNA here is from genome assembly GCA_963921405.1 of Cepaea hortensis. Taxonomy (NCBI): domain Eukaryota; kingdom Metazoa; phylum Mollusca; class Gastropoda; order Stylommatophora; family Helicidae; genus Cepaea; species Cepaea hortensis. Next base: position 3,741,685 of record OY992896.1, read on the forward strand.
CCTATCTGCCTGCCTGCCTCTCCGTCTGCCTGCCTGTCTGTCTGTCTGTCTGTCTGTCTGTCTGTTCCTCTATCAGTGGTCTGGTCTGCAAGTACTATATACTGGTTTAGTTCGCAGATGTCGCCTACTTCCATGGACTACTTGTGTGGCCAACTTAGCTGGACTACTTGTGTGGCCTACTTCCATGGACTACTTGCGTGGCCTACTTCCATGTTAACTTGCGTGGCCTACTTCCATGGACTACTTGTGTGACCTACTTCCATGGACTACTTGTGTGGCCAACTTAGCTGGACTACTTGCGTGGCCTACTTCCATGGACTACTTGTGTGGCCTACTTACATGGACTACTTGTGTGGCCAACTTAGCTGGACTACTTGCGTGGCCTACTTCCATGTTAACTTGCGTGGCCTACTTACATGGACTACTTATGTGGCCTACTTACATGGACTACTTGCGTGGCCTACTTACATGGACTACTTGTGTGGCCTACATACATGGACTACTTATTTGGCCTTCTTACATGGACTACTTGTGTGGCCTACTTACATGGACTACTTATGTGGCCTACTTACATGGACTACTTGCGTGGCCTACTTACATGGACTACTTGTGTGGCCTACTTACATGGACTACTTATGTGGCCTACTTACATGGACTACTTGCGTGGCCTACTTACATGGACTACTTGTGTGGCCTACTTACATGGAGTACTTTTGTGGCCTACTTACATGGACTACACCATTCTGTGGAGAGAGACCGAACCAGAGGGGATAAAACCCGGTGAAATGAAATCCATCCCTTGGAATGTACTTGACTGGCATAGACTACGGGTGTGGGCTACTGTTCTGTTGTACTAGGGTAGACTACTTCTGTGGTATACCAGTGTGATCTACACTTGTGGTCTACTAGTTTAGTATGGTAGTGTGTCTGTGTATCTATCTACTTGTATGGTCTACTTATGGTCAACTTTTGTAGTCTGGTTGTGTAGTCTACTTATGTACTGGAGTTCTGTAGTCTTCTTGTGTAGAGCCAGGGCGTTGTGTTTATGTATCTTGGTATTTATAGGAATTAAGTAAAGTTTACGTGATCTTTAAGTAAACTGTTCTTGTTCTTTGTCACGACTCAGATGCCGGCGGGCACTTATGTTTATATGTGGCTTCTCATTTCGACGCCGTAGTTTATCTGTCAATTCTCTTCCATAGCTCGTTCACTTCTTCTACCTTTACATTTTGATTACCGTGACATACAACTATCGATACATCACTCTTATGGTCAATTAAATGTTACTCTTTAATTCTGTACCAACTCAAACTATAAACTGGTAAAACACAGCTCTTAACAACTCAACTCAGGTGACGTTTTCTACAGTCTATTATATAAACATAATACACGTTATTTACACAAGCGATTGTCCAACCACTTATACCCGACACCACTACTCTAACGATATGATACGACAATGGCACAATTTATGGCCATTGCTGGCTTACAACGGGACTAGTTCCACACTTGATCATGGTCCAAAGCACAATGACTTTCAAAGAGACGCTTCGTTCTGTCACGGGGCGACTCCCGGCGCTTTTCACGCTCTGTGAAATGTGCTCACAAGCGAGTCACTTTTCAGAGTCTAGTGTACAAACTAGACTTTCATCCTGAGTACTCCATGACCTATGACACTATTAAATCAGGTCATGTCAGTAGTCTACCTCTGGTCTACTTGTGTAGTCTACTTGTTTAGCCTACTTGCGATCTTCTTATATAATCTACTTGTGTGTCTACTTATATAGTCTACTTGTGTGGTCTACTTATATAATCTACTTATGTAGTCTACTTATATAATCTACTTGTGTGGTCTACTTATATAATCTACTTGTGTGGTCTACTTATATAGACTACTTATGTAGTCTACTTATATAATCTACTTGTGTGGTCTACTTATATAGTCTACTTGTGTGGTCTACTTATATAATCTACTTATGTAGTCTACTTGTGTGGTCTACTTATATAATCTACTTGTGTGGTCTACTCATATAGTCTAATTGTATAGTCTACTTATATAGTCTACATGTAGTCTAGTATTGTTTTCTGTCTATAGTAAACGAAGCACGTGTAGCCACTGTAAAAGAACCACTGTTGCGCATGCCCAGAAACTCCCAGAAACCGAAGCCATTTCCTGCCTTTACATGGCGTCTCTTCTTGATTTTAATTACGACCCTCTTCCATTAGGAGAAAACAGCCAAATTATCTCTACACGCCAGCCAAATATTTGGCCGCTCTTTGGCAGACGGACAATGCCAGGAGCTGGAGGGCCGTGCCTTATCTAAGACAAACGTTAATTACAGATGGGCCCAAACTGAGTTTGCCAATTTGGCGTGCCATTTTCTCCTCACTGTTGTAATTAAACTTTGGCGCTCACAGTTTGTGAATGTGTCTGTCGCAGGGTGAACTTTGTGTGTCGTCTTGTGTTTTAGCAAGAATTAGCGCTGGGCAGGTCGTTTCTTTGAGTGGACATGTTTAGCAGGAAAATATGACAGCACGAAGAAACAGCAGGAAGAATGAAGATAGACAAGAAGAGAAAATGGAACAAGGATTGTGATAAAAGAGAGAGAGAGAGAGAAATAGAGAGATGGATGGAGAGTGTGTGAAAGGGGGAGAAGGGAGCAAGAGAGATAGGAGGGGGGGGGGAGAGATGGGAGAGGGAGGAATGAAGGAACGAACTTTATTTTCAAAAGGGGCAACCAGGCCCGTCTTACATTCGGCCCTCCCAGCCACTCATCTTTCGTATGTCAATTATCTACGAGGAGAAGGAAAGAGTGGGAGAGTTCGAGTGAGCGAGATAGAGAGAGAAAGAGAGAAGGGGGGGGGAGATGAGAGGCGGAAAAAGATGGAGAGAGAGAAAGCGAAATACATCATCATTATGTAGCGTCCTTTGAACAACGTCGCGCTCACCACGACGTACCAGCAAGTCTCTCGATCTCTTGCCATGTCTCTCGCCGCATACACCCTCACACAGACAGACAGACAGACAGACAGACAGACAGACAGACAGACAGACAGACAGGCAGGCAGGCAGGCAGGCAGGCAGGCAGGTAGGCAGACTGACAGACAGGTTTGTGGACTCTGGCGTAGAGACAGACAGACACACTGATAAACATATATACAGGCAGACAGGTGGATGGATGGATTACGTTCAGTAGTTTGCCATTGATTTCTTAACTGCCGACTCTGATACCATCAAAATCAACGCAAGGAGACCCATTCCGGCTTTCACTGAAACCACAAGTAGCCTGACCATGGAAGTCATGGCAGTAAGTAAAGCAATAACATGGCTCTAGACACAGACATTCACTAGGGCTTGTTTCCTTAGCGACTCAATGAACATGATCAAGAGGATAGAGGTGGGGTCAATCCGAAGAGAATGGTGGCTGCCTCTGGAGCGGTCTCGACTGGCAAAGATTAGTTTCATCTTCGTGCCAGGGCATGCGGGAGTACAAGGAAATGAGCGGGCTGACAAGCTCGCAGGTGAGGCTACTGTGGAGGGCGGACGCGCCATGGACCAGGCTGACATTCTGAATGCTCTACGAGAAGTGAGACTTTTGCGAGAACCAAGTGATGACTGTGAATCTACAACAATGGTCAGACGGCGAGAGCAGCAAATTAAAAGAGGGGTGGCCAAACAAGAACACTACGCAGGAAGCTAAAGAAGATTGATAAACCAACACAGAACTGGCGTCGTTAGCCGCTACACGTTGCGGGATTTGCTGAGGAGGGGATCCGAGCACTTATGGACTGAATGGTTCGATGTGCAATGAGGATGATCTGTCGACTAACTAACTAACTAACTAACATTCCGGCTACGACTGATTTCGAGCCCTCCATCCAGTATATTGGAGAATTATGAAACTCTCTTCACTAACTACTTCAGCCAGTGTCTTGACTGAGGGAAATGGAGTACACATTAAAAAATGTACCGCTTGTTTGTTTATTTATTTGTTTGATGTTCCCATCAACTATTACAGTCACAACTAAAGAAATCGAGACAGAAGAACATTGTTTTTATTTCCAGACAATTCCATCCCTTTATTTGCTGTACTTTCCCCTACATTTACATGCAACATATTACAACAAAAAACGGCAACTCATGCACGGAAATTTTGTGATTGTTTCCACTTGTCACTCATGAATAGAGACGAACTTGAGATTTCAGGACATTTCTCTTTTTCAGGAATATTTGCTTTTGTTTTGTGATCTCATCGTGGCTTTACTTGTCACAATCACCGTACATTTCTGCCACGCAATTTTCAAGTGCCATCTACGGAATTCACAACGGACAAGGGAAGTAATAGAATTATAAGATATATGCAAGGGAAATAATCGCTGTAAAAGCTCACAACCTGAAACATTTTAATTTTACCTGCAATTTCTTTCACTTTGCGAAGTCATTATAATAATTAATACTTAAAATGATCAGTATAATTAAACTGAGTCGTCATTGTTAGTTCTTTTAGTATCACTGTGCTTCATAAAACAAACAAAGAATTTGATAAAACGACAAAACGATAGAAAAATGGTCGTCATTGACTCATGCCTGCCAATAGAACGGGGCAATCTGTTGATTTTCCTGACAGTTTTATTACAAAATGTGATCGTATATCCACACCACTAGGTAGAAGAGGAGCGGCTGGTGGCTACTGAGTTGTGTTGAGAGGGTATGTTGAGACGGTAGGTTGAGATGTTGAGTCGGTGGTAATCTTTAGGCACGTGTTGCTCTACAGGTGAAGGTCCTTCCGTAGGCGGTCAACGCCTGTTTGGGAATAGAAGAGGCACAAATGGGTCAGCCTGGTACACGTGTTGCTTACTTTCTGTCCTTCTGTTTCTGTGTCTCTGTCTCTCTGTCCTTCTGTCTTTTGTCTCGATCTGTCTGCCTCTCTGTCTTTTGTCTCTGTGTCAGCTCTGTCTCTCTGTCTGGACTGCTTTAATTATGCCTGCCTGTTTGAGTTTCTTTCCTGTCTGTCTTGTCCTGTCTGTCTTGTCCTGTCTGTCTTGTCCTGTCTGTCTTGTCCTGTCTGTCTTGTCCTGTCTGTCCTGTCTGTCCTGTCCTGTCTGTCCTGTCCTGTCTGTCCTGTCCTGTCTTGTCTGCCCGCCCGCCCGCCCGCCCGCCCGTCCGTCCGTCCGTCCGTCCGTCTGTCTGTCTGTCAACAAGAGTTGTGGCACTTACATTGAAGAGTTCATTGCCCCTGACGTAGCAGATATACGTCATCAATATTATCGGAATACCGACTAAGTAGACGTCAGAGACCAGCCGGTCGCCTTCCAGCCTCGTGTTCACCTTCCCAGTTGGCAGGGGGCGGGGGATGCCCGGCGTGGGTGTGCACGAGGAGGAGAGAAATCAGTCACACGTGAGCATATGATAAATATCTCTGTACAGTTGTGTCTTTGTGTAATCAACAGGTGACATAGTGAGCTATACTGATGGGTCAGTGATGAGAAACAGACGGAGAGGTTGGGGTTTCATTGCGAAGGCTAATGGACGATTCTTTAAAACAGGAGAGCCTGGCATATGAGGCTACGGCCTCCAGCATGAGAATGTGTTGGTTAGAGGACACCACTGCAACACATATTGTCTTCCTTATGGACTCATAGAGTATGCTTAGTAAGGTGGAGAAAGACTTGTTGCGTGTGGAATGGCTCATCTCTTGTATGGATTTTTTCCCATGGCCACGAAGGAGTGCGGGGGAATGAACTTGCTGACAGTCTGACAGGGAATGCACTTTTTGGTGGTAGATTACCTATGGACAAGGGGAGGTGGCCGTGTGCCTGTGGGACCAGGTGGAGAAGGTGGGGCAACAGACTGAGAACCCGTATGTGGAAAGGATGAGCTTGCGGGGAATTGGCAGGGAATCTGGTAGAATATCACAACTGAAAGGGAAGACAAGGAGAACTTTCAATAAGATAGAGGTGGGGACGATTAGTATTGTGACTCTTCGCTGGCTGTTGAACGAGGGAACGGAGCGCATATGGGAATGTCGTAAGTGCAGTAAATGTCAGTTCTTAGCTCAACTCAACTCAACTCAACTCAACTCAACTCAACAGTTGACCCTAATGATGGAGAAATTGGTCGTCACTTGACGTTCCACTTTAACGTAGTATCTCACTGCCAGCCCCGGTTGTGTGTGTGTGTGTGCGCGCGTGTGCGTGTGTGTGTGTATATGTGTGTGTGTGTGTGTGTGTGTGTGTGTGTGTGTGTGTGTGTGATGCTTAGAATGTTCACATAGCGTAACAAGATAGAATCACAACATGGTTTCACAACATGGTATCACAACATGGTATCACAACATGGTCTCACAATATGGTATCACAATATGGTCTCACAATATGGTATCACAATATGGTATCACAATATGGTATCACAATATGGTATCACAACATGATCTCACAATATGGTCTCACAATATGGTATCACAATATGGTATCACAACATGATCTCACAATATGGTCTAACAATATGGTATCACAATATGGTATCACAATATGGTATCACAACATGGTCTCACAACATGGTATCACAATATGGTATCACAATATGGTATTACAATATGGTAACACAACATGGTCTCACAATATGGTCTCACAATATGGTGTCACAACATGGTATCACAACGTGGTATCATAACATGTATCACAAAGTGGTATCACAACATGATCTCACAATATGGTATCACAACATGGTATCACAACATGGTATCACAAAATGGTATCACAACATAGTATCACAACATGGTATCACAATATGGTATCACAACATGGTATCACAATATGGTATTACAACATGGTATCACAACGTGGTATCACAACACGGTATCACAATGTGGTATCACAACATGGTATCACAACGTGGTATCACAACATGGTATCACAACGTGGTTTCACAACATGGTATCACAATATGGTATCACAATATGGTATCACAACATGGTATCACAACATGGTATCACAACGTGGTTTCACAACATGGTATCACAATATGGCATCACAATATGGTATCACAATATGGTATCACAATATGGTATCACAATATGATATCACAATATGGTATCACAACATGGTATCACAACGTGGTATCACAACATGGTATCACAACATGGTATCACTATATGATATCACAATATGGTATCACAATATGGTATCACAACATGGTATCACAACGTGGTATCACAACATGGTATCACAACATGGTATCACAATATGGCATCACAACATGGTATCACAATATGGTATCACAACATGGTATCACAACATGGTATCACAACGTGGTTTCACAACATGGTATCACAACGTGGTATCACAACATGGTATCACAATATTGTATCACAACTTGGTTTCACAACATGGTATCACAATATAGTATCACAATATGGTATCAAAATATGGTATCACAATATGGTATCACAATGTGGTATCACAACGTGGTATCACAACATGGTATCACAACGTGGTTTCACAACATGGTATCACAATATGGTATCACAATATGGTATCACAATATGGTATCACAACATGGTATCACAACGTGGTATCACAACATGGTATCACAACATGGTATCACAATATGGCATCACAACATGGTATCACAATATGGTATCACAACATGGTATCACAATATGGTATCACAATATGGTCTCACAACATGGTATCACAACATAGTATCACAACATGGTATCACAATATGGTATCAAAATATGGTATCACAACATGGTATCACAATATGGTATCACAATATGGTATCACAACATGGTATCACAACATAGTACCACAATATGGTTTCACAATATGGTATCGCAATATGGTCTCACAATATGGTATCACAACATGGTATCACAACGTGGTATCACAATATGGTTTCACAATATGGTCTCACAATATGGTCTCACAATATGGTATCACAATATGGTATCACAACATGGTCTCACAATATGGTATCACAATATGGTATCACAACGTGGTATCACAATATGGTTTCACAATATGGTATCACAACATGGTCTCACAATATGGTATCACAACATGATATCACAATATGGTCTCACAATATGGTATCACAACATGATCTCACAATATGGTATCACAACATGGTATCACAATATGGTCTCACAATATGGTATCACAACATGGTCTCACAATATGGTATCACAATATGGTATCACAATATCTTATCACAACATGGTCTCATAACATGGTGTCACAAAATGATATCACAACAATGTGTCACAACAAGGACTGATCCATGAAGGTCAGGTAGATGTAGAGATGCGTCGCCCGACCTGACACTCAAGTACATCTCCGTGGGGGTTGTGCATCAGAGATGTCTGATCGTGGCCAGCTTGTCTGAAAGCTCTACTCTCGCTTGCTTGTGTCTCCATGGAATACGATGTTATCTTCGGTGTGTCCCCAGGGAATGCGATGTTATCCTCGGTGTGTCCCCAGGGAATGCGATGGTTTCCTCGGTGTGTCCCCAATGCTCACAATTCTGTGGGATGTTCTCATTGAACTAGAAGGTACTACCTACTTTCTGTTAACGCCGAAGCACAGTCCTTATCTTATTGAGAGGAAATGCACCCTAAAGATTAAATGTCATGGCAGGGCAGAACAGCCTTGGTGGACAAGTGATCTAGGATGGAAGCTCCGACAGGCGAACAGTTAGAGCTTTGCTTTGCTGATCCGGTTGCTTCTGCAGCTGGCCTTGTTCCAGATGTATTGGTGTTACCTTTCCTCTGGAAGTACACTAGACAGTCCGAGCGATGGAATAATGCTGCATGCATAACATGGTCTCTATAATCCAACCCACGTGTTGTGCCACGGAGAGGTATAACTCTGTCGCCGATCTTACCCCCATGGGCTATGTTGATGAACCTTGCTAGAAGTCCGACAGTCTGTCCAGACGACCAGGAGCCACAGTCAATGTTGGGAGACAAGCAGATGCTCCACCACACCCAAGCGTGCCCAGTAGCCTAGCGGAAGGATAGAGGCGCCTTACTTTCCCCGTGCTTGGCCATACCCTCCACTCCGACCACTACCTGCGGCATATTCTTGATGCTGTTGACAGATTTGTCTTGTTGTGTTTCCATGATTGCCGTTCCCTTCTTGTTTCCGGTCCTGTTCTCTCAGCCTCTGTCACTCCACCAGAAGGCACGAGAGCGCGTGAACTAGTTAGTTCCATGTCCATTACAGGACACCACAATCAACCCCAGCATTTATTGGCTGTTTGTGATGTACTGTTCAATGCTAGATCAGTAGTTTGCCATTGCTTTCTGCCCGACCAACACTTCACAACTTTGAAATCAACGCAAGGCAGTCTACTTTCAAATCGACCAGCGCTGATTTCGAGACCACGACTCGGCATGACACTGAATTATGCTTGCTTGCTTGCTTGTGTTCGTTAGCTTGAGCTCCAACGCAAAGTCCTGTATGTCGGATGAAGGCATCCTGTTGTCCAACATCAGTGTGATGTCATACAGGACCTGAGTTTTGCGTGAGTATCCGTTGTCCCATGTCTGGCTTATTGGTGTGCAGACTGGTGGTTCCTCGCCGTACAGGCAGACACTATCCGACTTCGGAGGAATCGGCGATCCTACTGACTTTAGCCAGGACCCCGAAAGGACCTGTTGCCCAGGACGCTCGACGAGGACGCGTCAATAGGTCTTGGCCAGTATATAACCCGGCCCTGGTGCCTTGGAAACACCTCTGCGTCCCACACTGAATTATGAAACTGCGCGTGTCACTTGCCCCAGACCCACAGCGTTGGTCGAGAAGCGGTGTTACCAGGCAACAACAGACTGTCAGAACACGGCAACTGTTGACCAGTGGTCACTCACCTGCATGGGTGGGAGGTTGGGCAGGGGCAACTGGACCATCTCTCCCAAGCGGGCTACGTGTGTCCAGGGGTTCCTGCCCGCGATCTGCGTCACGGCTGTCAGCACGTTGCCGTTCAATGCCACCTGCGTTTCTGTTGCTGCCTCGAACAGTTCCCGCAGACCTGGCAGTACTACTGTTGGAGGACAAACAATGACATTTTAAAGGACATTATGGTCCTAGAAGGCTGTTTTAAAACAACAGAAGTAAAAGGATAAGCTATACTGCAGAATAACACCCCTGCATTAGAAACATAAAGGAATCACGATGGCGGATGTGCATCTTTTATCTTTGAGAGTTCATCTATGCCAATGCTGTATTCTCTTGTTTTCGGGTATTTGTAATGTGTCTGTTTGAAGCAGAGGTGAGAGATTTATAGGTGCCTGTTTACAACAGGGCTACGGTATCAATGGGCACTGTTTTGCAGGAGAGGAAAGATTAACGGATTGTAGAACCCAGAGTAGAGGAGGAAAGATTAACAGGATTGTAGAATCCAGAGTAGAGGAGGAAAGATTAACAGGATTGTAGAATCCAGAGTCTCTGTGGCTGAAGCCGGTCTCTGTGGCTGAAGGGCTTGCGAACGCGTTTTGTGAGCCCGTATACCCGGGTTCGAAACACGGCGGTGCTGGTTTTTTCGAAAAAGGTATAGGGGCCGGTCGTTCAGAAAGCAATGGCAAACTACTGAACGTAACACTTGCCTAGTACATCAACAGCAGCTGAAAATGCTGGTGTTGACTGCAACATCCCGTAAGGGATACGCAACACAATTAATTAATTAGAACCCAGAGTAGAGGAGGAAAGATTAACATGATTGTAGAACCAAGAGTAGAGAAGGAAAGATTAACAAGATCGAAGAACCCAGAATATAAGCGGAAAGATTAACAGGATGCAAAATAAAACACAGGATCATCAAATCAGATCTGGCACAGTCTGATGCAAGTGATCTGAACCGCTGACCTATAACCTGTAGCCTCATAGGAAGCGCGAGGGAGATGTTGTACTGCTACAGGCAGAGGTGGGCAGAGCGCCAGGACACTGGATCTGTGTAAAGAATGGCACGGAAGACAACAGCTAGTTTAGTTTAATTTAGTTTAGTTTAGTCGACGGATCACCATCGCGGAACACGGATGTAACCCGTAAGTGCTTCGTTCTACTCCTAACTCAAGCCTGAGTCCGGAGAATCTCAACTCAGTGCACGAACTCCTTAGCACCAACAAGGATTCTAAAAATATTCTGGGTAGATTTTTAACTCGAAATTTTGCCAGGGCAGTGCCGTTAAGCTACTCTTTTTCGATTTTCAGCTGACAAGGGATTTTTTTACATGCACAACAATACACACGGGCGCCCGATCTCACTACCCAGAGACCAGGGGAAATTTTGTTACTAGAAGTCCACGTGAATAAATCCCGGTCCTTACCGGGGCTTGAACCCGGGACCTCCAGCACTCGAGGAGGACACCACTTCTCGAGGCAACTCAGCCGGTTTAGTGTATCAAGAACACAGAACCGACTTTTGCGGAGGAACATGGTCGCCTGCGCGGATCGGTATGGCGCACGATAATTATGGGGATGTTACTGCGAAATGATGATGGTGGTGGTGGTGGTAGTAGTAGTAGTATCACACACACACACACACACACACACACACACACACACACACACACACACACACAATCATGCAAAGGCACGCACACACACAATCAAGCAAAGGCACGCACACACAATCACAAACACATACGATCACGCACGCACGCACACACAAACACACTATCACGCACCCGTGCACACACTTATACGCATGATCATGAACACACACACACACACACACACACACACACACACATACAATCATGCACACATGCACAAATACACACACACACATAATAACACGCACACAATCAGGCACACACACATACACACACGCGCACACGCACACGCACACATATGCACTTACACATAATCACGCACGCATACACACACGCACGCACGCACACACACACACACACACACACACACACACACACTTAGACACACATAATCACCGACGCACATGCACAATCATGCACGCACACACACAATCACACACACACATATTACACACACACACACACACACACACACACACACGCGCGCAACAACACGACAACGCACATAAATAAAACCACACGTCACAGGAACTAACTTAAAGCAGCGAAGAATTCATCCGCGCCGTGGTATGAGTTGCGGTCAGGTCTCCACCTTCCAACGAAAACTTCCGCCATTTTTGCTGGACACAGGTCTGAGATGTGGAGCTGCATCAAAAGTTGTCAGTCTCTTAACACTCTAAGTCTAAGTTGGTGTTTTACAGATTAACATCATCATCACCACCACCACCACCACCACTATCATCATCATCATCATCATCATCATCATCATCATCATCATCATCATCATCATCATCATCATCATCATCATCATCATCATCATCATCATCATCATCATCATCATCATCACAACCACCACCACCACTATCATCATCATCATCATCATCATCATCATACAACAACAACATCATCATCATCATCATCATCATCATCATCATCATCATCATCATACAACAACAACACCATCATCATCATCATCATCATCATCATCATCATCATCATCATCATCATCATCATCATCTTCATACAACAACAACAACATCATCATCATCATCACATCATCATCATCATCATCATCATCATCATCACCATCATCATCATCACCACCATCATCATCATCACCACCATCAACATCACTATCACCATTACCGTCACTATCATAATTATCATCACCATTATCACAACCACCACTATCATTATCATCAGCATACAACCACTACCCCAAGCGTTTGTGGCGATGGGATAGCGTTCGAAACTAGTTGCAATCGATTTGGAAGCAGTCGACATTGTGTTGATTTTAAACAATGCTATGAGCATCGGTCGTTTAGTAAGCACTAGCAAACTACATAACGTAACCTCGCCAGACTGCCAAAATAAAATGTTGGGGTTGATTATGACGTTCTGTAGAGGACACACAACTAACTTATTAACTGCTCGGACATCCGTGTTTTCTGTGTCAATGTCTTTTTCTTGATGTGATCTTGACATAAACTTGGTGCACTCTACTCCACGATCACATTACAAGACTCCGCGATCACATCATGAGACTCTGCGATCACATCACGAGACTTCGTGATCAAATAACTATACTTTGTGATCGAATCACTAAACATCGTGATCAAATCATTAGACACAGTGATAAATTAAAATATACAGCGGCCACCTTCCGGGCAACAGCTGTGAGAGGCTGGCTAAACCAGGCGTGGGTAGCCGATTTGGTGTCAAACCAAGTGGTGAATTAGGGTATGCCTACCCAGCATGTGAAGACAGGATTCGGCAAACTGCGCGGATGAAATCACTGATGATTCAACGGGCAAGACGGCGTTTACCTGCAAAGCGTTGTGAACGTAATGAGCATGGCAAGGCAAGTAGAGCGCCCTGGTCATCCACTGCACCTGTATTCGTCTCCAGTCGTCTCGACTTGTCGTGCCACTGGACTCAGATGGACTCAGGCGAGAGAGCGAGGTCGACGAATTGCGCAACTCTTCCTCACTTTAATCCAATTCATCGCGCAAGTCATTCTTCATCCAACTTTATATATCACCTTCACATCCCTTGGCGACGGGCGAGAGGCGAAGCGGCAGGCGTGGTTACGCTGGCAGTCGTAGTCGCAGACCTGCACACAGGCGGCTCAGGCCATATGGTCGTCTTCTACTGACCGGAGTAGCAGTGGGATTCGGCAGCCCCCTGAGCGACTGAGCAGCCCTCTATAGGAAAGCACTGCTCACCCCCATAGCACGAGGAAGGGGCTAGAAAAGGTGTCTTACACATTGTCTTCTCCATTATTACCTAACCAGCTAGCTGCGGTTGGTGGTTACCCTAAACTGCGGTCGACATACAAACAAAGTAAAAACAGGTAAAGTTAAAAGAGCTAACCATATTCCCTTGAAAATCGGGACTTAGAATGTACGCACCCTACTTGATAGAGACGGCGCGTCAGACCCAAAAAGACGAACAGCACTGATTGGGAGAGAGCTGGGCAGGTACAACATCGACATTGCAGCCTTGAGCAAGATACGACTTGCAGAAGAAGGTCAAATCTGTGAAGTAGGTGCTGACTACACATTCTTCTGGAGTGGACGGAAAAGCTAAGAAAGACGCCAATCCGGTGTGGGATTTGCCATTGAGTCGGCCCTGGTCGGCAAATTAGCTGGATTTCCAAAGGCTATAAACGACAGGCTCATGACCATGAAGTTGCCTCTGCTGAAAGGAAAGAAGCACGCAACCATCGTGAGTGTCTACGCACACACCATGACAAGTGAAGATGATGTCAAAAACAAGTTCTATGACGACCTGTACAGCGTATTAACATCTGTTCCCAAAGGAGACAAACTTATACTCCTTGGGGACTCCAATGCCAGAGTAGGCACGGACACCACCTCTTGGAGTGGCATCATTGGAAAGTACGCAGTCGGAAATTGTAACAGCAATGGACTCCTTTAGACCTGTGCCGAACACGATCTCCTGATTACCAACACAATTTTCTGTCTTCCCACGAGAAACAGGACACCGTGGATGCACCCTCGCTCGAAACACTGGCACCTTATTGACTATGTCATCGTCAGGAGGAGTGACAGACAAGACGTTCGGGTGACAAAATCCATGTATGGTGCCGAATGTTGGACAGACCATCGTCTCATTATCTCGAAAATAAACATACACATCAAACCACAACGGCGTCCTAAAGGTGTAAAAATGCAAAACAAAAAAAAACAAAAAAAACAACAACAACAATTAAATGTTACCCGCCTAAACAGCAAGAAAATGCAGCTGTCGTTTGAAAATATGCTGGAAGACCGCCTCAAGCCCAATGCTGCAGCTAAACAGGATGCGGAAACAGAGTGGAGAGCCCTAAAGGACATAATTTACAACACTGCTATGGAAATCCTGGGTCCAGCCCCCCGAAAGCATAAAGACTGGTTTGATGAAAATTCCGAAGACATCAACCAATTGCTGGCCGAGAAACATCTTCTCCTCAAGGCACATTTGAATGATCCGAAGTCAACATTAAAAAAAAAAAAAAAGATGCCTTCAAGAACATTCAGAGAGTAGTGCAGCAGAAACTTCGGCACATGAGGGACTCCGGGCTAAGCAACAAAGCTGATGAAATTCAAGGCTTTGCTGACAGACGTGATATGAAAAACTTCTACGACTCACTGAAAGCGGTCTACGGTCCTACATTACCAGGCATAGTTCTCCTCCTCAGTACAGATAGGGGAGCATTGGTCACCGATAAGAAAGAAATCCTTCAACGCTGGGCAGAGCATTTCAGCAACAACATAAATGCAACTTCCTTCTTCGATAATGAAACCATCAACTGCCTTCCTCAAGTTCCCACCAATGATATCCTTGATGACCTGCAAACCATAGTGGAAGTAAACAAAGCCATCCAGCAACTTTCCAGCGGAAAGGCGCCTGGTCCCGACTTCATCCCAGCAGAGATATACAAGGCAGGTGGACCGGTCCTAATAGAGCAGCTTCATCAACTCTTTACAAACATATGGGTGAACGAGACCGTGCCACAAGATTTCAAGGACGCGTCAATAGTCCACCTTTACAAACGCAAAGGAAACCGCCAATCGTGTGACAACCACCGAGGACATCTCCTTGCTTTCAATTGCAGGTAAGATACTCGCCAGAATTCTTCTCAATCGCCTCACGTCCCATCTCGATCGTCTTCTTCCTGAGAGTTAATGTGGCTTCAGAAAGAACGAGGAACTGTTGACATGATTTTCGTTGCAGGCAGCTGCAAGAGAAATGTCAGGAACAGAATTATGAAATGTTCTTCACTTTCATTGACCTTACCAAGGCTTTTGATACAGTCAGCAGAGAAGGACTGTGGAAGATTAGGCAAAATATGGCTGTCCACGAAAGTTTGTCCAAATGGTGCGGCTATTTCATGATGGTATGCAGGCAAGAGTACAGGAAAATGGTGAACTGTCTGAGCCCTTTACTGTCACCAATGGAGTGAAACAAGGATGTGTCCTGGCACCAACACTGTTCAGCCTCATGTTTTCAGCCATGCTGATGAATGCCTTCGAGAACGACGACATTGGAATAGACATCAACTACCGTATGGATGGAAAGTTATTCAATCTCAGAAGGCTGAAAGCTAAAACCAAAATTAACAGCGGCACCGTCAGAGAGCTCCTGTTTGCTGATGATTGCGCTCTATACGCCAACTCAGAGGCGGACATGCAACATAATGTTTCAGCTTTCTGACATGCATGTGCCAACTTTGGGCTAAATATCAACTTTGAGAAGACTGTAGTTATGTACCAGCCAGCTCCAGGGAATAATCACACCGTGCGGAATATCAAAGTGAATGGTCATAGACTAAGTATTGTGGACAAATTCACCTATCTTGGTAGCACTGAGTCACAAGCTGCCACAATTGATGACGAAGTGAATACAAGAATCTCCAAGGACAGCGCGGCCTTTGGCAGACTGTACAAGAATGTATGGGACAGAACTGGAATAAGCCTGCAAACAAAGCTAAAAGTCTATAAAGCAATTGTATTATCCACACATCTAGATGCTTGTGAAACCTGGACTGTTTATCAGCGACACGCTAGGAAATTAAACCACTTCCACACAGTCTGCCTAAGGAAGTTACTGAAGATTAAATGTCAAGACAAGATCCCAGACACTGAAGTTCTAGAAAGAGCGTCCATGCCCAGTATCCACACTCTACTAATGAAGAATCAGATTCGCTGGGCTGATCACTTAACTCGTTTGCCAGATCACAGGCTCCCTAAAAGAATTTTTTTACGGCGAGCTGCGTTATGGTAAACGCTCCCAAGGGGGCCAGAGGAAACGCTTTAAAGACACTGAAAATCTCACTGAAAGCTTTTGGAATTCATCTTGACACCTGGGAGACTGCTGCTAAAGACCGTAATTCGTGGGGTACATCAATACATAAGGGTGCAGTCACTTGTGAAGCAACAAGGACTGCAAAAGCTGTGAAGAAAAGGCTGGACAGAAAAAGCACTGCAGGAGATCCTCCTCCTGGAACGTCAAGCATTCTTTGTCCACATTTTCAAAGAAGATTTCAATCCAAAATAGGCCTTATCAGCCATCTTAGAACTCACAGCTCCATACTTTCATCCCCACTGGATGAAACGAACGGTCATCATCATTCTTGATGGACAAACAACATACTTTGTGATCGAATTACTAGACATCGTGATCAAATCATTAGACACCGTGATAAATTAAAACAAGACATATACACAGATCAATATGCACATATCTTACCTGTAGACTGTAGGTGAAACACAGGCACTTACTGCAACCAGGCAACCCGTCCTACCTGCCATATTTATACACTTGGCAGAGTTACACTTTCGCACTTGGCAGAGTTACACTTTCGCACTTGGCAGAGTTAAACCTTCGCACTTGGCATTACCTCAGTTTCCACGAAGGCTTGCGACGTCACCTGACCTAGATACATAAACTATAACGTCTGCACACATTTGGAACTTCAGGAAATGGGGAAATTTTTCCGTTATTTTAGAATCACATTTGTAAATATTGGCTCTGGCTACAAAGGTTGCAACAGGCAATTGTCGTCATCGTCATCAACTTTCTCCTCATTATCACTATCAACGCCATTACCACCACCATCATCATCATCACCATCATCAAATACCTACCTACCCAACTACCTAACATACCTACCTACCTACCTAACTATTACCTATCTACCTAAACACCTACCTACTCACCTACCTGCTTACCTACCTGCTTACCTACCTGCCAGTCTATCTGTCAGTGTCTCAGTCTGTATGTCTGTCTATCTGTCTGTTTGTCTGGCAAGCTGGTGGGTGGGGTGGCAGGAAAGTGGGCGGGTGGGTGGGCTAGCGGGCTGGTTTTCTGTCTATCGCTCGGTCAGACGGTCTGTCTGTCTGTCTGTCTGTCTGTCTGTCTGTCTGTCTCTGTCTGTCTGTCTGTCTGTCTGTCTGTCTGTCTGTCTACCTTTGTAGCTATATAACCCATCCATCCATTGATCTATCTGCATCCATTGATCTGTCAGCATCCATTAATCTGTCTACATCTATATCTTTTTCTCTATCCTTCGATCTCGCTATCCATGCATCCACCCGTCCGTCCATCCGTCCGTCCGTCCGTCTGTCGGTATCTTTGTTTATCCATCTGTTTGTCTTGCTTTCTGTTTGTCTGTCTCTTTGTAAGATATATATCTGTGTAAGTGTGTGTATGCCTACGTATCACTGTCTGTCTTGCTGGACAAACTCTGACTGCATTCTGTCTGTCTCTATGTCTGCCTGTATGCATGTCTGTCTGTCTGTCTGACTGTCTAGCTGTCTGTATGTAGGTATGTCCGAATGTCTGTGTGTATGTCTGGCTATATTTTTGTATGTCTGTATGTATGTCTGCCTGTATGTCTGTATGTATGTCTGCCTGTATGTCTGTATGTATGTCTGCCTGTATGTCTGTATGTTTGTATGTGTGTCAGTATGGCTGTATGTATGTATGTCTGTATGTCTGTCTCTCTGTTTGGATGTCTGTCTGTATGTATGTCTGTCTATATGTATATCTGAATGTCTGTCTGTATGTCTCTCTGTATGTCTGTCTGTGTGTCTGTATGTCAGTCTGTATGTCTGTTTGTATGTTTGTCTTTATGTCTGTCTCTGTCTGTCTGTATATCTCTCTGTCTGAATGTACTTATGTCTGCATGTCTGTCAGCATGTTTTTCTGTATGTCTGTCTGTACGTCTATCTGTATGTCTGTCTGCCTAATGTTTGTCTGTATGTTGGTCTGTCTGTCTGTCGGTCTGAATGTCTGTCTGAATGTCTGTCTGAATGTAAGTCTCTGTCTGTCTGTCTGTCTGTCTGTCTGTCTGTCTGTCTGAATAGATGTCTATATAAATGTCTGTATGTATGTCTGTATGTATGTCTGTATGTCTCTTTGTACGTCTGTCTGTCTGTCTGTCTGTCTGTCTGTCTGTCCGTCTGTTTGTCTATGTGTCTGTCTGTATGTCTATATGTATGTCTCTTGGTAAATCTGTATGTATGTATATGTGTGTGTATGTATGTATGTTTGGTTGGTCAGTTTGTCTGTCTGTATTTCAGGCTGTATTTCTGTATGTCTGCCTGTAGATCAGCCTGTATGTCTTTATGCCTTTATGTAAGTATCTCTGTATGTCTGTCTCTATGTCTCTCTGTATGTTTGTTTGCCTGTATGTCTGTCTGTATGTCTACTCGTGTGGTCTACATGTATAGACTACTTGTGTGATCTACTTGTATAGACTACTTGTATAGTCTACTTGTGTGGTCTACTTGTATAGTCTACATGTGTGGTCTACTTCTATAGTCTACTTGTGTGGTCTACTTGTATAGTCTATTTGTGTGGTCTACTTGTATAGTCTGTTTATGTGGTCTACTTGTATAGTCTACTTGTGTGGTCTACTTGTATAGTCTACTTGTGTGGTCTACTTGTATAGTCTGTTTGTGTGGTCTACTTGTATAGTCTACTTGTGTGGTCTACTTGTATAGTCTACTTATGTGGTCTACTTGTATAGTCTGTTTGTGTGGTCTACTTGTATAGTCTACTTGTGTGGTCTACTTGTATAGTCTACTTGAGTGGTCTACTTGTATAGTCTACTTGTATAGTCTACTTAAACAGTCTACTTGTGTGGTCTACTTGTATAGTCTACTTATATAGTCTACTTGTATAGTCTACTTGTATAGTCTATTTCTATAGTCTACTTGTGTGGTCTACTTGTATAGTCTACTTGTATAGTCTACTTATATAGTCTACTTGTATAGTCTACTTGTATAGTCTACTTATATAGTCTACTTATATAGTCTACTTTATAGTCTACTTGTATAGTCTACTCATATAGTCTACTTGTGTGGTCTACTTGTTTGGTCTACTTGTATAGTCTACTTGTGTGGTCTACATGTGTGGTCTACTTGTATAGTCTACTTGTGTGGTCTACTTGTATAGTCTACTTGTATAGTCTACTTGTGTGGTCTACTTGTATAGTCTACTTGTATAGTCTACTTGTATAGTCTACTTGTGTAGTCTACTTGTATAGTCTACTTGTGTGGTCTACTTGTATAGTCTACTTGTGTGGTCTACTTGTATAGTCTACTTATATAGTCTACTTATATAGTCTACTTGTATAGTCTACTTGTGTGGTCTACTTGTATAGTCTACGTGTGTGGTCTACTTGTATAGTCTACTTGTGTGATCTACTTGTATAGTCTACGTGTGTGGTCTACTTGTATAGTCTACTTGTATAGTCTACTTGTATAGTCTACTTGTGTGGTCTACTTGTATAGTCTACTTGTATAGACTATTTATACAGTCTACTTGTATAGTCTACTTGTATAGGCTATTTATACAGTCTACTTGTATAGTCTACTTGTATAGGCTATTTATACAGTCTACTTGTATAGTCTACTTGTATAGACTATTTATACAGTCTACTTGTATAGTCTACTTGTATAGGCTATTTATTCAAACTACTTGTATAGTCTACTTGTATAGACTATTTATACAGTCTACTGTTATAAACTACTGTATAGTCTATTTGCGTTGACTATTTATGCAGTCTTCTTGTATAGTCTACTTGTATAGTCTTCTTGTATAGTCTACTTGTATGGTCTACTTGTATGGTCTACTTGTATAGTATACTTGTTTAGACTACTTGTATAGTCTACTTGTATCTACTTGTATAGTCTACTTGTATAGACTATTTATACAGTCTACTAGTATAGTCACTTGTATAGTCTACTTGTATAGTCTACTTGTATAGTCTACTTGTATAGTCTACTTGTATAGTCTACTTGTATAGTCTACTTGTATAGTCTACTTGTATAGTCTATTTGTGTCACCTACCTATAATCTACATGTACAGACTATGTATAAAGTCTACTTGTATAGTCTACTTGTATAGACTATTTATACAGTCTACTTGTATAGACTACTTCTGTGGTCTACTTGTACAGTCTATTTGTGTGGCATACCTATAGTCTACTTGTAAAGTCTACTTGTATAGTCTACTTGTATAGTCTACTTGTATAGTCTACTTGTATAGTCTTTTTGTGTTGCCTACCTATAGTCTACTTGTATAGACTATATATACAGTCTACTTGTATATACTGCTTGTGTGGTCTACTTGTATAGTCTGTTTGTGTGGCCTACCTATAGTCTACTTGTATAGTCTACTTGTATAGTCTACTTGTATAATCTACTTGTATAGTCTACTTGTATAATCTACTTGTATAGACTATTTATACAGTCTACTTGTATAGACTACTTGTGTGGTCTACTTGTATAGTCTATTTGTGTGGCCTACCTATAGTCTTCTTTTGTGGTCTACTTGTATAGTCTATTTGTGTGGCTGTGATATATTGTATTTTCACAAACGTAACGTCGCGTCAATTATTTCCAGGACGACAAAATCAGTGTTCACCACCAACAATACTATGTTTGTTTCATATTACTTCAATCCCATATTTTACAAGGCCAGACTCATGGTCCACGGGAAAGTAAAAACACGAAACGGAGAAAGCTGAGATATAAACAGCTACAATCGGTTTCCGGCCTCATTGTACCAACAAAACAGCGACTAGTCACAAACCAAGATGTACCTGCGGAATAGTAGCTTCTTAACTCGCCAAGACTAAGTGAGAAAAATGTCTAAAGAGAAGAAGGACCATACATACAGCAGCCAGTATTTGGAAACAACCAAATCTATGACCTTACTTCTTGGTGATTTCAACTGTTTATACGTGTTGTGGAGCCGTCTTGTTCGGATGAGGTGAATATGATATTCATTTAAATCTTAGATAAGTTGTGAGTCCTTTTTTCCCAGAAGAAGGATTGGTAAGTCGACTTGTTGAACGCGTGGTGAGTTCTTTAGAAGTTAATTATAATATATTTAATTGTTATAGTTTACAGATAAACTATTCATTAAGAATAACCATAGTGAATTTTATTTTCTCGCAGCTAAACAACTCTATTGACGTGGATAGGCCTTAGGTTCATACCAGAATGCGATCGGCGTTGCCAGTAGTGGGTTTCAATTTCAATATTTCACCATATTTCACCATATTTCACCATTTCAATATTTAAATTTCAAATCCCGAAACAACCACATGATCAATTGATTATTGCTCACTGGATTTAGGAGGCCTGGTGTTCCTTGCCAGTGAGAAGTCCTGATCGTTCGGGTCCCATCGATTGACGGACGTCGGTCGCGGCGATTGGGCAATCTTGAGCATAGCCTACGATGGGTAGCGTTGTGATGTTCTGTTGTGATAATTTGGTGTGTCCAGTGTGTGCCGCGTGGTTACACACCCGCTTCACACGCGTGATTCGGGACTGTTTCCGGATCCGGTCAGGGATATGCACTACTGACGAGCTCAAATGAGGGCGAAACTCGAGTATAGTGCTTCCATATTGACGTGGATAGGCCTTAGGTTCATACCAGAATGCGATCGGCGTTGCCAGTAGTGGGTTGTGTTCAATATTTAAACTTAATTAATGTATAAAAAAACATTAGACATATGTTATACATTTTATTTCTTAAGCATGAAACTCAATCTACAATGAATTGAGTAACTTAAGACTTAAGGAAACTCAGAATTCTTAGTACAGTGGTAAGTACATATGGTGCATGTACCCACACTGGTCAGAGGAAACTTATTTACATGTGCCAGCACTGATAGAGAAATTAGTGTAATGTGTAATAAGTCAGCAGATTTATGTTTGACATGAGCACGTGGGCAAACAAATAGTTTTCTGGTAATTTATGAACACATGAGAACCAAATTGATTCTATAGGGATCATAGTTTTGTGTGTTGAGTAAAGCACCCCTGTGGTGAATGTATTTTCAATGTTGTAAGCATATGGAATTAATGTTTGTGCCACACAATAATACTTAGTCAACCGGCATACTAGAATGGTTAAGATTCATAATCCCTGAATGTAGACTGAATAGATCACATAAATTCATGAGACCATGTAGGGACCCCTGTGTATTTTCATTATTTGCTACACATGAGGAAGTATCCTTTAAGAATCTCATAATTATGTCTAATGATCACAGAAATTTATGTCATGTGTGATTCATTATTGTAAACAGATGTGAATGTATCATTTGTAAACCACCTCAGCATCAATGATTAATTATTAATCAGGAAATATTATAATTTCTGATGAGGGAGGAGATTTAATTGTAATATCATTGTTATTGAACCTGTGAATTTATCAGGGATAAGGCACCTACATATGCATGATTGTCATCCATACAGATATGATTGTGTCTGATGAATGGGTGAAATCTCATTGTGATGTCAATGGTGTTAACATTTAAGGGAAAGCAAATGTCTAGCTACTTATCTTACATGCAAGGATGAATGATGATAGATGAGAGAATTGATAATCCATACCAATATGAATGTGTCTATAGACTGAGAGAAATGATCATCCATACATATGAATGATGTCTGAGATGAGTGAATTGACCCCGCATGCAAAGATGGTTATGTTGACTGATGCATGAGGAGTTTGACTGAGTGAGTGAAGTTACAGGCTAAGAGAGAGGGTATATAGGCCAACAGTCAATCTCAGGATAGCCGGCAACTTGATGTGAAATGCCATGACTATCACCAGAGAAATGGTTCGGCGTAACCCATAAACTAAATTATAATTTAGTACACTCCGGCGCATAACAACACATTGTATAAAATATCATTCATGTTACAATCATCTGGTTTTGTGCACTGAGCACGACACAACCAATATCATACATTACGCATACTACCAGCATCTGTGGTTGTAATTTAAGCAAAATCCCTCTTTGTAGTTTATGTCTCTCCTGTTAACACATATGGTCTAGTGTAATGATAATAATTTACTACAAAGATGATGATGATGACTGTAATGATTATGATAATAATGATAATGATTGTAATGACATTGTAATGATTATGATAATAATGATAATGATTGTAATGACAATGATTATGAGCATAATAAGAATAATGATACGGATTGTAATTACAATGATATAAGGAAACCATGATGATGACGATGATAATAATAAATATTACATCCATGAGAATGGAAGAAAACTTCTCACTTGAAGCATTTAATGAAGAAGAATACACCTGAATGCTATTCAAGAATGATACCATAATGTGCTTATATTGTTTAAAATGATTGCAGATAAAGCACACACAGAGCGTGAGAGACGTAAGATGGTGCAAAATGGTGGAAATGACCATGTTTTCACATGCACCTACTGTGGGCAAACATTTGCAGCAAGAATTGGCCTTACCAGCCACACTCGCCACCGCCATGGATCGTAGTTATTAAGCCTTTTTAAAGCACAATGTACCAAACTATCGTCTGTCAAGACGGAAAGGTGCCAATGGATGTTTATAAGCAAATACTCATTGAAATGGGAACTGATTTTTAAAAGCCCTTAATGTATGAGACCCTTTTTCTTGAATAGAAAAAGATGAAAAAGAGAATTAACTAGGTACAGAGTGGGATGGGGAACATAGTTGTCAATTCCAAATCAATCACGGTATGACTTAACCTGTAGACCTGAGGACAGGTGCCAGGATATGATCCCGGACGAGCCCCCAAGTGCCAGGATATGACTGGGACTATCTGAATGAGCTACTATCGATACTTGTGTAGCAACACTTCTCGTGTCTAACAGGGGATGATTCATTCTTCTCTTCTTCTCCAGTCAGAACCCTGGTCATCTCGCAGCACATGAGTATATCATGGTTACTCGATCATACGTTATAAACTTCACCCACTCGAACTCCAGTTAACCCGAACAAGAGTGAACACAAAGACTGTTATAAGTTTCCTACGTATACTATACACAATCACATAATCAAAGATACCATCACTTATTCGACAGTCACATCACATTACACTACATCACAGATTAAATGCGTGGCTCAATGTAGAGCCATAACGCTGTCTACTTTTCACCATGTCCACACAGGACGATGGATCAACGCCGACTGCCTTGGCCCGAGCTCACTTCCTGTCACCTAGGAAGTGAGCTAAAGCGTTTTCACGTTGTGTGGAAAGCCCCCTGCTTTCCACGTTCTCGTGTTCACTTCCGAACACAGTCGTAACCTTTACTCTCTGAATTAGGTTATAACTGAACCATGCCATGACGTCGTCAGGCTCATGGCAACAGGCATAGGTGAAGATGAAACTGCACATCTGCTAGTCTAAAACTTGAACACCATATAATGGAAGATGGAATGCAGAGCAACCAATTATGTTGTGGATAACTATTTGAGAGCACCAACACTCTTTACCTTCCACTGTTTATTTTCCTAGGATCACAATTCTTTTAAGTATTTTCTTTGTGATGTTCTTTAGGAAAATATAGAACATTTCAGTTCTGATGTTCACATTGCTGATATTTTTAGATGTATGATGGATGCTAATATTTTAGGTAGTGGTCATTATCCAGACCTGACTTTGTAAATGCAGCACTTTGTGAAAGTAGTTGTAGCAGCTTGACTGAATGCAGTAGCCACTTAACTGAGTGAGGCAGCTGAGATAGTGAGGCCAAATACTATTACATAGCAACTTCCTACCAATTTTCACCACCTTTCCAGGACAGGTATTAAATATCCTTTTTCCTAGGTATAGGTGGAAGAAACACAGTAAGCCAAAAGATTAACTAAAACCGGGAAAAAAAATAAAAGAACTCTCCAGAATATTCTACACTGAATTCTATCGAGATCCAAGAACTGGATGGGAAACAACCAGGGTGTACCCAGTTTCTTTCCACATATTAGAATTAGGCCAGCAGAAGAGGCCCAATATTTATCATTAAGAACGGGTGAAACTCTGAGGACCATGTATGATACAGTGGCACAGCCAGGAGATAGATACTTAATTAAGAGACTAATATGCCCATACTATTATAATTGTACTGTATTGATTGTTGTATGCTATTATATGTACAAGCTACAAATCCATTAATATGTATATTAAATTATGAAAATTACGGGTTATTTCTTCTTTTGAGAGTTCTCTTGTCATAGTAAAATTGTTGTAAGCAATTACTCTAGATTAATTATTTAGTTGGTAGAGGAGAGGCAAGGAACCACCCATAAGGACATTTGGGATATTCAGTAAAAAATTTCATTGTTTTCCTGGAAGTGTTCCTTGGTTCTCCAAAACTCTATTTAATGGTTTCAAATCAATGAGCCAGTAACAGCTAAATTAATTTTAACGGGCAGGATCACATTGAGAAAGAGGAACTCTGGATCCTTGATCTCTTTGAGGTTGAGCCATCAACTATTTATCCGACAGTTGGCTACCTATAGTCTACTTGTGTGGTCTACTTATATAGTCTATTTGTGTGGCCTACCTATAGTCTACTTGTGTGGTCTACTTATATAGTTTATTTATGTGGCCTACCTATAGTCTACTTGTGTGGTCTACTTATATAGTCTACTTGTTTCGTCTACCTGTAGTCTAGTACGGTCTTCTTGCAATAGTAAACGAAGCACGCGTAGCCACTGTAAAAGAACCACTGTTGCGCATGCCCAGAAACTCCCAGAAACCGAAGCCATTTCCTGCCTTTACATGGCGTCTCTTCTTGATTTTAATTACGGCCCTCTTCCATTAGGAGAAAACAGCCAAATTATCTCTACACGCCAGCCAAATATTTGGGCGCTCTTTGGCAGACGGACAATGCCAGGAGCTGGAGGGCCGTGCCTTATCTAAGACAAACGTTAATTACAGATGGGCCCAAACTGAGTTTGCCAATTTGGCGTGCCATTTTCTCCTCACTGTTGTAATTAAACTTTGGCGCTCACAGTTTGTGAATGTGTCTGTCGCAGGGTGAACTTTGTGTGTCGTCTTGTGTTTTAGCAAGAATTAGCGCAGGGCAGGTCGTTTCCTTGAGTGGATATGTTTAGCTGGAAAACATGACAGCAAGAAGAAACAGAAGGAAGAATGAAGAAGAACAAGAAGAGAAAAGGAACAAGAGAGAGAAAGATGGATGGAGAGAGTGTGAAAGGGGGAGGGAGGGAGAGATGTAGGAGGTGGGAGAGAGAGAGAGAGAGAGAGAGAGAGAGAGATAGAGAGAGAGAGAGAGAGAGAGAGAGAGAGAGAGAGAGAGAGAGAGAGATGAGAGGGAGGGGGAAGGAACGAACGAACGAATTTATTTTCAAAGGGGCACCCAGGCCCGTCATACATTCGGCCCTCCCAACCATTCATATTTCGTACATCAATTATCTACTAGGAGAAGGAAGGAGTGGGAGAGAGCGAGAGAACAAACGAACGAACAATCTTTATTTTCAAAGGGTTAAGAATTGGGCACGCGGGCCCGTCTGACATTCTGCCCTTCTTCTTTAATTCCTCTCATACACTATATCATTCAACATCACTTATGAAGCTAATCTTAGACAACAAAAGAACAATAAGCATTAATAAGCATGAAAAATAATCAATAATACATGACTCACCGAGGCAATGCTTATCATGGGCATGATAACAACCTGTTTGTTGTTTGTCCATCAAGAATGGTGATGACCATTCATTTCATCCAGTGGGGTTGAAGGCGTGGAGCCGTGGGTTCTAAGATGGCTGATAAGGCCTATTTTGGCTCGAAATGTTCTTTGACAGTGTGGGCAAAGAATGCTTGACGTCTCTGGAGGAGGATTTCCTGCAGTGGTTTTTCTGTCCTGCCTTTTCTTCACAGCTCTTGCAGTCCTGGTTGCCTCACATATGACTGCACCCTTGCATAATGATGCACGCCACGAATTTCGGTCTCTGGCTGCAGCCTCCCAGGTGTCATGATGAATTCCAAAAGCATTCAGTGAAATTTTCAGAGTGTCTTTAAAACGTTTCCTCTGGCCACCTTGGGAGCGTTTACCACAACGCAGTTCGCTGTAGAAAATTCGTTTAGGGAGCCTGTGATCTGGCATGCGGGTCAAGTGACCAGCCCAGCGAATCTGATTATTCATCAGTAGAGTGTGGATACTGGGAATGGATGCTCTTTCTAGGACTTCAGTGTCTGGAATCTTGTCTTGCCATTTAATCTTCAGTAGCTTCCTTAGGCAGACTGTGTGGAAGTGGTTTAATTTCCTAGCGTGTCGCTGATAAACAGTCCAGGTTTCACAAGCATATAGCAGTGTGGATAATACAACTGCTTTGTAGACTTTTAGCTTTGTTTGCAGGCTTATTCCAGTTCTGTCCCATACATTCTTGTACAGTCTGCCAAAGGCTGCACTGGCCTTGGAGATTCTTGCATTCACTTCGTCATCGATTGTGGCAGCTTGTGACACAGTGCTGCCAAGATAGGTGAATTTGTCCACAACACTTAGTCTATGGTCATTCACTTTGATATTCGGCACAGTGTGATTATTCCCTGGAGCTGGCTGGTACATAACTACAGTCTTCTCCAAGTTGATATTGAGCCCAAAGTTGGCACAGGCATGTGAGAAAGCTGAAACATTATGTTGCATGTCCGCCTCTGAGTTGGCGTATAGAGCGCAATCATCAGCAAACAGGAGCTCTCTGACGGTGCCGCTGTCAACTTTGGTTTTAGCTTTCAGCCTTCTGAGATTGAATAACTTTCCATCCATACGGTAGTTGATGTCTATTCCAATGTCGTCGTTCTCGAAGGCATTCATCAACATGGCTGAAAACATGAGGCTGAACAGTGTTGGTGCCAGGACACATCCTTGCTTCACTCCATTGGTTACAGGAAAGTGTTCAGACAGTTCACCATTTTCCTGTACTCTTGCCTGCATGCCGTCATGAAATAGCCGCACTATTTGGACAAACTTTCGTGGACAGCCATATTTTGCCATAATCTTCCACAGTCCTTCTCTGCTAACTGTATCAAAAGCCTTGGTAAGGTCAATGAAAGTGGAGAACATTTCGCAGTTCTGTTCCTGACATTTCTCTTGCAGCTGCCTTGCAGCGAAAATCATGTCAACAGTTCCACGTTCTTTTCTGAAGCCACATTGACTCTCAGGAAGAAGACCTTGATCGAGATGGGCTGTGAGGCGATTGAGAAGAATTCTGGCGAGTATCTTCCCTGCAATTGAAAGCAAGGAGATGCCTCGGTGGTTGTCACAGGATTGGCGGTTTCCTTTACGTTTGTAAAGGTGGACTATTGACGCGTCCTTAAAATCTTGTGGCATGGTCTCGTTCATCCATATGTTTGTGAAGACTTGGTGAAGCTGCTCTGTTAGGACCGGCCCACCTGCCTTGTATATCTCTGCTGGGATGGAGTCAGGACCAGGTGCCTTGCCGCTGGAGAGTTGCTGGATGGCTTTGTTTATTTCCACTATGGTTGGCAGGTCATCAAGTGTCTCATTGGTGGGAACTTGAGGAAGGCAGTTGATGGTTTCATCATCGAAGAAGGAAGTTGCATTTAAGATTTTGCTGAAATGCTCTGCCCAGCGTTGGAGGATTTCTTTCTTATCGGTGACCAATGTTCCCCCGTCTGCACTGAGGAGGGGAACTATGCCTGGTGATGTAGGACCATAGACCGCTTTCAGTGAGTCGTAGAAGTTTTTCATATCATGTCTGTCAGCAAAGCCCTGAATTTCATCAGCTTTGCTGCTCAGCCAGGAGTCCCGCATGTGCCGACGTTTCTGCTGCACTACTCTCTGAATGTTCTTGAAAGCATCTTTTTTTGATGTTGACTTTGGGTCATTCAAATGTACCTTGAGGAGAAGATGTTTCTCGGCCAGCAATTGGTTGATGTCTTCGGAATTTTCATCAAACCAGTCTTTATGCTTTCGGGGGGCTGGACCCAGGATTTCCATAGCAGTGTTGTAAATTGTGTCCTTTAGGGCTCTCCATTCTGTTTCTGTATCCTGTTTAGCTTCAGCATTGGGCTTGAGGCGGTCTTCCAGCATATTTTCAAACGACTGCTGCATTTTCTTGCTGTTTAGGCGGGTGACATTTAGCTTTGTTTGCATTTTCGCCCCTTGAGGACGCCGTGGTGGCCTGATGTGGATGTTCATTTTCGAGACAATGAGACGATGGTCTGTCCAACATTCGGCACCACACATGGATTTTGTCACTCGAACGTCTTGTCTGTCACTCCTCCTGACGATGACATAGTTAATGAGGTGCCAGTGTTTCGAGCGAGGGTGCATCCACGATGTCCTATTTCTCATAGGGAGACGGAAAATTGTGTTCGTAATCACGAGATCATGTTCGGCACATGTCTGAAGGAGGCGGAGTCCATTGCTGTTACAATTTCCGACTCCATGCTTTCCAATAATGCCACTCCAAGAGGTGGTGTCCGTGCCTACTCTGGCATTGAAATCCCCAAGGAGTATAAGTTTGTCTCCTTTGGGAACAGATGTTAATACACTGTGCAGGTTCTCATAGAACTTGTTCTTGACATCATCTTCGTTGGTCATAGTTGGTGCGTAGATACTCACAATGGTTGCGTGCTTCCTTCCATTCAGCAGAGGCAACTTCATGGTCATGAGCCTGTCATTTATAGCCTTTGGAAATCCAGCTAATTTCCCGACCAAGGCCGACTTAATGGCAAATCCCACACCGGATTGGCGTCTTTCCTCGCTTTTCCTTCCACTCCAGAAAAATGTGTAGCCGGCACCAATTTCACAGATTTGGCCTTCTTCTGCAAGTCGTGTCTCGCTCAAGGCTGCAATGTCGATGTTGTACCTGCCCAGCTCTCTCCCAATCAGTGCTGTTCGTCTCTCTGGACCCTTCGCGCCGTCTCTGTCAAGTAGGGTGCGTACATTCCAAGTTCCAATTGTTAAGGGAATATGGTTTACTCTTTTAGCTTTGCTTGTTTTATCTTTCTTTGTATGTCGACCGCAGTTAAGGGTACCCACCAACCGCGGCTAGCTGGTTAGGTAGTGATGAAGCAGACAATGTTTAGGGCACCTTTTCTAGCCCCTTCCTCATGCTATGGAGGTGAGCAGTGTGTTCCTATAGAGGGCTGCTCAGTCGCTCAGGGGGCTGCCGAATCCCACTGCTGCCTTATCATGGGCATGATAACAACCTAAGGAAGATGTAACGTGCCATACATATGGGAATGTTTATTAACTAGTTGTCGTTTGAAATAATTTACCATTATTATTTTTAGGGGGGTGGGAGCATGTAGTCTGTACTGAGGTAGTGTTCAAACAGGTTGCAACTGTATGTATAATGATTGGGGGTGTCTTTGATTTCTTGTGGAAGATTGTTCCACAACTGAGCGGAAGAGTATGCTAAGCTTGTTTCATATAAGTCTATCCTAGGTTTAGGGACATGAAGTATATTTAGTCGTTCGCTATGTCTTACGTTATATTTAAACAATGGCCAAAGGTAGCTTGGGGCATTTTGAAATAGGATTTTGTGAATTAGTTTGGCCTTATTAAAAAGTAGGCGTTTGTGGAGTGGCAGTAACCGAAGACGTTCATGTAGGTTAGAATTGTCTGTAAGCTTATCGCCATTGATTAGACGCATTGCGCTTTTTTTGAGTGAATAAAGGCGTTTATTTATTGATTTGGAGCATCCATCCCAGATTGTGGAGAATAATCAATATGTGTTTGTATGTGGGAAGTATAGAATATCTTTCTTATGTTTTCATCAAGGAAATTTTTAATTTTGACAAGTTGGTATACTTTTTTGGCTATTTGTTTAACTTGAGCATGAACATGGGAGAGAGAGAGAGAGAGAGAGAGAGAGAGAGAGAGAGAGAGAGAGAGAGAGAGAGAGAGAGAGAGAGAGGGAGAAAGAGAGAGGGGGTGGGGGGAGAAACGGAAAGAGATGGAGAGAGAGAGAAAGCGATATACATCATCACCAGGTCACGTCCTTTGAACAACGTCGCGCTCACCACGACGCGCCAGCAAGTCTCTCGATCTCTTGCCATGTCTCTCGCCGCATACACCCTCTCACAGACAGACAGACAGACAGACAGACAGACAGACAGGCAGGCAGGCAGGCAGGCAGGCAGGCGGCAGGCAGACAGGCAGACAGGCAGACAGACAAGCAAAGAGACAGGTGTGTGGACTCTGACGTACAGACACACAGATACACATATATACAGGCAGACGGGTTAATGAATGGATTACGTTCAGTAGTTTGCCATTGCTTTCTTAACATATTCAAAGCAAGGCGACCCACTCTCAAATCGCTACACCTGATTTCGAGCCCTCCATCCAGTATAATGGGGAATTATGAAACTATTCACTAACCCCTTCAGCCAGTGTTCTGACTGAGGGAAATGGATTTACACATTAAAAGATGTACCGTTTGTTTATTTATTTATTTGTTTGATTTTCCCATCAACTATTACAGTCACAACTAAAGAAACCGAGACAGAAGAACACTGTTTTTATTTCCAGACAATCCCATCCCTTTATTTGCTGTACTTTTCCCCTACATTTACATGCAACATATTACAACAAAAAACGACAACTCATGCACGGAAATTGTGTGATTGTTTCCACTTGTCACTCATGAATAGAGACGAACTTGAGATTTCAGAACATTTCGCTTTTTGAGGAATATTTGCTTTTGTGTTGTGATCTCATCGTGGCTTTACTTGTCACAATCACCGTACATTTCTGCCAGGCAATCTTCAAGTGTCATATTACGGAATTCACAGCCGCCAAGGGAAGCAATATAATTATAAGAAATATTCAAGGGAGATAATCGTTGTCAAAGCTCACAAACTGAAACATTTTAATTTTACCTGTAATTTCTTTCACTTTGCAAAGTCATTATAAATAATTAATGCATAAAATGAATAATTTAATTAAATTAACTCGCCATCGTTTTTTTTCTTTTTGTATGACAGTGCTTCATAAACAATTAAAGAATTTGATAAAACGACACAACGATAGAGAAATAACCATCATTGACAAATGCCTGCCAGTATAACGGGGCAATCTGTTGTTTTTCCTGATAGGTTTATTACAAGATGTGATCCTAACTCCACACCACTAGGTAGGAGCGGAGCGGCTGGTGGGTACTGAGTTGAGTTGAGAGGGTATGTTAAGATGGTAGGTTGAGATGTTGAGTCGGTGGTAATCTTTAGGCACGTTTTGCTTTAAAGGTGAAGGTCTTTCCCTTGGCTGTCAACTCCTGGTTGGGAATAGAAGAGGCACAACTGGGTCAACCTGGTACACGTGTTGCTTGCCTTCAGTCCCTCTGTCTCTCTGTCCGTCTTTCCGTCTTTCCGTCTGTCTTTTGTCTCTGTCTGTCTGTTTCTCTGTCTTTCGTCTCTGTCTGTTGTCTCTATCTGTCTGTTCGTCTGTCTTTTGTCTATATCTCGATGTCTTATGTCTCTGTCTCTCTGTCTGGACTCGTTTAATTATGTCTGCCTCTTTGAGTGTATTTCTTTCTTTCTTACTTTCTTTCTTTCGGTCTGCCTTTTGTCTCTGTCTGTCTATCAGTTTTCGTTTCTTTCTTTCTTTCTTTCTTTCTTTCTTTCTTTCTTTCTTTCTTTCTTTCTTTCTTTCTTTCTTTCTTTCTTTTCTTTCCGCCTGCGTTTGTTTATTTGAGTCTGTCTGTCTGTCTGCTTGTCTCTCTCTCTCTCTCTCTCTCTCTCTCTCTCTCTCTCTCTCTCTCTCTCTCTCTCTCTCTATGTCCTCGTATATGGCCTCTTTCCTTCTCTCTCTACGTGTCCTCGTGGATGGCCTTTCTTTCTTTCTTTCTTTCTTTCTTTCTTTCTTTCTTTCTTTCTTTCCTTCTTTCTTTCTTTCTTTCTAATTTGTCTGTCTGTCTGTCTGTCTGTCTGTCTGTCTGTCAGCAAGAGTTGTGGCACTTACATTGAAGAGTTCATTGCCCTTGACGTAGCGGACAAAAGTCATCACGTGATTATCGCCAATGTACACGTCTGAGACCAGCCGGTCGCCTTCCAGCCTCGTCTTCGCCTTCACAGTTGGCAGGGGGCGGGGGATGCCCGGCGTGGGTGTGCACGAGGAGGAGAGAAATCAGTCACACGTGAGCATATGATAAATATCTCTGTACAGTTGTGTCTTTGTGTAATCAACAGTTGACATAGTGATCTAGACTGATGGGTCAGTGGTGAGAAACAGACGGGGTGTTTGGGGTTTCATTGCGAAGGCTAATGGACGATTCGTGAAAAAGGGGAGTCTGGCATATGAGGCTACGATCTCCAGTAGAGGAGACCACTGCAATACACATTGTCTTCCTCACGACTCAAAGCGTATGCTTAGTAAGGTGGAGAAATGAATGTTGCGTATGGAATGGGTCACCTCGCTTCAGAGGTCAACGATTATGAGAATTGTATGGATTTTTTGCCCTGACCATGCAGGAGTGGGGGGGGGGGGATGAACAGGCTGATAGTCTGGCAGGGAATGCACCTTTTGGTGGTAGATTAGCTATGGACAAGGGAAGATGTCCGTGTGCCTGTGGGACCAGGTGGTCAAGGTGGGGGAACAGATTGAGAACCCGTATGTGGAAAGAATGAGATTGCGTGGGATTGGCAGGGGTTCTGGTAGAATCTCAAAACTGTGAAGGAAAACCAGGAGAACTTCCAATAACATAGCGGTGGGAATGATTAGTAGTATGACTCTTCGCTGGCTGTTGAACAAAGGGACGGAGTGTGTATGGGAATGTCCCAATGCAATGATGTCAGTTCTTAGCTCAACTCAACTCATCCTCAGCATTACTGACTATTTCTTAGCTAAACTCAACTCAACTAAACTCACCAGTTTACCCTAATGGCAGAGAAACCGCCGTGGCGAATAGGTTTGTCCGCTCGCCTACCGGTCCCGTACTCTTGTGTTCGGATCCCCTCGAGTCGGGTGTTTATATTCGTCATTGACCCAGTCCTCCAGGTAGACCCAGCCTGCGTACCAGGGATTTCCCTGAGAAGAAAAGGCGGTCCACGGGATATAGCCCACACCCAGTACAGTTGGATCTACAGTGTTGAGGCTGGCACTGCGGGATACAGCCCACACCAGTACAGTTGGATCTACAGTGTTGAGGCTGGCACTGCGGGATACAGCCCACACCCAGTACAGTTGGATCTACAGTGTTGAGGCTGGCACTGCGGGATACAGCCCACACCCAGTACAGTTGGGTCTACAGTGTTGAGGCTTGCAGTGCGGGATACAGCCCACACCAGTACAGTTGGGTCTACAGTGTTGAGGCTTGCAGTGCGGGATACAGCCCACACCAGTACAGTTGGGTCTACAGTGTTGAGGCTTGCAGTGCGGGATACAGCCCACACCAGTACAGTTGGGTCTACAGTGTTGAGGCTTGCACTGTCCTTCCCCGGTTCATTCGTCTTGAACTTCAGCGTAGTCTATACATGTGCTACTGCTAGTAAGTGCAGAAGACTAATCTTTGTGCTAGGATTAGCTGTCCCTATTACCAGTGTCCCTCGCCATCAGGCGAACCCACTCCGACTTCTGAGGTACTTGTAATTTACTACCCCAATTCAATGACGAGAAGTCAACATTTCAGTCCGCCGTATGAAATTAGCCGGTACACTGTGGTCAGCAGAGAGAGTTTAAACACTGTAAACCTCCCAGCCGCGCCGGCCTCCAACGGCACCATATATCCAATAGGGCTAATATCAAGCCCACAACTCGGTATGACATTGACAAGGCTGATTTCGAGACCCCAACTCGGTATGACATTGGATTATGAAACTGCGCGTGTCTCTATCCCCTAATCCACAGCCTTGATCGAGAAGCGTGTTCACCATCATCAAATGCCCTGCCGATAAGCGTGGGCGGTCATTTTTCGCCATCTCACTCGATCACCAGAGTCGTGGATCAGCCCTGTGTTCTTGTCTCGACCATGCCACGTGGTCAAACCATCCAGGTATTTACTTCTGTATCTTCCCCTTGTCACCACCCCTCCCCCCCCCCCTCAAATCTTGCCAGTTGTCACCAAGTTCTCCAAATTATTTCTTTTCATAACATGTCCCAGAAAGTATGACTGTTTACGTCTAATGTCTCTAAGCCTGTTACCAGGCAACAATAGACTGCTGTAAGAAAGCGGCAACTGTTGACCAGTGGTCACTCACCTGCATGGGCGGGCTGTTGGGCAGGGACACCTCGTCCGTCTCCCCCACACGGGCCACGTCGGTCCTGGGGCCCTTGCCCTCGATCTGGGTCACGAATGTCAGCACGTTGCCGTTCAAGGTCACCTCCGTTTCTGTTGCTGCCTCGAACTCCTTCAGCAGATCTGGCTGTCCTACTGATGGAGGACAAACAAGGACATATGTGAGGACATTACGGTCCTAGACGACTGTTTTAAAACAACAGAAGTGAAAGGACAAGATAGACGGCAGAGTAACAACCATGTAATAGAAACACCCGGGAATCAAGATAGCGGAGGTGCATCTTCATCTTTTCATGTTCATCTATGCTCGTGCGGCAAAATTTTGTTTTCACGTATTTGTAATGTGTCTGTTTGAAGCAAAATTGTGAGATTTCTAGGTGCCTGTTTACAACAGGGCTATGGAATCAAGGGCCACATTGTTTTTACAGGAGAGGAAAGAGTAACAGGATTGTAGAACCCCTAGTAGAGGAGAAAAGATTAACAGGATTGTGGAACCCATAGTAGAGGAGAAAAGATTAACAGGATTGTGGAACCTAGAGTAGAGGAGGAAAGATGAATAGGATTGTAGAACCCAGAGTAGAGGAGAAAAGATTAACAGGATTGTGGAACCCAGAGTAGAAGAAGTAATATTAACAAGATTGTAGAAGCGTAACGATGAACAAGATTGAACAACCCAGAACTTGAAGTTGAAAGATTAGCAAGATGTAAAATAAAACACAGAGACATCAAACCAGATCTGGCAAATCCTGATGCAAATGAGAAGAACCTCTGACCTTTAACCCGTAGCCTCATAGGAAGCAAGAGGGGGATGATGTACTGCTACAGGCTGAGGTGGGCAGAGCACGAGGGCACTGGATCTGTGTGCCGAGGGACATGGGAGACAGCATCCTGTTGAACGTACCAAGAATTCAGAACCGGCTTTTGTGGAAGAGTATGGTCGCCTGCGCAGCTTGGCATGACGCACGATAATGATGCTGCCGATCATGAGGATGTTTCTGCTTAATGATGATGATGATGACTGTGGCATCACACACACACACACACACACACACACACACACACACACACACACACAATCATGCAAATACAACACACACACACATAAACACACATACATACACACACACATACACACACATACACACACACACACACACACACGATCACGCACGCACGCACACACTTACATACACATGAATACGCACAATCACGCATGCACGCACACATGCACACACATGCATAGACATACATTTACACACACACAATCACACACGCGCGTACACACACACAAACTTACACACACAATCACGCACAGACTTACGCGCAGCAACACGACCACACATATAAATAAAACCACAAGTCACGGGAACTAACTTACATGCAGTGAAGTATTCATCCGCGCCGGCGTAGGAGCTGCGGTCAGGTTTCCACTTTCCAACGAAAACTTCCGCCATTTTTTTCTGGACACAGGTCTGAGATGTAGAGCAACATCAAAAGTTATCAGTCTCGCAACACTCTAAATTGTTGTATTACAGATTAACATCATCACCACAATCATCATTGTCACCCTCATCGTCATCATCATCATCATCATCATCATCATCATCATCATCATCATCATCATCATCATCATCATCATTATCATCACCACAATCATCATCACCAACATCACCATCATTATTATCGTCACCATCATACTCTGCACAATCTCTACAATCAGTATCACCTGCATACAACCACCGCCCCCGGCGTCCGTGGCGATGGGGTGGGGGTTCGAAACCAGCTGTTGACGATTTGGAAGCAGACCACCATTTGTTGATTGTTAACAATGGCATTGAGCGTCGGTCGTTCAGAAAGCAATGGCAAACTACTGAACGTAACCTTGCCCAGTAAATTACAAACAACTAAAATAAAATGTTGGGGTTGATTGCGACGTTCTGTAGAGGACACAACTAACTTCAACTACTACTGTCTGTACTTTGTCCTGTCCACAGTTTTCCTGGCGGACTGGTCAAGCAATCTTTCAGCTGCTCTTAAGTTCAGGATTTTGTTTTTGGACTGCACCGTTCGGACTAAGAATGCATTTTATTTTTTTTTCCCCTGGAGAACCCTGCGGATCTTAGCTGCAGCATCAGAGTTTGTGCTGGGTCGGCGGCTTGTCGTTGCGCAAGGAGAAACCGAGCTGGCAAATCCCGATGCAACTGAGATAGACCTCGCACCTTCAACCTGTAGCCTCTTAGGAAGCACGATTGTGATGTTACGCTGCTGCAATTACATTCTAAGCATATTCATCGCTCCGTCAACTGTGTTTCCTGTGTCAATGTGTTTTTCTTGATGTGATCTTGACTTAAACTTTGTGTACTCGACTCCGCGATCACATCACTAGACTCCGTGATCACATCACTAGACTCCACAATCACATCACTAGACTCCACAATCACACCACTCGACTCCAAGATCACATCACTCGACTCTAAGATCACATCACTAGACTCTAAGATCACATCACTAGACTCCAAGATCACATCACTAGACTCCACAATCACATCACTAGACTCCACGATCACATCACTAGACTCCAAGATCACATCACTAGACTCCAAGATCACATCACTAGACTCCAAGATCACATCACTAGACTCCAAGATCACATCACTAGACTCCAAGATCACATCACTAGACTCCACAATCACATCAATAGACTCCACGAGCACATCAGTAGACTCCACGATCACATCACTCGACTCCAAAATCACATCACTAGACTCTAAGATCACATCACTATACTCCAAGATCACATCACTAGACTCCAAGATCACATCACTAGACTCCAAGATCACATCACTAGACTCCACAATCACATCACTAGACTCCACGATCACATCACTAGACTCCAAGATCACATCACTAGACTGCAAGATCGCATCACTAGACTACAAGATGACATCACTAGACTCCAAGATCACATCACTAGACTCCACGAGCACATCACTAGACTCCACGATCACATCACTAGACTCCACGATCACATCACTAGACTCCAAGATCACATCACTAGACTCCGTGCTCATATCACTATACTTTGTAATGAAATCACTAGAATCCGTGCTCAAATCACTAGACTTCGTGATCAAATCACTATACTTTGTGATCGAATCACCAGACATCGTTATCAAATCATGAGACACCGTGATAAATTAAAACAAGACATATACGCATATCAATATGGATATATCTTACCTGTAGACTGTAGGTGAAACACAGGCACTTACTGCAACCAGGCAACCCGTCCTATCTGCCACATTTATACACTTGGCAGAGTTACGCTTTCACACCTGGCATGACCTCGGTAACTAGAAGGTTTGTGACGTCACCTGACCTAGATACATAAACTATAACGTCTGCACACATCTGGAACTTTACGAAATGAGGAAATGTTTGTTAATTTAGAATCACATATGTAAATATTGGTTTAGGCTAAAAATATTGCAACAAACAATTTTCGTCACCGTCATCAACTTTCTCCTCATTATCACAATCAACACCATCACCACCATCATCAAATACCTACCTACCTACCTACCTACCAAACTACTCACCTACCTACTTACCTGCCTACCTGCCTGCCTATATATTTGCCAGTGTGTCAGTGTCTGTCTGTCTGTCTGTCTGTCTGTCTGTCTGTCTGTCTGTCTGTCTGTCTACCTTTGTACCTACATAACCCATCCACCCATTGATCTGTCTGAATCCATTGATCTGTCTGCATCCATTAATCTTTCTACATCTATATCTTTTTCTCCATCCTTCAGTCTCGCTATCCATACATCCACCCGTCCATCCGTTCGTTCATTTGTCGGTATCTTTGTTTATCCACCTGTTTGTCTTGCTTTCTGTTTGTCTGTCTCTTTGCAAGATATTTATCTTTGTAAGTGTGTGTATGCCTGCGTATCTCTGTCTGAATTGCTGGCTGAATCTCTGATTGTTATAATACAATATTATAACTGTCTCTGTGTCTGCCTGTATGTCTCTCCTCTGCCTGTATGTATTTCTGTCTGCCTGTATGTATTTCTGTCTGCCTGTTTGTTTGCCTGTATGTATGTCTGTCTGTCTAGCTGTCTGCAAGTATGTATGTCTGTATGTCTGTATGTCTGAATGTCTATATGTATGTCTGTCTGTCTATGTCTGAATGTCTGTATGTCTGGATGTATATCTGTCTGTCTGTCTGTCTGTCTGTCTGTCTGTGGATGTTTCAAACCGACATCAGCTGCCACCTATGGGGGGGGGGGGGGGGCGTGGAGAACCAAGGACCGAGTTGTGACCCAGATTTGTCCAGGACAATGAGCAAGTACTGATACGTTGCTATGGTTACACCAGGACGCTGGACACTGTGTGGGTTCTGCATTTTAAACTGCATTAAACATACAAGTGCCTGCCCACAACAATAAACTGTGTCGGGAAACGTAAAATACATGACTCCTATTCCAGGATGCTTTGGAAGGGGAGACCAACGCGTGCTTTGTTCCTGGCACATTAAAGCACTTATCTCCCCTGTTTTGTGATGCGTCCTTGACCGGGCGCCCCATAGGTCAGGTCACGGCAGGACATCAATCGTCCTGGTCGGTACTCAGATCTCAAGTGGGTCGCAGGCGGTACTCCATAGTCTCCGAAACCCGAACTCTGGAGCTATCAGTCACAACTACCTGATATCTTGTCACAAGACGGCCATTGTGTTCCAATTATAAGGTGCAGTATGGAAAAGGGCGGGGGGGGGGGGGGGGGGGGGGTTGCTAACTTCTGACCTGGATGTCGAGGGTTGGCGATGTCCTTGTACCTCGACCCACGTGATAAGCACATTCATTGTCTTGGTTGAGGGCGACAGGATTTCACATGAATACCAGTTAAAGGAATCAGCATCATCATCATGTGCCATGCTGGTAAGCGTAGACGGACATGTTTCGCCATCTCACTCGATCATCAGAGTCGTCGTTTAACTCAGTGTTCTTGTCTCGACCATACCACGTGGCCAAGCCATCCAGGTATCCCTGTCTCTGCCTTCCCCTTGTTCTTTTCCCCTTTATCTTGCCAGTTGTCACCAAGTTCTCCAATTTGCCCTTCTGAAATTCGTTTTATAACGTAAGTAGACCCGCAAATCACGTTTTAAGTAGATGTCTAGACTTGTTCTAGTATGTGTTATTAAAGTTAGCTTCCATTGTAATGTATTCTGTGTAGGGACGGGGAGGGGGAGTAGAGAATCTCTAAGGAGGAAGTACGAAAAAAGGGGGGGAATGACGTTTTGAACATATGGTTAAGGTGTGCATTGGCCATAAAAGGTTGAGAACCACTGGTCTAGTTAAAGGAATAGAAAGAGCTTAAGGAGAGAGAAGAAGGTCTAAGTGGATCCCTATGAGATAGAGAGGATTCAAGATGGGCGGTCCATAGGTAGCGGGATCAAAGCGGGATAGAATTGTTTAAGGTCGAGGGGTCCATATTTAGCTGGACCACCGAGGGACAGTGTCTTCAAGATGAGGGATCAGTTTATGGCGGGTTACACTGGGATACGGACCCATCTCTAGCTGGATCTCAGTGGGAATGTAACGGTTTAAAGATGGGGTCCACCTGTAGTTGGGTCACAATGGGATAGAATAGTTTCAAGAAGAGGGGTCAATATCTTGCCTGATCACAATGGGGTAGGAATATTTTCAAGATGGAGCTTTGTGTCCATCTCTAGGCTGATCGCAATGTGGATATCATCATCATCATCATGTGCTGTGCCGAATGGCGTAGGCGATCATGTCTCTCCACAGATCTCTCTGTCCATGGTAAGGTGTTTATGGTTATCGTTCGCTTTGAACTCAAGCGTAGTCCACCCATGTGGTACTGCTTCTATGAGCACTGGACTGGTTTGTGTGTGTGTGAATTAGCTCTCCATATGACTAGTGTTCCCCGTCATCAGGCGAACCCACTCCGACTTCTGAAGTACTTGTAATTTACGTCCCCGAGCCAAGGATGAGAAGTCTGCATGTTAGTCCAACTGACCGATGTAGGGACTGAAACCGCTACCTGGGCATCAGGAGGGGAAGGGGAAGGGAGCGGAAGGGGAAGAGGAAGGGAAAGAGGAAGGGAAAGGGGAAGAGGAAGGGGAAGAGGAAGGGGAAGAGGAAGGGGAAGAGGAAGAGGAAGGGGGAGAGGAAGGGAAGGGGAAGGGGAAGAGGAAGGGGAAGAGGAAGGGGAATGGGAAGGGAAAGAAGAAAGGGAAGAGGAAGGGGAAGAGGAAGCGGAAGGGGAAGAGGACGGGGAAGGGGAAGAGTTAGGGAAAGAGGAAGGGGAAGAGGAAGGGGACGGGGAAGGGGACGGGGAAGAGGAAGGGGAAGGGGAAGAAGAAGGGGAAGAGGAAGGGGAAGGGGATGAGGAAGGGGAAGGGGAAGAGGAAGAAGAAGAAGAAGAAGAAGAAGAAGAAGAAGAAGAAGAAGAAGAAGAAGAAGAAGAAGAAGAAGAAGAAGAAGAAGAAGAAGAAGAAGAAGAAGAAGAAGATGATGATGAAGAAGAAGAAGAAGAAGAAGAAGAAGAAGAAGAAGAAGAAGAAGAAGAAGAAGAAGAAGAAGAAGAAGAAGAAGAAGAATAAGAAGAAGAAGAAGAAGAAGAAGAAGAAGAAGAAGAAGAAGAAGAAGAAGAAGAAGAAGAAGAAGCAGCAGCAGCAGCAGCAGCAGCAGCAGCAGAAGAAGAAGAAGAAGAAGAAGAAGAAGAAGAAGAAGAAGAAGAAGAAGAAGAAGAAGAAGAAGAAGAAGAAGAAGAAGAAGAAAACAATGATTATGATCTCGAAGGAGAAGAAGCATAAGAAGAAGACAAACAGACACGGGGCATGTATGAACGAAAAACTCCAATCTGTGGAAGAGAATTAAATTGGAATAAGCTTTCTTGTACCCTGTCGCCATGTTTTTGGAGTGTTTGTGTGCCCGTGGAATTCCTTTTCTCGTCAATCTTCTATTTCTCCGCGAGTGTTGGTCGATGTTCTATTTCTCCGCGAGTGTTGGTATTTCATCAGGCGCCACAAATGTGAAACACTCGAGTCGTACTGCTGTTTTGCTGAGGTCGACAAACTCGTGGTGGCGAGACACAATTTGGGACAAGTACAGCGTGCGTGGGGGAATGGAGTGACAGAATGTGGGGTGGGGGAATGGAGTGACAGATTGTGGGATGAGGAATAGAATGACTGACTGTGGGGTGCAGAACTAAAGTGACAAATTGTGGGGTGGAGAAATGGAGTGCGAGATTTTAGGATGGAGGAATGGAGTGAGAGATTGTGGGATGGAAGAATGAAGTGACAGATTGTGGGGTAGAGGAATGAAGTGACAGTTTGGAGAGTGGAGGAATTGAGTGACCGATTGTGGGGTGGAGGGTTAGAGTGTTAGAATGTTGGGTGGATGAATAGAATGACAGATTATGTGATGGAGGAATGAAGTGACAGATTGTAGGGTGAAGGAATGGATTGATATATTGTGGGGTCGAGGAATAGAGTGACAGATTGTGGGATGGAAGAATGGAGTAAAATATTGTGGGGAGGAGTAATAGAGTGACAGATTGTGTGGTTGAGTGATAGAGTTACGGATTGTGAGATGGAGGAATAGAGTGACAGATTGTGGGGTTGAGGATGGGGTGACAGATTGTTGGATAGAGGAATGGAGTGTCAGATTGTGGCGTGGATAAATAAAGT
Organism: Cepaea hortensis; assembly: GCA_963921405.1. Classification (NCBI taxonomy): domain Eukaryota; kingdom Metazoa; phylum Mollusca; class Gastropoda; order Stylommatophora; family Helicidae; genus Cepaea; species Cepaea hortensis. The sequence continues at coordinate 3,785,503 of OY992896.1, forward strand.
TTTAGATTGTTGGGTTGAGGATTAGAGGGCAGATTGTTGGGTAGACGAATAGAGTGACAGGTTGTGGGGTGAAGGAAGAGAGTGACAGATTGTAGGGTAATTGAATGGAGTGACAGACTGTGGGGTGGAAGAATAGAGTGACAGATTGTGACGTGAATAACATAATGGTAGATTATCTCGTCAAGGTATAAACTGACAGTTTGTCGCCTGGAAGAATGGAGTGACAGATTGTGGCCTGGAAGAATGGAGTGACAACTTTTGGTTTCGAAGAATGGAGTGACAGATTGTGTGGTGGGGGAATAGAGTGACAGGTTGTGGGGTGCAGGAATGGAGTGACAGATTGTGGGTTGGAGGAATGGAGTGACAGGTTGTGGGATGGAAGAACTGAGAGACAGACTGTGGGGTGGAGAAATAGAGTGATCGATTGTAGTGTGGAGGAACAAAGTGACATATTGTGGGATGGAGGAATAGAGTGACAGATTGTGTGGTTGAGTGATAGAGTAACAGATTGTGTTATGGAGGAATAGAGTGACAGATTGTCGGGTGGAGCAATAGAGTGACATATTGTGGGGTGGAGGCTGGAGTGACAGATTGTTTTTGTAGAATTTAGGAGTGACAGATTGTGATTTGGACGAAGAGAGTGAAAGATTGTAGGGTGGATAAATGGAGTGATAGACTGTGGGGTGGAAGAATAGAGTGACAAATTGTGACGTGAAGGTACGTAATGACATATATTGACGTCGAGGAACAGATTAACGGATTGTGGCATGGAAGAATGGAGTGACAGATTTTGGCCTGGAAGTGGAGTGACAGATTGTTTCCTGGAAGAATGGAGTGACAGATTGTGGCATGGAAGAATGGAGTGACAGATTGTTTCCTGGAAGAATAGAGTGACAGATTGTGGTCTGGAAGAATGGAGTGACAGATTTTGGCCTGGAAGAATGGAGTGACAGATTGTGGCATGGAAGAGCGGAGTGACAGATTATGGCATGGAAGAATGGAGTGACAGATATTGGCCTGGAAGAATGGAGTGACAGATTGTGGCATGGAAGAACGGAATGGCATATAGTGTGGACACCAACTGAAGGAATGGTTCAGCGTACCAGGACATGCCTTGGTAAGTTAAGGCTACCGGTATACTTCTAAGCACTTCACTCCTAGAGTACAATCTGTCTATACAAATATCGGACTACCAGCACATACTCAACACGACTCACTGAGCGCGAAGAGGGTCCTCTACTGTCTGACCACATCAATGTTTGGGCAACCCGCTGTGGTGCAGTAGCTACCTGGCTGGCCTGTCAGTGAGGCGGGTATGTGTTCGAGTCCCCTTCAGGCGGGTTTTATCTTGATCTGGATGACCCAGGCTACAATGCGTATCAGGACATTTTCTGGGAAGTAAAGGCGGGCCGGGAAGCGTGGTGGCGTAGTGACTAGCAGGTTGACCTGTCAGTCTGGTGGTCTGGATTCGACCCCCCCCCCCCTACAAAGGCATGGGTTTGTGTCCCTCGCCAGCATGTACTCCTAGATCGACCCCGCGTGTAATGGGCAGCATGAATTTTACTGGGAAGGTAAAGCGGCTGGCGTCATACTGACCATGGCAGCTTTCGAGTACCGATGACTCAACAAATATGGGGTGAGGGTGATACTGCCGGTACGAATGGGTATATATAGAGAGATAGGGTACAAGAGGGGAGAGGGGTGAGGGAGGGAGAGGTAGGGACACAATAAGGGAGAGAATAAGAGAGAGCCTATACGAGAGAGAAACAGGGAGAACGAACGAACGAACAGACTTTATTTTCAAAGGGTAACAAATTGGGCACGCAGGCCCGTCTTACATTCGGCCCTTCCAATCACTCATCTTTCTTTCATCAACAGTGCATAGGAAAAAAACATTGTCACATGAATTTTGTAAACATAAACAATGCATATTACTATGTTATGAGACACATCCACCACCCACCCACACATCCCCCATTCACTCCAACTCCCCCACCCAACCACACACACATACAATACATTCCCCCACCCATCCACCACATCCCTACACCTACACATCTCCCCACCCACACACACCTCTAACCCACCACACATCCCATCCACCCACACCCCAAGCACACATACATTCAATAACCCACACATCCCCCACCTACACACATCTCCCCACCCACTCACATATCCTCTACCCGTCCCAATTCCCACCAACAATCACTCACCCAATATCCTCCTCCACCCACACACCTCCAACCACCCAGCCAAACACACATTCCTCAGCCACACACACATCTCCCCGTCAACTCACAGATCCCGAGCCCACACCTACAAACATCCCCCACCATCTCCTAACCTGCACACACTCACCCACCCACATATCCTCTACCCACCCACACATCCTATATCCACCCATCCCCCAACCAAACATCCCTTAACCACACACCCTTATTCATATACAATCACCCACCCACACATCCTCTACCCAACCACACATCCTCTACCCAACCACACATCCTCCATCCACCCATTCCCCCAGCCACACATCCCTTAACCACACACCCCTACCCATATACACACACATACCCACCCACGCACAATCTCCCCACCCAGACAAACATCCCTCACACACATCCTCACCCACCAACATATTCCCCATTCACAAACACACACCTCCCATCCACGCAAAACACAACCCACGCACACATCCCCAACCCATACATTCATCCCCTCACACATCCCTAGACACACGTACTTATCCCTCAACCACTAACACCCACACATCCCTTACCCACTCATCAACACATACATCTCCTATCTACCCACCCACACTCACAAATCCCAACCACCCATCTAAGCACACATCCCCCACCCTCACACACATCCTTCACCCACCCGCAAACCCAACCACACCTTCACCCACCCAAACAAACATCATTTATCCACTCCCAGCTCCCCTCCCACACAACACCACACCCACACACATCCCAAAGACACATCCCACACACACATCTATCCACACATCTCCTACCCATCCACACATCCCCCAACTACAATCACCCTCACTACCCACACATACTTCCTCCATCCAGCCACACACACCCCCACCCAGCCAGACATATCCCCCACCCACACACACATCTCCAAATCCATCACCCACACCCATCACGCACCCCTCCCCCAACCCACACACATCCCCCACACACATTCACCCACACATCTCTCACCCACATACACTCCCCACCCATCCACCCAAACATCCCACACCCATACACCTCCCTCACCCACACACACATCCCCAAACCCACAACTACCCCCACCTGCACACATCTCCCACCCACCACATATCCCCACACCCACATCTCCCCACCCACACATATACCCCCACCCATTCCATAACCCACCATCAATCATCCACCAACATATCCTCCTCCACCCACTCACCCACAACCACCTAGACAAACACACATCCCCACCCACAAACACATCTTCCCTTACACCCATACATCTCGCACGCATCCACACACAAATCCCCCACCCACCCACACAATCCCACCCCGCCCACCCACACATCCTGAGCCCACCCACACACATCACGAATCCACCCACCCCCCATCCCCCAACCTACTATTATGATCAAACTCCCACACTTTACACACACATACAGTGATGATTGTCGTGAGCATTGTCGCAAAATTGTAAAGAAAATGGAGAAAAATTGTACATGTACATTTTGTAACTTAAAAATTAGTGATGTAATTCAAGTCTCTCTCTCTCTCTCTCTCTCTCTCTCTCTCTCTCTCTCTCTCTCTCTCTCTCTCTCTCTCTCTCTCTCTCTCTCACTAACGCTCTCACTCACATTACAGTAATGTTATATTATACATGATAAAATCAAGTGTCATACATACAAAATGATAATGTGAAAGATGAAAATACACAAAAAATATGGAATGGCATGTTACAGGACATGCGAGCACTGAATTCTCTCTCTCTCTCTCTCTCTCTCTCTCTCTCTCTCTCTCTCTCTCTTCTCTCTCTCTCTCTCTCTCTCTCTCTCTCTCTCTCTCTCTCTCTCTCTCTCTCTCACTAACGCTCTCACTCACATTACAGTAATGTTATATTATACATGATAAAATCAAGTGTCATACATACAAAATGATAATGTGAAAGATGACAATACACAAAAAATATGGAATGGCATGTTACAGGACATGCGAGCACTCAATTCTCTCTCTCTCTCTCTCTCTCTCTCTCTCACACACACACACACACACACACACACACACAGGCACACACACATTCCCCACACACACACACACATATCCCTCACATACACACCCATACATACATCCTCACATCTAGACAAATACATGATGCCTCACATGATCACTGAAGCTAATAAGAACAAACTCCCACACTTTACACACAATTGAGATACTGACGATTGTCGTGAGAATTCTCGCAATTGCAAGAAGTGGAGAAAAAATGGAGAGAGTGAGAATGAGTAAGAGAAAAAGAGAGGGGATGAACACAGAGGTGGCAGGAGAGTGCGAGGGAGAGAATAAAAGAGGGGATGAACACAGAGGTAGCAGGAGAGTGTGAGGAAGAGAATAAGAGAGGGGATGAACACAGAGGTAGCAGGAGAGTGTGAGGGAGAGAATAAGGAGATAGAGAATGCGAGCTCCGGATGCGAGACTGAATGAGAAATATAATAAGAGAGAGAAACAAGGGGAGAGAGCGAATGTGAGAGAACAACATGCACAGTGAGGGATAGAGAATGAGAGAGAGAGAGAGAGAGAGAGAGAGAGAGAGAGAGAGAGAGAGTGAGAATTTATAAAAAGAGAAGATGAGACAGAGAGATTGATAGAGAAAAGGATGAGAGGAGGGTAAAGAAAGAGAATGTCAGAAAGAAAGAAAGAAAGAAAGAGAGAGAGAGAGAGAGAGAGAGAGAGAGAGAGAGAGAGAGAGAGAGAGAATAATGGAGAGAAGTGAAGAGAGAGAATGCGAGATATAATGATATAGAATACGAGAGGGAGAACGCAAGAGAGAATGCGAGAGAGGATAAGAAAGAGAGAAAGATAGTAAGAGAGACAGAAAGATCATGAGAGAGAGAGAGAGAGAGAGAGAGAGAGAGAGAGAGGGAGAGAGAGAGAGAGAGAAAGATAGAGACATAGAGAGAAAGAGAGAGACAGAAAGAGAATACGAACGAACGAACGAACGAACAAGAGAGAGAGAGAGAGAGAGAGAGAGAGAGAGAGAGAGAGAGAGAGAGAGAGAATACACGTCTGAAATTGTCATCATAATGAACACATAAGATAAAAACATGGTGTATTGTCTTTTACTTTCTTACGCGTCACAAACATCGCCATCATCATCAACATCATAATAATCATGATTTCAATCATCATTATTATCAACATCGATATCATCATCATTATTATCATCACCATCATTGGCACCTTGCCGTCTTGACAGGCGATAGTTTGGTACATTGTGCTTCAAAAAGGCTTAATAATTACAATCCATGGCGGTAGCGAATGTGATTGTTAAGGCCAATTCGCATTAAATGTTCATCCATAGTTGATGCATGTTAACACATGGTCATTTCCACCAACATGCACCATCTTACGTCTCACACGCTCGGCTTGTGACTTATCCGCAGTCATTGCCCCCTTTGTCATCACCATCACCATCAGTATTCTCATAATTACAATCAGCAGTATCCTCAACATCATCGCCACTAAAAGATTATAATCATCATAATCACAAAGTCAAAAAAAAAAAAAAAACCACCACCAACACTAAGCCATCAGCATCATCATCATCAATCTCATAACATTAAAATTTGTGCGGATACTAAAAATAGAACACTCATCAATAATCTCTGATACAAGGGATGTAATTCAGAAATTATAGTAATAGCCGTTTGTTACACGCGTACTTACTTCCCTCCATACACAACGGGACAGGAATTCAGTCCAAGTTTAGATCTTTCTGGCGAGGAATTGTGTTAGGGCACGAAGCAGCGGATACACAAGGTTCTCCGCCCCGAGGGAGGGGTGGCTTGGCAGGAGACAGAATGGGACAAACACGGAACAACGCAAGGACAACGCTAGGACAACGCAAAATACCGAATGTCTGGATCTCACGGCAGTGAAGGACCAGAACGGGCCCTCCCCAGAGAATGTCAAGAAAGTAACAGGCCGAAACATTCCTGGAATGAGGGAACTTCTGACGATCAGAATACCTCTATTGTGCTTTATCCACGAGGAGGTCTTAACACTTCTACTCTTGGTTGTAGTGGTACCTCGGTTTGTTAGATCTTTCCTCCTCTATACTAAGATTAACAGATACTTTGCAGTCTTATTTAGTGTTTCGTCTTCTACCCTAGGATGCAGAGGTAAAGTTCAATAATGGGTACAACTATCTCGGAACAGTCACAACATCTGATGGGAGATGCCTCGATGAAATTAGAATAAGAATCGCCATAGTACAGGTAACGTTTTGCAAGATGGAAAACACACTCGCCCAAAAACACAAGCTGATATTTACAGTGAGAAAACGAGTGTTGAAATGTTACATTGTGCTCATACTGGTGTATGCAAGTGATGTTTGGTTATATACTATAAATAATCATGATCTTCCATATTATAAATAAATAATATTAAATATTATAAATAAACGAAATTTTATATATCATAATTAAATATAATTTTTACATATTATAAAAAAAACACAAATGTTATATATTATTCAGTCATTCATTCATTCATCTGTGCCATGCCGGTAAGCGTGGGCGGTCATGTTTCGCCATATCACTCGATCACCAGAGTCGTGGATCGCCTCGGTGTTCTTGTCTCGACCATACCACATGGCTAAGCCATCCAGGTATTTACCTCTCTACCCTCCCCTTGTTCTCTTCTCTTCGATCTTGCCAGTTGTCACCAAGTTCTCCAATCCATTTCTTCTTATAACATGCCCAAAAATTGTGACTGTCTACGTCTAATGTCTCTAATCAGTTTACTATTTTCATTTGTTTCTTGTATGATTTGGTCATTGGTTTTTCTGTCTGTCTATGGTATTCTTTACATTTTCCTCAGAAACCACATTTCTACAGCCATCAGATGTTTTTCAGCTTGATTGCTCATTGTCCACACTTCACATCTATACAAAAGTACAAGTTCTATGTAGCTCCTCAACACTCTTTTTCTCGTTACAAATAGACAAATATTGTATATATTATAAATACATATAATATTATATATTATAAATAAATATAATTTTATGTATTATAAATAAACATAATTTTATATATTATAAATATACATAATTTTATATTTTATACATAAACATACCTTTTTATATACTATAAATAAACAAAACGTTTATGTATTATTTTTACAAATATTATTTTTAAATATTATAAATAAACATTAATTTGTTTGTGTGTTTGTTTTAATTGCATATCTTTTACAGGACGCCGCAGTCAACACCTGCATTTTTGGACTATTTTTGATTTCTTGGCAAATTTACGTTCAGTAGTTAGCCAATACTTTCTGAACGACCGGAACTCATAACATTGTGTGAAAACCATCAATATCGTGCGCCCTGCCAGCTCGCATAGGCGTTCATGTCTCTCCACAGATCTCGGTCTTTGGTGTTCTGGATAGCTCCACTGATGATATTCCTCCATGCCACCGTCTCAATCCGTCCAGCATCATTTCTCTTGGTCTGCCTCTGCCTCTCCCCCCATTGACTTTTCCAGTTGTCACGATGTTCTCCAATGCGTCTCTCCTCGTCACATGACCAAAGAAAGCTGTGTACACTCAGCATGGAAATTATTACATCACATACATGAGCAGCTACAGAGGCAGGTCCGGACAAATGGGTGGGTCCAATGTTTATCAGCCGTTCTCCGTGGCCAAAGGTTTGCGAACGCTATTCGTGAGCCGCTTACCAGGCGTTCGAAACGCAGCTTTATGTAGCAGACCGTGTCGCGTTGTGTTATAACGTGTTGGTATGGGAGCCGGCCGTTCAGAAAGCTATGGCAAACTACTGAACGTAAAATTTGTCTAGTACATCAACAGCAGCTGAAAAAGCTGGTGTTGACTGCGACGTCCTGCAAGGGATATGCAACATAAAAAAAAAATTGTATTATGTTAAAAAGCGAAGTCAGATTACTCTGGTTCCTAGACCAAAAAAGGCGCTGTCGCCCCAGTGGAAATGTATTCGAAACTTGGTCTCTCTCTCTCTCTCTCTCTCTCTCTCTCTCTCTCTCCCTCCCTCTCTCTCTCTCTCTCTCTCTCTCTCTCTCTCTCTCTCTCTCTCTCTCTCTCTCTCTCTCTCTGTGTGTGTTTATTTTTTAAAGATTCCATGTGTACAATTAGTAAAAATAAACAACAATAAACTGTCCATTTTTGTAGAAACAACGATACCCCCGTTGATTCATTCAGTTGGTCATGATCGCTTTGGTCTACCTGTCTCAGGCATGGTTGCCAGACGTCCCGGTTTTCCTGGACACTCCCGGTTTTTGAGTACATAAATCAGTGTCCCGATACTATTCATCCGTGTCTTGTCACAGGTGAGTGCTGACGATGTCATAATGAGAACCCAAATTGCTTGTGTTATCGGCGATTCTGTCAAGCATCATTGCTTCTGACCGCCCCAACAATGACGTCAGAAAAATGGGTGATGATGTAATTATATTTCTTACTTCCTGTAGGTCACTTACCGCGGCCAGTTTAGATGCTGGGAAATTGCTGTCATTATTATTATTATATTGTGGACTCTTAAGTTCGAATTTAGGGCTATTGCTGACCTCGAACTTTTTAGAGACAGATAACGAACGTTCATGTCGACTGGCTGAGTGTTCCAGTGCCAATGCACGTTTCTTGGTGAGAAATATATCCTTGAGGGCATCCCTGAATCTAGACCCACTGACGCAGTAGAGAAACAGGTTGAGGCATCGGTTGAGGTAGAGTAAATAGAAGGTGACTGTATAGGCCAGGTTCTTTCCCCCAGGCAGGTCAAAGCTTAATGCAGATTGGGAGGTGATGATGCTGATGATGGCGAACGGGAATGTACAAACCACCAAGGTGAAAGAATCAATCATTAACATCAGCGATATCTGTCGGTTCTTGCTGCCGGAGTGAAAGTTTTTACGTAAACTTTGCCTTCCGGCGCCATCAGCAGAATCTCCGTGGTTGGAGCGGCGAATGTTGATAAAGATGACAATATTGCCTAAAATAACGATGGCGTAAGACACGATAAGAATAGAGAAGTGCAACCAGGGCCAGACGTTGAGGTAGAAACTGACGTAGGCGGCGTCTGTCTGGTCGATGTCACAGAGTCGGCTGTGGGTGTTGGTGACGATACGGGACTTGAAGATCAGGTGAGAGACTTTAACGATCTCAAATACTGTTAATCCGGCGACCACAAACTTGGCTCTCCTGGTCGTGCAGAGCTTGTACGCTTTCAGCGGGTACTTAATGGCGATGGTCCGCTCCGTTGTCATGGCAACAGTGTACAGAATGCCCAGGTCGCTGGTACCCCACCCGAAAACGTTGAAAAAGGAACACATGGCGTGGGCGTTCCGTATCTCAGCGAATGCGTGCGGGATGTTGACAAAGATGTAGTGGATGGGCAGAGCCACGAGGATGCTGGAGGAGTCGGTCACCGCGTTGACGATCATGTAAAAGGAAGTGGACAGCGACCGGAAGGACTTGCTGCGCATGACAAGTACCACGAAAACGTTGCTGATGAGTCCGATGATGAACAGAAATGGCGGCACGAATAGGTCAATGCCACAGGTCACGGTCACTCTGGCGTCGGTGACATTGTCTAGGTAGTCGCAGATATGCTGGTCTGACCAGATGTCAGTCGGAGCTGTCGTCCCGTTGTCCGTGGAGGTGCTTAAGTAGGTCAACATGGACACGGAGGTAGGTGTCAAGGCCGTAGATTCGCAGTTTCTCTGGACGATTCGGAGATTGAGACGTAAGCTTGCATCTTTCTGAAACATGTATATTATAACATCAATAATATGTTGCACGATTAATTGTCTGACATATTTCCCTACAATAATAAGTCTTCTGTGTTTATTTTTCTTTCCCCTTCAGCGGGGAGGCCGTCATTCCAGTTAGCACATCAAAGGTTAGTGTGTCAAACTGCGCCATGCATTTCTGTCAAGTTTTCGTCATCTAGACAGATTCCATCCAAGGTGTCGAGCCTTATCTAACCTTTGGCAGGTTTTCTTTCCCGACATTTTTACCAGAGCAGCGGATTTATGGCCTGCTCGTTGCGACTTTTGACCGCCGTGGATATTCTTAACTTGCATTGCCTGCACACGATATGTCCTGTTTTTGTTTTTTTTTATCCGAGAATGCTAGGCACCAATCTCCCTACCCAGGAAGTGTTCCTCACTTTGAAGACAGTCTATGAACGACTGCTAGTTGGAACACACAATACCAGATACAACAAGACATTTACACATGTTTCAGTGTGGATTTCATTGTGGTGTCAGCCAGGAGGGCCGCAAGGGAGGACATGTTCATCACCGCTCTTAGAACATTAGCCACTTCACCTTGCCTCATGACCTCGTGCAGACAAGCCCTTTGGGTTTGTCTGAAGGGCTGTAACCATCATCATCATCATCATCACCATCATCATCATCATCATTATCATCATCATCATCAAGTGTTATGCCAGCTGACGTAGGCGTTCATGTTTGTCCACAGATCTCGGTGTTTTGTGTTCTGGATCAACTCTGATGATGATATTCCTCAATGCCACCGTCTCAATCCATCCAGCATCATTTCTCTTGTTCTGCCTCTGCCTCTCTTTCCGTCGATTTTTCCAGTTGTCACGATGTTCTCCAATGTCTCTCTTCTTATCGCATGACCAAAGAAAGCTGTTTGTGCTATGATATAGAGCCTTAAATACAAGAACCAATCATTACCTATTCTACAGTTGGGTGTACAGACGCTGCCAGTCTTCTCATGTCCCGCCTCTTCTATACTTAGTTGCGTATGTTTTGTTATGTGTTATTTGTTAGAACCTAGATGTACAGAACATCTATTTTATCATCAATGTTCTGTTTTTAGTTGTAAAGTTAGTTAGTTGCATATCCTTTACAGGACGTCGCAGTCAGACCCTGCATCATTTGGCTGTTTGCGAGTTCATGACAAGTTTACGTTTAGTAGTTTGCCATTGCTTTCTGAACGACCGGCACTCATACCACTGTATGGAAACCAACGCAAGGTTGTCTGCTTCCAAGTCGCCCGCAGCTCTGTTTCGCACGTGGTATGCGGGTTTTGGGATAGATTTGTAACCCCTTCGCCACGGAGCCGGTTAGTTGTAAAGTACTTTAGGGAAATCCTTATCTTGTCATTCATGTTCTGTTCTTTGTTGTAAAGTACATTAATTCGACCTTGTTATTGCTTCCATGTTGTGTTCTTCGATTAAAGAACATTAGTGCTGTCTTGTTTATACGTTCATATTATGTTCTTTGGTGCAAAGACTTCCCATAGACTTGTTAAGTCTTTCCTCTTATACTTCAGGCTGTTTCATGAGCTTACGCCCACAAATCCTCACTTTACATCCTTCTTGTTCTGTCCCTCCCTTTCTCTGTTCATCTTTCTCCCTTCCAATTCTCTCTTTCTACTCTTCTCTTTCCCCTTCTACTCTTCTCTCACATTTCCTCTTTCCAACCCCCCCCCCTTTCTCCACTTCTCTTTGCTTCTCCATGCCTCCTCCGCCGGCTTCCTATCTAAATCTACTAGCCGTTCTCTCCCCTCCCTCTCCCTCTCTCCGCTCTCTCTCTCTCTCTCTGTCTCTCTCTCTGTTTCTCCCAAGTATCTCTTCCACTCTCATCTCTGCCTATTTCTCTCTTCCCCCATCGCTTTCTCCATCTCCCCTCTCCGTCCATCTCTTCCCCATCTGTCTTTACATTCTTTATCGTTTCCTTCTCTATCACTTTCTTTTCTGTGTCTTTCTTCCTTTGATGTAGCTTCCTTTTCTATCGCTTTCTTTTCTGTGTCTTTCTTCCTTTGATGTAGCTTCCTTTTCTATCGCTTTCTTTTCTGTGTCTTTCTTCCTTTGATGTAGCTTCCTTTTCTATTTCTTCCTTCTCCTTCTATTTCTTATGTGTCTATTTCTTCTCTTTCTCTTTCTTCTATATATATTCCTCCTATACCTCACCCTTCTCTATTTCTACCTTCACTATCTCTCTCTCTCTCTCTCTCTCTCTCTCTCTATTTCTTCTCTATCTCTATCTTCCCTGTCTATTCCTTCTCTATCTCCTCCTTCTCTGTTTCTATTGTCTCTATCCCTTCCTCCTCCCCTCCATGTTTACCCTCCCCACCCCATACCAATTATCGCTCCACCCACAACGCCACTCACATGCAGCTACACATTTTGTGGGGGGGGGGGGGGAGACACACCCGACATAATGACACCCGGTGTCTTTATCTCCGCTCCGACACAGCCAAACACAAGCCACAAATCCTGTAGGGACTGACACATTGACGCGCCAGTCAAACATGGCTGCCACATCCGGCCTAATGTCAACCTGTCAAATACCACGCCGCACAACTTTATTGAGGGCTCATCAATTATGAACGAGAAGTGGCAAATCAAGTTGGTATATTGGCTTTAGAACTGATGTACTTCGGACACACCATATCACATTCAGTATCTCCACGATAGCACAGTGTGTTAGTTGATAACTCCGATGGTTATGTATTTCTTCGGCTACATCCTCTGTTGCAGTTTGCCCTGGTAGTGCCGCGTGTTGGAGTTTGCCCTGGTAGTGCCACGTGTTGCAGTTTGCCCTGGTAGTGCCACGTGTTGCAGTTTGCCCTGGTAGTGCCACGTGTTGCAATTTGCCCTGGTAGTGCCACGTGTTGCAGTTTGCCCTGGTAGTGCCACGTGTTGCAATTTTCCCTGGTAGTGCCACGTGTTGCAGTTTGCCCTGGTAGTGCCACGTGTTGCAGTTTGCCCTGGTAGTGCCACGTGTTGCAGTTTGCCCTGGTAGTGCCACGTGTTGCAGTTTGCCCTGGTAGTGCCACGTGTTGCAGTTTGCCCTGGTAGTGCCACGTGTTGCAGTTTGCCCTGGTAGTGCCACGTGTTGCAGTTTGCCCTGGTAGTGCCACGTGTTGCAGTTTGCCCTGGTAGTGCCACGTGTTGCAGTTTGCCCTGGTAGTGCCACGTGTTGCAGTTTGCCCTGGTAGTGCCACGTGTTGCAGTTTGCCCTGGTAGTGCCATGTGTAACTAGGAAAGCCCGCAGCCTCTGCTGATGATGCCTCAGCGAATTCCCGCGCCTGGAGATTTGGCCTCTCACGTCTGCCAAACGAATCACGTGGTGTATTACAGTCCACATTCATAATCTCACCTGCGCACAAGGTCTATCGGACCTCGGCAAACCAATCCAATCCAATCAAATTTTTAAGAAAAGATGTTTCGGCCCCGTTCAACCGCCGTGTTTTCGGTGGGTTATAATTGGGGCCCTTAAGCTGTATCTCGTACATTTTATTGTGTAAATACGGCTGCGATGTCGCTTCCTGGAGTCAGTGTTTTCTGTCTGTTAGTGAGCTTCAACTTTGGTGGTTTTTCACATTTCAGGTCAGAGTCACACACTTGTAAGACCTGGAGCAGTTGTGTTCCCATCCATCACATGGTGTTTTTCCCTTCAGGTAGTGTTTTACCAGTTGTCCCTCCTGAAATTTCATCTATTTCCCGGTCTGAGTCTGTCTTCGAATATTCTTGGTCTTCTCTGGTATCTTCTTGTCTCGTCATACCTTGCCTTATGTGTGTGAGGGGGTGGGGCTTTTGAAATTCTAGACTACGGAACCAAATGGTTGGTGATCAGCTTCCTTCCTCGCTGTTGCTTCGCGGATTCATCGTCTGCAATCATTTCTGCAGCATCTGGATATCGTATGTTGAAGATGTTATGTCCCTCAATGGCGATTCCTCTTATATATCCTAAATTTCTCATAATAATGTCACCAAATGGTAAAATCATGGTTTGGAGACACAAGACATCCCTGTCTGCGAAGACGTCTCTACTTCCCAGGAGGTGTACTTGTTTCAGCCTGTCAACTGGGAACCCAGGTTATATATTTTTTTAATTCACGTATCACGGACGTGCATGTTTGTGTGTGCGTGTGTGTATGTGTGTGCATGTGTGTATGTGTGTGCGTGTGTGTATATGTGTGTGCGTGTGTATATGTCTGTGCGTTTGTGTATGTCTGTGCGCGTGTGTGTGTGTGTGTGTGCGTGTGTGTATGTTTGTGCGTGTGTGTATGTGTGTGCGTGTGTGTATGTCTGTGCGTGTGTGTATGTCTGTGCGTGTGTGTATGTGTGTGCGTTTGTGTTTGTCTGTGCGTTTGTGTATGTCTGTGCGTGTGTGTATGTGTGTGTGCACTTGTGTATATTTGTGTGCGTGAGTGTGTGTTTATGTGTGTGTGCGAGTGCGCGTGTATATGTATGTGCTAACATACAACACCAAGGAAGACACAGAATCAGCTGCATAACGAATCACACCAGAGACAGAAACTGTCAGACACGAACCAGTTCTTGGCCATTGCGTCCTCACATGCTTCAGATTAAGATCCCAGTTTTATTCCAGAATTGTAAACAACGTTGATGTCAAGCGACATCTGATATATAACACCGTGACATATATTATATAATACCCTGTCTTATATTATTTAACACCGTGTCTTATATTCTATAACACCGTATCTTATGTTATATAACAACCTTTCTTATATTATATAACACCTTGTCTTATATTATTTAACACCGTGTCTTATATTATTTAACACCATGTCTTATATTATTTAACACCGTGTCTTATATTATATTGCATCGTGTCTTATATTACAAAACGCAGTGTTTTCTGTACACACACGTTTGATTACACAACTCCAGAAATATAGGGCAACAAGTTCAATGACAAGATGGCTTCATATCTGTAATTGCGAAGGCGGCCCCTCCACAAACATCCCTATTGATATCAAGCAGCGGAACTGATAATACTCGATTACCAACTCCGACTTTCGTCTGGCGATACCCGCTGTAAACAAATGAAAGATTAATATGATAAACAAAGGCAGGTGAGAATGGCCTACCCGAAGCCGCTCGTGTGGCCAACAATGAAATCGGTTGTGGTTTATCTATTAATCAATTGCTTGTTTGGAATCCTGTCATTCAGGCAAAGTTCAAGACAGTGGACACAGTCGATATTGCCCGAGAGTGATATCCGATGCTGATTAAGGCCGGGAATGCGATATTAATACTCGAATGTCACGTGACCACTCCGCCATGTTGAATGGTGAGTTTTCCGCGGGGACAGTTTGAGAAAGCTGAGGGTAATCTCACCCGGATTGTGCCGGAAGGAAGCAAAATTTACGTGTACTAAGTGAAGGCGGTATGGGATTAGATGAACAGTTCCTTTCCGTGTATGACACAAGAAACAAAATAGTGCAACCCCTTTTTATTATGAGAAGACAAAAACTAGAACATGTCGTGACAACCGGAAAGATTTGGGGAAAGGGAAATAGAGGAAGACAGCGTGAGACAATTCTTGAGTCTTGTGTCATGGTACGGAAGGGAGTCAATACACGAATTGATCCATGCCGTTGGAGATCACAGGCATGATCGCCCACGCCAAGCGGCAAGGCACTGGATGATGATGCTGATGATGATGATGGCTATGACGAAGATAATGATGCTGGTGACGATGAGGATGATGGTGAAGAAGAAGAAGATGATGATGATGATGATGATGATGATGATGATGATGATGATGATGATGATAGTGATGCTGATGATGGTGATGGTGGTGATGGTGGTGGTTGTGGTGGTGGTGATGGTGGTGATGATGGTGGTGGTGATGGTGGTGGTTGTGGTGGTGGTGATGGTGGTGGTGATGATGATGATGATGATGATGATGATGATGATGATGATGATGATGAAATGCTGTTGTAACACGCCTTAAGGTGCAATAGGTATATGGTACTACACCCATCTGTCTATAGACCAACCAGCACTGTTTGGCTGATGTGCCCGCTGTCTCTATTTCCCCAGATATGTTCTATAAGTACAGTCCACTTGGGGGACCCAGGTGATTTTTACAGTTCGAATCCTTCTCCAAGCGTATCGAACCCTGACCACCAGGCACCACGCTAGGTTCTAGCCACTCTGCCAACAAGGTTTCCCTATAATACAGTGCTCCAATGACATGATGACACCCGCAAGCTAACATCCAGCCACTCTACCACCACGGTTTCCCTATAATACAGTGCTCCAATGACATGATGACACCCGCAAGCTAACGTCCAGCCACTCTGCCACCACGGTTTCCCTATAATATAGTGCTCCAATGACATGATGACACCCGCAAGCTAACGTCCAGCCACTCTACCACCACGGTTTCACTATAATACAGTGCTCCAATGACATGATGACACCCGCAAGCTAACGTCCAGCCACTCTGCCACCACGGTTTCCCTATAATATAGTGCTCCAATGACATGATGACACCCGCAAGCTAACGTCCAGCCACTCTGCCACCACGGTTTCCCTATAATACAGTGCTCCAATGACATGATGACACCCGCAAGTTAACATCCAGCCACTCTACCACCACGGTTTCCCTATAATACAGTGCTCCAATGACATGATGACACCCGCAAGCTAACATCCAGCCACTCTACCACCACGGTTTCCCTATAGTACAGTGCTCCAATGACACGATGACACCCGTAAGCTAACGTCCAGCCACTTTATCACCACGGTTTCCCTATAATACGGTGCTCCAATGATATGATGACATCCCCCAAGCTGATTCAAGGAGTTGGGTGTTGGCAGTTGCAGTACTTTAGACATGTTGTCCAGACGCAAGAGCATCAGAAATTATGAAATCAGGACTTCTTTCGTTCGCTTGAAATATGTCTATATCTGCAATATTGTCTCTTGTATGAAATATGTCTATATCTGCAATATTGTCTCTTGTATGAAATATGTCTATATCTGCAATATTGTCTCTTGTATGAAATATGTCTATATCTGCAATATTGTCTCTTGTATGAAATATGTCTATATCTGCAATATTGTCTCTTGTATGAAATATGTCTATATCTGCAATATTGTCTCTTGTATGAAATATGTCTATATCTGCAATATTGTCTCTTGTATGAAATATGTCTATATCTGCAATATTTTCTCTTGTATGAAATATGTCTATATCTGCAATATTGTCTCTTGTATGAAATATGTCTATATCTGCAATATTGTCTCTTGTATGAAATATGTCTATATCTGCAATATTGTCTCTTGTATACAAAGAAGTTCACATACATCAAATTTATGGAGTTTGATTAAATGTTGACTTCTCGTCCTTGACTTGAGGACGTTAGTCACAAGTACCCCAGACCTCGGAATGGGTTCGCCTGATGGCGAAGGACACTAGTAGTAGGGAAAGTTATCCCTGAAGCAAAGGCAGTGGAGCGCAATCTCTGGTAGTGGTAACTACCAGTAGACATATCCCGTGTGTAGACTATGCTTGATAAATGGAATACCCCTGAGAGAAGATAAAGAATCAACATACCTTGGAGTAACATTTGATGACAGGCTGACATGGAGAAAACGCATCAACAAAGCAGTAGCAAAAGCCAGAAGGAAAATAGCCATCCTGAGAAAACTAAGTGGAACCACATGGGGAGCCAGTGGGAAAATACTTAGCAAAGTTTATCAACAGAGCATACGACCACACCTGGAATATGGGTCAACTGCGTGGTGTTCAAAACAATGAACGTTAAAAGAAAAAGAAAAAAAAAAAACAGTACAAAATCATTTTCGGAAAGATGTAGATATCGGCGTGATAATGGCCTTGACACCACGAAAGTGATGTTTGTGAAGTCCCCAAAATAAGGACTCGAGGGTTCGAAATATTCTGCAGACGGTTCGGAAACACTGTCATGCGTTGATTTCGATGGTATGGGCGTGGAGTGTTCAGAAAGCAATGGCAAACTACTGAACGTAAAAATTGCCCAATAAGTCGCATCAGCAAAAAATAATGGGGTTGATTGCGCCGTCCTGTAAAGGATTATATCCCTGCGTGTAATGTTTGCACGATTGTTTATCTGGGAAACTGAATGAAGGGGTTTCGGATGTGATCCCGCCTGGCATGTGTATTCATATCACCTGTTATCTGGCCACGCATTGAGCCAATGTCAGCCTTGAGATAACAGGTCACATCTAAATATGGCGGTCTAAACATGGCCGACTAAACATGGCTGAATAAATATGGCCGACTGAACATGGCCGACTGAACATGGCCGACTAAACTTTCCTGAATAAATATGGCTGAATAAATATGGCTGACTGAACATGGCTGAATAAATATGGCTGACTGAACATGGCCGACTAAACATGGCTGAATAAACATGGCTGAATAAATATGGCTGACTGAACATGGCTGAATAAATATGGCTGACTGAACATGGCCGACTAAACATGGCTGAATAAATATGGCTGACTGAACATGGCTGAATAAATATGGCTGACTGAACATGGCCGACTAAACATGGCTGAATAAATATGGCTGACTGAACATGGCCGACTAAACATGGCTGAATAAATATGGCCGACTGAACATGGCCGACTAAACATGGCTGAATAAATATGGCTGAATAAATATGGCTGACTGAACATGGCCGACTAAACATGGCTGAATAAATATGGCTGACTGAACATGGCCGACTGAACATGGCTCTTTAAAGATGAACGTTTTAACATGACCGACTAAGCATGGCCGTGTGATGGATGGCTGCACTCTTGTCTGTGTCAGGAGTCATACAAGGATACCTTAGACAGACGATACGGACTGACAGACGGACATGGTTTGATCGATGATCAAAGTGAAGAGAACAATTCAGGCGGACTTATCATCAAATTGATATCAGAATAATCAGCATGGGCACTCGTCGGTAGCTTTTGAAGAGAGAGGTAACCAGGTGTGTGAATGTCTTAAATGCGGTGTTATTGGTTCTGAATTTAAATATTCAGTTTGTATTCACCATGTATTAATATACTGACGCTAGATGTCAGTGACGTCATTGTGGGGGATCAACTGGAGACAGACTGGGTCTTGTATGTTGGTCACGTCACAATACATTGCAAACTACTTAACAACATTTCTGGGGGACTCGAAGCGGGAAATGAGCTACAGGACGTCAAAGATGTTGATGGTCAGACAGCATCGGGTATGGTCAGGCAATATTATGATGTGGCAAATTAACATCAAGATAAGGTCAGACAACATCAAGATAAGGTCAGACAACATCAAGATAAGGTCCGACAACATCAAGATAAGTCAGAAGACATAAAGTTAAGGTCATACAACATCAAGATAAGACAAGACATGAAAATAACGTCACGCAAAATCATGATAAGGTCAGACAACATCAAGATAAGGTCAGGCAACATCAAGATAAGGTCAGACAACATCAAGATAAGGTCATACAACATCAAGATAAGACAAGACATGAAAATAACGTAACACAAAATCATGATAAGGTTAGACAACACCAATAAAGATTAAACAACATCAAGATAAGCTCCGACAACATCAAGATAAGGTCAGACAACATCAAGATAAGGTCAGACAACATCAAGATAAGGTCAGACAATATCAAGATAAGGTCAAGGCACAAACTACTCGGGACCATTACCGCCAACCGACACAGCGGAGATGGCACTCCGTGATGATGAACTGATAGATTCAAAGTGGCGATAAAGATGGTTCTCGAATCCAATCAATCAGCCAATCACTCAATCCAATCCGCCAATCAACCAATCACTCAATCCAACCCATAAATTAACAAATCAATCAATTCTCCAACTAATCAAGGAACTATCCAATCATTTAATGTCCTCACAAAACAATCAACCAATCACCGAACGAAGAAGGCACTATTTGACGTTTGTGGAGCAGCATTCGCCCAATCACAACCAGACAAGCTCCCGGACATCACTATCCTCTAAACGTTCTACACTCCCCCAGGCAGACATTGGCAGACGAAGTCTACATTATAAAGTCCGCAGGCTAACGTCTAGCGGGGTCCTAAGTGGGTCCATGGTTTCGGATAAAGTGACACGTCGATCACCTGTAGGCGTCCCCGGCTAACTGTGACAG
The DNA here is from genome assembly GCA_963921405.1 of Cepaea hortensis. Classification (NCBI taxonomy): domain Eukaryota; kingdom Metazoa; phylum Mollusca; class Gastropoda; order Stylommatophora; family Helicidae; genus Cepaea; species Cepaea hortensis. The sequence continues at coordinate 3,805,691 of OY992896.1, forward strand.
TCTTCATAGCCGTCAGATGCCTGCAATAAATAGAACAACAGTCTCGGAAAAGTAGAAAGACATACCTGACTTACCAGTAATCTGATCACGGAGAAAAGTTGACTGACAGATCTGGGGTACAAGTAGGAGAAACGTAGAGAGAAGATCTGGGGTACAAGTAGGAGAAACGTAAAGAGACAGATCTGGGGTACAAGTAGGAGAAACGTAAAGAGACAGATCTGGGGTACAAGTAGGAGAAACGTAAAGAGACAGATCTGGGGTACAAGTAGGAGAAACGTAAAGAGACAGATCTGGGGTACAAGTAGGAGAAACGTAAAGAGACAGATCTGGGGTACAAGTAGGAGAAACGTAGAGAGAAAGATCTGGGGTACAAGTAGGAGAAACGTAGAGAGAAAGATTTGGGGTAAAAATAGGAGAAACGTAAAGAGATAGATCTGGGGTACAAGTAGGAGAAACGTAAAGAGACAGATCTGGGGTACAAGTAGGAGAAACATAGAGAGACATATCTGGAGTATAAATGGGAGAAAAGTATACTGAAAGATCTCGGCTACAGGTAGGAGAGTGGTAGATTGCAAGATCTTTATTACAAGTGGGAGGAAAGTAGATTGACTGATCTGGATTCCATTTCGGAGAAAAGTAAATTCATAGCCCTGGCTTGCGAGTCTGAGAATTGCACGAGGTATACTTATAATTATCTTGGAACAGTTATAACATCTGATGGGAGATGCCTTGAAGAGATTAGAACAAGAATCGCCATGGCGAAAGTAGCCTTTAGCAAGATGAAAAACATTCTGACCAATAAGAAGATGTCAATTGAAACGAGAAAAAGAGTGTTGAGGGGATACATAGAGCCTGTTCTTTTGTATGGATGTGAAACTTGGACAATGAGCAGTCAAGCTGAAAAGCATCTGATGGCTGCAGAAATGTGGTTTCTGAGGAAAATGCAAAGAATACCATGGACAGACAGAAAAACCAATGACCAAGTACTACAGGAGACAAATGAACATCGTAAACTGATTAGAGAAATTAGACGTAGACAGTCAAAATTTTTTGGACATGTTATGAGAAGAAATGGATTGGAGAACTTAGTGACAACTGGCAAGATCGAGGGGAACAGACCAAGAGGAAGACCGAGAGGAAAATACCTGGATGGCTTGGCCACATGGCATGGACGAGACAGGAACACTGAGCTGATCCACGACACTGGTGATCGAGTGAAATGGCGAGTCATGAACGCCCACGCTTTCCGGCATGGCACATGATTGATTGATTGATACTTATGCATTCTTCATTCATAATGGTCTCATCAGATTAGATGATAGGGTACGGAATTGCACTGATGTCAGGAGCACGGTAGGACGAGAATTCGACGCGTTCTATGTAAAGGCAAGAATGGCTACCTCTTTATCCGCGTATTTAGGCCAACAAAGCCATTGTCATATCACATCATATACCCATAGCAAGAAACTAAAAACAAAATTGTGTGCATATCCTTTACAGGACATTACTGTCAACATCAGCATCTTTCAGCTGATTGTTGATTTCTTGGCAAGATTACGCTCAGTAATTTAGCAAGAAACTACAGACATTTATTTTCGTTTATAATATTTCTCATTCTAATCATCTTATCTCATATAATCTCATCTTATCTTATCTCATTCTCATCTCATGTTATCTCATTTTATCTTATCTCATTTCATCTTATCTTGTACCTTGCGGTTTAACATCATCTCATCATGTTCCTCTTGTACCTTGCGGTGTCGAGGCGAAGTATAAACAGCGGGAGAGTGCCCGTTTATGGGTGTAGTATATAGAGATTCCCATGGACTCTGCTATTCTCTCTGTCGATCATTGACAAGGTCGGCCTCTTCTTCTGGTTCTATTTAGTGTGTACATCATTGCTTCATTCGAATTATAGAACATATATATATATATATATGTGTGTGTGTGTGTGTGTGTATGCCGGTCTCCCTGGCCTAGGAGTTAAATGACTTTATCCGTAATCCCGTTTATCCACGTAGGGTAACGCAGCACGCGAGAATTGGTAGCGGTTTTCGCCGTGTTGGTGACTTGCGGGATATGTGAGCCGGCCGCTGAGCGTAATCTTGCCAAGAAATCAACAACAGCGGTAAAATGCTGGTGTTGACAGCGTTGTCCTGTAAAGGATATGCGAATATATATATATATCTTAATTTATGTATATTCTTATTGTCTGGCATGAGACACCCATTTTTAACTTCTTCTATTTCATTTGACATCATCATTATGTGGCATGTCGACAAGCCAGGGTGGCTACGATTACTCGTCTCCCGCGATAACCAGTCTTGGTTCAAGTCTGTCTGTTTGTTCAGATCCTGCCATATGGCCAAGCCATCAGCTGTTCATCTCTATGCCTTCCCCTAGCTCCTGTCCCACAGATCATGCCATATGGCCAAGCCATCTGATGTTTATCTCTCTTCCTTCCCCTAGCTCCTGTCCCACAGATTTTGCCAGCTGTCAAAAAGTGCTTTAGTTTATTTCTCCCAGCCAGGTCAAGCTCCCTCTTACACGCCAAAAACCGCATCGGGTGCATGGTGCTCTGCCTATCGTTTCCTCACCCAGTCGGCACTGGGAGGGTGAGAGATCAGTACCACACTGGCCGCCTTTACTTCCCAAAATATTATAGGTACACAATTTAGGCTGCATCGACAATGGAGCCCATATGAAATTTAAAAATCTGAATCCATCCATCTGCGGTTCAAACCCATCACCTCGGGTCGGCAGGCGAGAGTCTAGTCACCACGCCACCGCGCCACCAACACCTCTTGGCTGCCGCGAAGGTTGTGATATAGAACCATATACCCTTTAGCTTAGTGTTCCTTTAGTTTACCGTTATTTTTTTTTTTTTTTGAGTCTCCGTGGCGAAGTGATCAAGCCGTCTGACTCGGGCTTCGGAAGTTGTGAGTTCAATTCCGAGCCGCGTCCTTAGGTTCACCAATGCATTTCCCCCCCCCCCCGAAACTCCTGGGGGTCGTCGCTGGAGTTACGGAGTTCGTGCTCTGAGCGACGCTTTCTGCGCTGTGGAAAGAGACTGGGCCTTATGGGATAAACACCCGGTGCAATGAAGTCGACCATGTCGACTTTTAAGCGACTTTTATTTTAACTTACCGTTTAACTTACCGCTTAACTTACAGTTTAACTTACCGTTTAACTTACCGTTTAGCTTACCGTTTAACTTACCGTTTAACTTACCGTTTAGCTTACCGTTTAACTTACCGTTTAACTTACCATTTAGCTTACCGTTTAGCTTACCGTTTAAGTTACCGTTTAACTTACTGTTTATTCATTGGCATCTTTCCGTGTTGACAGACGATAGTTTGGTACATTGTGCTTCAAAGAGACTTAATAACTACGACCCATGGCAGTGGCGAGTGTGGCTGGTAAGGCCAATTCTTGCTGCAAATGTTTGCCCACAGTAGATGCATGTGAAAACATGGTCATTTCCACCATTGTGCACCATCTTACGTCTCTCACGCTCTGTGTGTGCTTTATCTGCAATCATTTTCTCCTTTGTATTTATTCCATTTCTGATAGTTGCCTTCCATGCAACACGTTCAGCAGCGACTTGCTCCCAATGTGCATTATCATTGTCTGTATCAATCATGTCCCGCTTACACACATCTTTGTATCGTAGTAGAGGCCGACCCTGAGATCTCCTACCCGTCTGTAATTCACCAAAAAAGATGTCCTTTGGTATTCTACCATCATCCATCCTCCTAACATGTCCTATCCATCTAAGTCTACGAAGACTAAGCATGGAATACACCATCATATACCATATACCCTTTAGCTTAGTGTTCCTTTACCGTTTTTTTTTTTAAGTCTCTGTGGCGAAGTGGTCAAGCCGTCGTATTGTGAGTTCAATTCCGAGCCGCGTCCTTAGGTTCACCAATGCATTTTTTAAAATCTTTTCTGATCTTTCCAATACTTCAGTATTTGTGATTTTGTCTTGCCACTTAATACCAAGTATTCTTCGCAGACACTGCATATGAAAGCTGTTTAAACGTTTCTCTTGGTGTGAGTAAGTTGTCCAGGTTTCACTGCCATAGAGAAGAGTACTAAGGACACAGGCTTGGTAGACGAGGACTTTTGTTTTGGCAGTAAGCTTCCTGTTCTCCCAGACTCTTTTTGCTAACATGTTCATTGTTGTTGCTGCCTTGCCAATCCTGATGTTTATTTCCTGATCTAGGGATAATTTGCTATTTACCTCTGATCCTAGATATGTAAAATGGTCTACTATCTCCAGTTCGGCGTCGTCAATAAAGATTGATGGTACACCATGTGCACCTTGTGACATAATCTGTGTCTTCTTTTTGTTAATTTTTAAACCAAATTCAGAACAAGCATTGGAGAATGCAGATAGTAGATGTTGTAATTCTTCCCCAGAGTGGGTCGTAATCGCAGCATCATCCGCAAAAAGCAACTCTCTGATTAGTACCCTCCTAATTTTGGTCTTGGCCTTCAATCTCTGAGCATTATAAAGGCCACCATCTGAGCGTGAGTGAATGTATATACCGTCATCCTGATCAAAAAGGCATATTTCAGTAGATGTGAAAAGTATATCCCAAACAGGGTGGGGGGTAGTACACAACCTTGCTTAACTCCACTCTTGATTTCAAACTCTTCTGAAGTTGAGCCATCAAACTTGATTATACCCTTCATGCCTGTGTGGAACGATTCCACAATGGACAGAAGAGGTGGTGGGCAGCCAATCTTCTTTAGTGCTTTGAATAGACCCTAAGGACTGACCAAATCGAATGCCTTTGTGAGGTCGATGAAGGCAATAAACAGTGGCTGATTTTGTTCCCGGCATTTTTCTTGCATCTGTCGCAATGAGAATATCATATCAATGGTAGACCGGTTCTGACGGAAGCCGCACTGTGATTCAGGGTAGACTTGATCTCCCAGGACTTGAAGTCTGCGCAGAACAATTCTGGCAAAAACTTTCCCAACAATACACAGAAGTGAGATACCCCTATAGTTGTTACAGTCGCTCCGATCGCCCTTGTTTTTGTACAGTGTTATGATACTTGAATCTTTGAAATCCCGTGGGACTTGTCCTTCTCGCCAGCATAGCTCTATTAGCTGGTGAATCTGTAGAGCGAGTGTGTCTTGCCCACTCCTGATTACATCTATTGGAATCCCATCCTTACCTGGAGCCTTGCCAGATGCAAGCTCATTTATAGCACACTTAACTTCTGTTATAGTGGGAAGTGTGTCCAGGTGGTCAAGAGTTGGTAGGGCCTCTATGGCGTTGAGGGCATCATCCTCTAGTTTGGTCTCACTTGAGTAAAGCTCTAAATAGTGTTCGACCCATCTATCCATCTGCTGTTTCTTATCAGTGATGATTTCTCCAGTCAAGGTTTTCAGCGGTGCACTTCTTTTGATCATTGGACCACAGGCTTTCTTTATCCCTTCATACATGCTTCTGATGTTTCCCTTATCACTTGCGATTTGAATGGACTCACATAACTTGATCCAATAGTCATTTGCACACTGCCTGGCAGCCTTTTGTACATCCTTCCTAGCTTGCCTTAGCTCACTCAGAGTGTTACGCGTTTAAAACGTTTAAGTTACTGTTTAACTTACCGTTTAACTTACCGTTTAAGTTACCATTTAGCTTACCGTTTAACTTACCGTTTAAGTTACCATTTAGCTTACCGTTTAACTTACCGTTTAACTTACCGTTTAAGTTACCATTTAGCTTACCGTTTAACTTACGGTTTAACTTACCATTTAACTTACCATTTAACTTACCGTTTAGCTTACAGTTTAACTTACAGTTGAACTTACCGTTTAACTTATGGTTTAGCTTACAGTTGAACTTACGGTTTAGCTTAACGTTTAACTTACCGCTTAGCTATGAAGAACACATTGTAGATGCCAGGCGTGAGCAGTCTCCAGTACTCGCCCTTGTCGGATGTTTTAATCGCGTGTTTAATCCCCGACACTAGAACCGTGGCATTTTGTAGAGGTTTTCCCTGGAGGTCCATTACGATTCCTGCAATGCCAATGTGTACCTGGACATACAAGAGTGTTGGTGAGATGGTGATCAGTTGAGCCGGATACAAAACCCCGAGCCAGAAGTTGATGTACGCGGACAGAACACGTGATAGACCACGTGCCAAATCAACATCCGGCCACCGCCCCAAAGACATGGGTCATAACTCATCATCATCATGTGCCATGCCGGTAAGGTTCAACAACTCTTACGTTCACCAGACTCTGGATCAGGTTTGTGTTCTTCTCTCGATTACGTCATGTGGCTAAAACATCCAGGCACTGCCTTCCGCTTGCTCTTGCTCTTTCAGTCATGCCAGTTGTCACCAAGTTCTCCACCTTATTTCCTATCAATCTTGCCAGTTGTCATCAAGTTCTCCAGTTCATTTCTTCTCATAATGTGCACCAAACATATAGACTATCTACGTCTAATTTCTCGAATCAATGTACTGTTTCCATGTGTTTCTTGTAAGACTTGCTAATAAGTTGTTTGTTTGTTTGTTTGTTTGTTTGCTTGCTTGTTTGTTTGTTTTGCTTTGTGTCTGTCCACGGTATTCTTTGCATTCTTCTCAGAAACAATATTTCCACTGCCATAAGCTAGTTTTCATCTTTCTACTCATTGTCCATGCTTTACATCCATATAAAAATATATATTTTATAACGCACGTGACATTAATCATGTATACATTATTTCTGAACCAACAAGTTTGTTATAATTAAATACAATCTATCATATGTCTGAACCAACAAGTTTGTTATAATTAAATACAATCTATCATATGTCTGAACCAACAAGTTTGTTATAATTAAATAAATCTATCATATGTCTGAACCAACAAGTTTGTTATAATTAAATACAATCTATCATATGTCTGAACCAACAAGTTTGTTATAATTAAATACAATCTATCATATGTCTGAACCAACAAGTTTGTTATAATTAAATAAATCTATCATATGTCTGAACCAACAAGTTTGTTATAATTGCATACAATCTATCATATGTGTGAACCAACAAGTTTGTTATAATTAAATAAATCTATCGTATGTGTGAACCTACAAGTTTGTTATAATTAAATAAATCTATCATATGTCTGAATTAACAAGTTTGTTATAATTGCATACAATCTATCATATGTGTGAACCAACAAGTTTGTTATAATTAAATAAATCTATCGTATGTGTGAACCAACAAGTTTGTTATAATTAAATACAATCTATCATATGTCTGAACCAACAAGTTTGTTATAATTGCATACAATCTATCATATGTGTGAACCAACAAGTTTGTTATAATTAAATACAATCTATCGTATGTCTGAACCAACAAGTTTGTTATAATTAAATACAATCTATCATATGTGTGAACCAACAAGTTTGTTATAATTAAATAAATCTATCGTATGTGTGAACCAACAAGTTTGTTATAATTAAATAAATCTATCATATGTCTGAACCAACAAGTTTGTTTTAATTGCATACAATCTATCATATGTGTGAACCAACAAGTTTGTTATAATTAAATAAATCTATCGTATGTGTGAACCAACAAGTTTGTTATAATTAAATAAATCTATCATATGTCTGAACCAACAAGTTTGTTATAATTGCATACAATCTATCATATGTGTCAACCAACAAGTTTGTTATAATTAAATACAATCTATCGTATGTCTGAACCAACAAGTTTGTTATAATTAAATACAATCTATCGTATGTCTGAACCAATAAGTTTGTTATAATTAAATACAATCTATCGTATGTCTGAACCAACAAGTTTGTTATAATTGCATACAATCTATCATATGTGTGAACCAACAAGTTTGTTATAATTAAATACAATCTATCATATGTCTGAACCAACAAGTTTGTTATAATTGCATACAATCTATCATATGTCTGAATTAACAAGTTTGTTATAATTGCATACAATCTATCATATGTCTGAACCAACAAGTTTGTTATAATTAAATACAATCTATCGTATGTCTGAACCAACAAGTTTGTTATAATTAAATACAATCTATCGTATGTCTGAACCAACAAGTTTGTTATAATTAAATACAATCTATCATACGTCTGAACCAACAAGTTTGTTATAATTAAATACAATCTATCATATGTCTGAACCAACAAGTTTGTTATAATTAAATACAATCTATCATATGTCTGAACCAACAAGTTTGTTATAATTAAATACAATCTATCATATGTCTGAACCAACAAGTTTGTTATAATTAAATACAATCTATCGTATGTCTGAACCAACAAGTTTGTTATAATTAAATACAATCTATCATATGTCTGAACCAACAAGTTTGTTATAATTAAATACAATCTATCATATGTCTGAACCAACAAGTTTGTTATAATTAAATACAATCTATCGTATGTCTGAACCAACAAGTTTGTTATAATTAAATACAATCTATCATATGTCTGAACCAACAAGTTTGTTATAATTAAATACAATCTATCATATGTCTGAACCAACAAGTTTGTTATAATTAAATACAATCTATCATATGTCTGAACCAACAAGTTTGTTATAATTAAATACAATCTATCATATGTCTGAACCAACAAGTTTGTTATAATTAAATACAATCTATCGTATGTCTGAACCAACAAGTTTGTTATAATTAAATACAATCTATCATATGTCTGAACCAACAAGTTTGTTATAATTAAATACAATCTATCATATGTCTGAACCAACAAGTTTGTTATAATTAAATACAATCTATCGTATGTCTGAACCAACAAGTTTGTTATAATTAAATACAATCTATCGCATGTCTGAACCAACAAGTTTGTTATAATTAAATACAATCTATCGTATGTCTGAACCAACAAGTTTGTTATAATTAAATACAATCTATCGTATGTCTGAACCAACTACCATATGACATCGTTAGCCAGGGCTCTAATTTACGTAAACTCATAACTATGACATCCCTAGTCAGCCGGGTGACAACTATGTCATCACTAGCCAGGTCTATCATACACCTGAACCAACAACTATGTCATCACTAGCCAGGTCTATCATACACCTGAACCAACAACTATGTCATCACTAGCCAGGTCTATCATACACCTGAACCAACAACTATGTCATCACTAGCCAGGTCTATCATACACCCGAACCAACAACTATGTCATCACTAGTTGCCCCACAACCATGCCATCACTAGCCAGGTCTATCATCTATAACAATGAGATGCCTTGACCCACAACCATGTCATCACTAGCCAGGTCTATCATCTATAACAATGAGACACCTTGCCCCACAACCATGCCATCACTAGTCAGGTCTATCATCTATAACTATGCCTCGCATCACAAACATGCCATCACTAGCCAGGTCTATCATCTATAACAATGAGACACCTTGCCCCACAACCATGTCATCACTAGCCAGGTCTATCATACACCTGACAACACAACCATGTCATCACTAGCCAGGTCTATCATACACCTGACAACACAACCATGTCATCACTAGCCAGGTCTATCATACACCTGAACCAACAACTATGTCATCACCAGCCGGGTCCATCATACAACAGAAACAACAAATATGTCATCACTAGTTGCCCCACAACCATGCCATCACTAGCCAGGTCTATCATCTATAACAATGAGACACCTTGCCCCACAACCATGTCATCACTAGCCAGGTCTATCATCTATAACAATGAGACACCTTGCCCCACAACCATGCCATCACTAGCCAGGTCTATCATCTATAACAATGAGACACCTTGCCCCACAACCATGTCATCACTAGCCAGGTCTATCATCTATAACAATGAGACACCTTGCCCCACAACCATGTCATCACTAGCCAGGTCTATCATCTATAACAATGAGACACCTTGCCCCACAACCATGCCATCACTAGCTAGGTCTATCATCTATAACTATGAGACACCTTGCCCCACAACCATGCCATTACTAGCCAGGTCTATCATCTATAACAATGAGACACCTTGCCCCACAACCATGCCATCACTAGCCAGGTCTATCATCTATAACAATGAGACACCTTGCCCCACAACCATGCCATCACTAGCCAGGTCTATCATCTATAACAATGAGACACCTTGCCCCACAACCATACCATCACTAGCCAGGTCTATCATCTATAACAATGAGACACCTTGCCCATTTTCTGACCACATCATCGCCCAGGAACGGGCTAGAGGATGACCTTGATCATTTGCCCTGCGCATGTTCTGAAGAAATAGTCTCACAGGGGAGTAAGAGAGGGTGGCATTCATCACCTACCTGAGCCATGTAGGCTAGCAGAGCGTCCCTGTTGAGGCCCCAGAGTTGCTTCAACTGGTCAGGCTTGGGATACCTGCAGCAGGACAACTCCAGCGTGACGTCGAACGTGTTGGAGTGCAGGTAGCTATAGTCCTGCACACCTCCTGGAGAAGAGAGGAGCAGCATCAGGCACCTCATACAGGTATACCAGTGATACGATAGTACAAAGTATACTGGCTTACCATAGCAACGGTGCGAGATTGACTCCCCGACTCTCGGTAAAGAAACAATGTTCAGTGAGTGCTGACGACTCCCCGGGTAACCTCAGTCCGATCAGAATGAGGGATGGAGGTCGTCAACTCACCTCATAATATGGTGAACTAGTATATATGACGTCTTAATTAGCACAGCTCTCTGGCCGTTGATGTTACATGCGTAGAAAACTGACCGAAGTTAACGTTACATCCATGGAAAACTGGCAAAAGTTAACGTTACGTTCTTCTTCTTCTTCTTCTTCGTTCATCCGGAGTTTTTTTTCGGATGTGATTGCGTTGTGCCTGTTTACAGCAGAGCTGCGTTCTTGCGCCGTTAGGCCGACACATCCGACTTCTGCGGGCATTTGTTGACCGGGTTAACCTTCCCGGGGGTTTCTTAGGACGTTTGACTCTCACTGTTGTGGTGTTATCCCCCATCCCAGCTGGTCCATATAGAACAGCCAAAGATCCTGGTCAGCCCTCAAGGGAAGGCAGGGGCAGACCGTGGGCATTCCCCGCCATCCAAGGAGGCTTCCATACTTGCAGAGCCGATACATAGCGCTCTGGTACTGGGCTCACCCAAGGAATCGTCACGTCCTGCACATGGCTGCTTAGCCTCACTTCCGTATATTGGGCCTTCCGTTCACCATAGGCTGTTCTTCCGGAAACCAGAAGTATGCAGTCTGCAGATGACATCCACACAGTGAGCTTTCGATTCGGACTTTCCACGTAATGGATTTGCTATCCAAGCAATATTCCATTTCATGCCACTAGGACACTTTTCCACCTTTTATGAAGCCCACACAATGGGCTTTTGATTCGGACTTTCCACGTAATAGATTTGCTATCCAAGCAATATTCCATTTCGTGCCACTAGGACACTTTTCCACCTTTTATGAAGCCCACACAGCGAGCTTTCGATTTGGACTTTCCACATAATGGATTTGCTATCCAAGCAATATTCCATTTCATGCCTCTGGGTCTTCATGCACCTTTAAATGTCAACCTGTATGTAGTTAAAGTAAGCTGCGGTCAACTTGAGCTTGTTGATATCTCCATAGAGCTTGTCCTCAAATGAAGCAGGTGTGGGCCAAAATATCTTTCTCTGTTCTGCATACGTTGGGCAATCCTGCAACAAATGGTTTGCTGTCATTTTTCCAGTTCTACAATTACATTCATCAGTATCTCCTATCTTTAGTTTATTGAACAAGTGGTATTTCAGCCTGTTATGTCCTGTGCGGAGTCTGAAGATTGCTACTTGTTCTCTTCGGTCGAGTTTGTAATATGCATCATCCTTCTGATGGCCTGGATGCTCAGATTCCCATTTGGTTCTATAAGTGCTTTTTATCAACCTCTTTGCCTCATTATAGGTTATGTCTATGTCAGGCTGTGGTAGTTGTCCGCCCTCTTTTGCCAGTCTGTCAGCCTCTTCGTTTCCAGGTATACTGCAATGTGATGGGATCCACTGTATTACAACTTTTTTGGATTTCTGGCATAGACCATGGAGTGCTGCTCTTAGGTCAGTTAGTTCTGTGCTGTTATTGCTCTTCAGTATTGAGACAGCTGACTTTGCATCTGTGAAGATAGCTATTTGCTTCTCTTTATTTTCCTCCAGCAGGAGCATTTCTGCTGCAGTTTTCAAAGCCTCTACCTCCGCTTTGAAGTTACTTGAAAATTTTCCAGTTGCCATTGAATGTGTTTTTTTCACTCCATTTTTTAAATTTAGGAGAATTCCTCCTCCTCCATTCTCTATTGAATTTTTGGCTGATCCATCTGTATATGCATGGGTCCAATTCCTGCTTGGGTAATGTTCTTTTATGTAGTTTAGGGTTATTTCTCTTCTTTCGGTTTCATGCTGAGTGTTCTTTTTCTCAATACCAGGAATGTTTTCTATCATCTCAGGCAGTTGCTGCTGTCTCCAAGCTGGGAAGTTGTGTGCATTGTGTATGGGCTTGACTGTTGATATGTTAAGTATAGGATCTGCCCTAATCCGTCGTTTTGCAGTTTCTACAAAGTTGCTACGCTTCAGTCTTCCCTTTCCAAAACCATTAAATCTGTTGTACATAGGGTGGTCTGTCAATCTTCTAAATTTTTCTGCTTGTTGCTGGGCTCTGCTATCTCTCCTATCCTGCATTGGTTGTAAACAAGTGATCTTTTCTAGTTCATTAATAGACGTTGTCTTCAGGCTTCCAGTTATGATTCGCATTCCTTGGTTTTGGACTCTACTTATTTTGTTAAAGTTTGACTTAGCTGCTGTTGCCCAAGCTGCAATGCCATATTCCAGTACTGGCCTCACCCGTCCAGTATATAACTTCTTGAGAACTTTCTCATCTGCTCCCCACGTTGTACCAGCAAGCTTTTTCATGATTGCCATTCTCTGCCTTGCTCTTGTTCGATTTTTCTCAACCTGTGTCTTCCATGTCAGGCGACGATCAAAGGTGACTCCTAGATAGTTTGGATTTTCTTCATGGCGCAATATTTTTCCATTCAATACCAGCTTAGGTTGCTGAGTTTTATTTGAGAGGGAGAACACTGTGCATGTTGTTTTCTCCTCACTTATCTTCACTAGCCATGATTTTGACCAGTCCTCTAGCGCTAATAAGGCTTGCTGTATTCTGCTGTTAGCTGTACTAATATATTCTTCAGATGTCCATATGGCTAGGTCATCTGCAAAGGAGGATGTGTGTACTCTGGCTGGAAAATTTTCTGTGATGTCATTTATATATGCTAGGAATAATGTTGGTGAAAGAACTCCTCCTTGGGGGACACCTTGCTCCAGCAGCATCATTTTGCTTGTTTGTCCTTGTACTTTTGTCCTGGCAGTTCTGTTCTCAAGGTAGTGGCTGATCCATTTATACATTTTTCCACAAACATGCATGTTTTGCAGTTTTACTTTCAGTCCTTCCTTCCATACTTTATCAAATGCTTTTTCTAAATCTATCCAGACTGCTAGTGTGTGCTTTTTCTCTTGGAAGGCATCCTCTATTTCCTGAGCTATATAAGTTATTTGATCTTCAGTGGATCTGTATTTTCTGAATCCTGCTTGGTGTGGTGTTAAGAGTTTGTTTTCTTCCAGATGCCATGTTAGCCTGCCATTGATAATGCGTTCCATTAATTTTCCTACACAGCTAAGTAGACTGATAGGTCGATAGCCATTTGGTTCTTCCAGGTCTTTTCCTTTCTTTGGGACTGGTATTAGTATAGCTTCCTTCCATGCCTGTGGGACTATTCCTCTCTTCCAGCTGTTATTTAGGACTGCTAGTAGTTTCTTCTTTGCCTTGGTGCCTAGTCCTATTAGCATTTCATTTGTGATTCCATCCTTTCCTGGTGATTTCTTCTTTTTTAGGGTATTCATTGCCTGTTCCATTTCTTCCATTGTTAGATTTGCCATCATATATTCTGCTGCTGTCTCTGTATTTCTATGATGTATCTGTTTGTCTTTGATTGCTTTCTTCTGTTCGGTTGTAATATCAATGTGGTTTGCATTTGCATAGTGTTCCATTAGTGCATTTGCAGCCTTTTTGCCCGTAAGCAAGGCATTTCCTTGTTTAATTGTTATTTGTTTGTTTCTAGGTCCTTCATTGTTCATGGCTTTCACTAGCTTCCATAGTTTGTTTCCATCCCTGTCAAAATTCAGGTTTTCTGTTTTTTCCCTCCAACAATCTCTTGTTGTTTGATTTACTGTTCTTTTATATTTTGCTCAGATGGCTTTGAGAGAAATGTTTGCTTCAATTGTTTGTTCTCTCTCTGCTGTCTTCCTGGCATCTTCAACTTTGTCCTCCAAACTTTGTAGTTCTTCAGTCCAGTATGGTTTGTAATTTTTCCTCGCTCCTCTTGGAATGGACTCAGTGGCTGCCTGTATTATCGCTCTGTTTAGACTTTCCACCATTTGCTTTATGTTGCCATATCGTGTATTTATGTTTTTACAATATTTGTCTGTTAGTATGGCAAATCTGTCCCAATCTGCTCGTTTGTAATTCCAGCGGGGCAAGGGCTTTTGCTCCTGTGGAACATACTCCATATTCATTTCAAGCTTGATTGGTCTGTGGTCACTACCTGCTAATTGGTCCAGCACATGGCGATCGATTTTGTGGAGGATGTCTCCTGTGCAGAAAGCTAAGTCTGGAGTAGAAGTGGTAAGCCATCTTCTGGAGTAGAAGCTCGGTGTGTCATCCGCTTTGTTGAGTAGATGGAGATTTGAGTCTATTTCCCAGTCCTCCAATTCATCTCCTCTTTTGTCAGTATCTGGGTATCCCCATCTTTCTGAACGGCTATTAAAGTCTCCGACAATAATGCAGTTTGTGTCAGTTATTTTCATGTTTGAGAGTGTAAGGTCCTTATCTGCTGGGCTATACAGATTGTAGATTCTTATTTTCACGTCCTTTATCATTATATCAACACCTATAATTTCTGTTTGGTTGTCAGAGATCACAGATACTTCGCTGCAAGGTATTGTATTTCGTGTAAGTATTAGAACTCCTCCTTTGTGTCCTTCGCGGTCGAAACGTGTGGCCTGATATCCTCTGACTGAGAATTTGTGATTGGCGTTGAGGTGTGTCTCTTGAATGCATGCCACATCTATTCTATCTTTATGAAGACGCTGTGTTAGGGAGTCTTTCTTCTTGTAAACTCCTTCGGCATTCCACTGTAGTATGTTGAGTGTCCGGGGTATTTGGTCAATAGCTCTTAACCTACTCCTCTGTGCCTTGACTCCACAGCACAGGGGAAGGTGACCACCAGTAGTCATGGGTGGACCCCCTCGAGGCAGGGGGCCCGGCACTATCACCGCCTGATGGGACTTCACGGGATTAGCACCATATCGATTAATTTTGATTTGTGACATCATGAATTAAGTTACGTTGCACTGCTTTGTCAAGCCTGTGGCTCAGTACATCCGATTTCGACAAGCATTTATTCGGGATGCTTTCCCTAGCCTTTGACTGTCCCCAGTCTACCTACAAGGCAGCAGGTTTCACGTTGCACTGCTTTGTCAAGCCTGTGGCTCAGTACATCCGATTTCGACAAGCATGTATTTGGGGTGCTTTCCCTAGCCTTTGACTGTCCCCAGTCTACCTACAAGGCAGCAGGTTTGTGTGTCTCTTCGTCTGGTCCCTCTCCCTTGACCTGTCCGACATGGGTGGCCCTACCAGTAGCTGTGCTACCGTCGGCATAGCTCTTGGGGTCATTGGGACGCACAAGCCCCTCTACCTCGTCACGGTGGACACACAGCAGAGGGGTAACGTTACGTTCTAAATCAATGGTCAAAAATAAATTAAATTCTGAATCAAATTATCAAAATTAACATTACATTCTTAATCAATAGTCACAATTAACAGTAAAAGACAAAGTAACATTACATTTTTAACCAATGATCAAAAGTAACGTTACATCTTCAGAAACGAGTCGCGAATACACATCGTCAAAGACATACATAAAATGACGTATCATGAATATATGCCATGAAGGACAGACAATAGATACATACACTCGAGGCGTACCATGAATACGAAGAGTCACATGAAGAATCTTCAAGAAGGGCACATCATGAATACATACAGTAAAGGGCGTACCATGATTACGTAAAATGTAGGACACACCAGCAACACAGGGGGCTGCGTGGTCTCGAGGTATGGTGTCCGCCTCGAGTGCTGGAGGTCCCGGGTTCAAGCCCCGGTGAGGACCGGGATTTATTTCACGTGACTTCTAGTAATAAAATTTCCCCCGGTCTCTGGGTAGTGAGATCGGACGCCCGTGTGTATTGTTGCGCACGTTAAAAATTCCCTGGCAGTTGGAAATCGAAAAAGAGTAGCCTAACGGCGCTGCCCGGGCAAAATTTCGAGTTAAAAATATACTCAAATTATTTCAGGATCCTCGCAGGTGCTACGGAGTTCGTGCACTGAGCTGAGTTTCTCCAGACTCAGGTTTGAGTTAGGAGGAGAACGGAGCACTTATGAGTTACACCCGAGTGCCGTGATGTTGATCCATCGACTAAACTAAACTAAACATATCATAAATGGCATACCAACAAGGACACACCAACGCCACATACCGAGGGTGACACATCAACAACACACACCCTGAAGCACATACCATGGATGACACACTAACAACACACACACCATAAAGCACATACCATGGATGACATACCACTGGGCACCATTCGTGATGCCACTTGGGAAGTTGTGGCCACAGTGGTTGCCCTGGTGCATGATGGGATGGGCTTGGGCGTAGGTCTGTGCCAGATGTTTGAAGACCACGTCATCGGCCGCCGCGCTGTACCTATCTTGGAGTGGGGAGGGACGGTTTAAGTTCTGCCAGAAGATTGATGTGTCACGTGAGATTAGTCATTCTAAAGATTGGTATGTCGTGTGTGGTTAGTCATTCCAAGAAATGGTGTGTCGTGTGTGGTTAGTCATTGCCAGAATTGGTGTGTCACGTGAGGTCAGTCATTCCAAGGATTGGTGTGTCACGTGAGATTTAGTCATTCCAAGGATTGGTGTGTCACGTGAGATTTAGTCATTCCAAGGATTGGTGTGTCACGTGAGGTTATTCACTCCAAAGATTAGTGAGTCAAGTGTGGTTTAGTCATTCCAAGGATTGATGTGTCAAGTGTGGGTTAGTCACTCCAAGGATTGGTCAAGCAGCGTGATAAGCAGCGTGGTTTGGCCATGTCGTTAGAATGCAACACCAGCAGCTACCATCACTGGCCTTACATCAAAGATCATCCGCAAAGAGACCAAGAGGACGTTCAAGAAGAAAATGGATTGACATCAGAGACATTGTACAATCACACGGAATGACACTATCCAGTGCCGCCCACCGGGCACTGGAACGAAAAATTATTTCTCCCAACGACGCTTGACGGCAGAAGTGGTAGATGATGATGATGATGATGATGATGATGATGATGATGAAGGATTGGTGTGTCACGTGAGGTTTAGTCATTCCAAGGATTGATGTGTCATGTATGGTTTAGTCATTACAAGGATTAGTGTGCTGTGTGTGGTTAGCCATTCCAAGGATTGGTGTGTCAGGAGACTACTGCCTTGATCCGACCACCCCCTTCTCCCCCACCCTCACACCCCCATCCGAAACCCCTCACACTCACGTCGATGCCATTATTGGAAACAGCCCTGTCGTGTGATGTTAAGATAGACCAGTAGAGCTGATCCCAGTACTTGTACTCTAAGCACTCTAATACAAGGTCGGTAAAACACTCTACGGTGGATTTATTGCAGTGGTTCTCACATTGTACCACGACCCAGATATGCCTACTGTCAGGTCGTGATGTGTGCAATCAAATGTCTTTGTATGTTGGCCTTTTATGGTATTTGATATCACGCTGCTTGACCACGTATGAGATCTTCATATTCCACGGAGAAACGATATCTGCGTGGTTTCCCCTTTCCTCCTTCTCTTCTTATCGAGTGGCCCTGGTTGACATGCTTACAGCAGCATCATTCATGGAGAAACGGTGAGTTAGGGTCTGTCTACGCAGCACGCAAGACTGACTCGGCTGAAAGTGCAAAGGAAAACATTGATTGGTTCAGCGGACATGACGGCAACCACCAGCAACGCGCTGCGGGGTGCAACGAGCACGGTGAGGCACATAGAACTGAGATGAACCCTGGTCATCCACTGCACCTGGCTTCGTCTCCAGTCGTCTAGTCTTGTCCGGCCGCTGGACTCGGATGGATACAAGCGAGGGAGTGAGGTCGATGACCTTTGGGCAACTTTCTCACTTTTAACCAATTCATCAACGACACTTCTTCATCTGTTGTATCACACCGCCAGAGTGTTTTACCGACCCTGTATTAGAGTGTTTTACCCACCCTGTATTAGAGTGTTTTACCGACCATGTATTAGAGTGTTTTACCGACCCTGTATTAGAGTGTTTTACCGACCCTGTATTAGAGTGTTTTACCGACCCTGTATTAGAGTGTTTTACCGACCCTGTATTAGAGTGTTTTACCGACCCTGTATTAGAGTGTTTTACCGACCCTGTATTAGAGTGTTTTACCGACCCTGTATTAGAGTGTTTTACCGACCCTGTATTAGAGTGTTTTACCGACCCTGTATTAGAGTGTTTTACCGACCCTGTATTAGAGTCTTTTACCGACCGTATATTAGAGTGTTTTACCGACCCTGTATTAGAGTGTTTTACCGACCCTGTATTAGAGTGTTTTACCGACCCTGTATTAGAGTGTTTTACCGACCCTGTATTAGAGTGTTTTACCGACCCTGTATTAGAGTGTTTTACCGACCCTGTATTAGAGTCTTTTACCGACCGTATATTAGAGTGTTTTACCGACCCTGTATTAGAGTGTTTTACCGACCCTGTATTAGAGTGTTTTACCGACCCTGTATTAGAGTGTTTTACCGACCCTGTATTAGAGTCTTTTACCGACCGTATATTAGAGTGTTTTACCGACCCTGTATTAGGGTGCTTTACCGACCTTGTTTGATTGATTGATTTATTTATTTAGGAATCGACATCACAGCATTCGGGGCATTCCCATAAGTGCTCCATCCCCATCCTCAGCAGCCAGCGAAGAGTTCCAACACTAATAGTACCAGTAGCAATCTAATTATATGTCCGTCTCGCCTTTCCTCTGAGCGTTGAGTGTCGGCCAGATCCCCTCGTCACTCCTCGCTGCCTCATTCTTGCCAGACCATGGTAATCCATTTGCTCCTCCGAGGTGTACACATGCTCCCACAAGGCCGCAACCACGTCTGCCTTGTCATGTATCAATACTCCACCAAGTTTTGCCGAGCCAGACAATCTGTCCGCCTGTTCATTTCCCAGCCCACCGGCATGCCCCGGAGAAAAGATCCAGGCGATGCTTGTCACCCGTGACCTCCGAAGCGAAGCAAGCCACTCCGCACGAAGTTGTACCGACCTTGTATAAGAGTGTTGTACCGACCCTGTATTAGAGCGTTTTACCGAACTTGTATTAGGGTGCTTTAACGACCCTGTATTCGGGTGCTTTACCGACCTTGTATTAGGGTGCGTTACCGACCTTGTACTAGGGTGCTGTACCGACCTTTCATTAGAGTGTTTTACCGACCTTATATTAGAGTGTTTTACCGATCTTGTATTAATGTGCTTTCCCGACCTTGTATTAGAGTGCATAGACTGCAAGTACTGGGTAAGTTGTACTGGTGTGTCTGTATTACTTAGAGTACAAGTACTATATAGGGTCAGCTCTACTGATGTATCTGTGTGACTTAAAGTACAAGTACTGGGGGAGTCACACTGGGGTCCGTTGTACTAGTGTATCTGTTTGACTTAGAGTACAATCACTGGGATCCGTTGTACTAGTGTATCTGTTTGACTTAGAGTACAAGTACTGGGGTCAGTACTTGTCACATACACAATACATGCATGCTACGTACCTGATAGAGACTGGGGTAAGAAATATCTCAACTACAGATCTCCGACTGGATAAACAAAAAGGCTTGCATAAACTCAGACTGGTTTACTTATAGCAGAAAAGACATCCTTGTCGATGACAGCTGGGGACGGGCAGGCTACTGTTTGAGAAGCCCTGATGCCTAGTGATGACGTATGAATTCTGTGTGTGATAGATAACGGTTTGGCACCTTGAGTCCATAATTCTTCCCTGAGAGCTTCATTAGCCCATTCATGGCGGTCTGCATAGAGGTGGCATCGATGGCCATCAGAGGCTTATCAGTAGGTCGCGGAGACACCCCGACAAACTAAGACGAGTCATGGGTAAAATGTCAAGCAGTTTCCATTCTCACGCCATGGGATGTCTTGTGTGTATCGTGCTAGCCCCATGTTTGTAGCCCAGTCGACACCCGATGTGTGATATGTGATGTGTGATGTGTGATGTGTGATGTGGTTATTATCTTGCCGCTCGCCTTTGCTTCCCCAAGCAGTTTCCATGTACCCACTTAAGGTTGCTTCGACCCGGAAGTCCACAAAACGTCCCGCTGCAGGAAGATATTGTGGTTATGTGGCATCTGAGGATCAGCACATGTTTGTAGGCCGGAGTGTACAGAGGGATATGTAGTCAGTCTTGGCATGAGAAGTCGATCGTTCAGAAAGCAATGGATAACTACTGAACTAAAGTTAGTTGCATATCATTTACATGACGTAGCAGTCAACCCCAGCATTTATTTTTATTTATTTATGTTTATTCATGTTTGCGATTTCAGGGCAAGTTTATGTTCAGTAGTTTGCCATTGCTTTCTATACAATCGACACTCATACCACTGTATGGAAACCATCGCAAGGCGGCCTACTACCAAATCACCCGTAGCTGCTTTTCGGATGCGGTATGCGGGATTACGAGTTGCATTCGTGACACCTTCGCCACAGAGTCGGCTGAACTAAACATGCGCCGTAAATCAGACATAGTCAATCATGCTGGGGGGTTGAGTGCAGCGTCCTGTAAATGACATGCAGGTAACTCAACATTGGGATCTTGGGATCAAAGACAAAGTACCCACCTGCCCGGCGCCCTCTGCCAGTTTGTCGAATGGGTAGTTGGCCACCAGCGCTCCCCCGTGCAAGTTGGCAGACAGGACAAACTCTGGCTGGGTCTTCATCCATGTCATGATGGCCTCTGTCTCCGGCTGGGTCGGCTGGGTCTTGTTTCCTAGCTGGCCTGGGAAGTTCCGGTTCAGATCTATACCTGAAACCACACAACATGGCTAGTTTTGTTTTTTTATAGAAACCCCAAAGCACCGGATAACAACTGTGAGAGGCTGGCTAAACCAGGCGTGGGTAGCCGATTGGGCGTCAAACCAAGCGGTGAACTAGGGTATGCCTACCCAGCATGTGAAGACAGGATTCGGCAGACTGCGCGGAAGAAATCATTGATGATTCTACGGGCAAGTCGGCGTTTACCTGCAAAGCGTTGTGGAACGTAATGAGCACGGCAAAGCACGTAGTGCGCCCTGGTCATCCACTGCACCTGTATTCGTCTCCAGTCGTCTCGACTTGTCTTGCCACTGGATTCAGATGGACTCAGGCGAGAGAGTGAGGTCGACGAATTGCGCAACTCTTCCTCACTTTAATTCAATGCATCGCGCAAGTCATTCTTAAAACTCACGGCTCCAAACTTTCAACACCACTGGATGAAATGGATCGTCATCAGTATTGTCACCAACTGGCTGGGGTTAGATCCCAGAGGGGCAACCACTCAGCCAACATCATTTTCTTCTACTGGTGTTTAGTTCTGGATGCAGTTTAAGATCCCCTAATTCTGTCAGAAGGGACTAATAACCACCCAGATCCCAGAGAGAAAACGTGGAACAAATGTCTTTTATGCTGATTAAGACACTGTCCCTGATACTCAAGAAAACAGCCAAGAAGTGGCTCGTTGAAGATAGAATATATCTATATAGTTTTGGCTGTACTTGGTATCACCAGAAGTGAGAAAGGAGGAGTTAAGACATGCAACGTAATCTGGTTACTTATGACTGCATAGGCAAGATACCTCCCGGACATAGATTCCCACTTCTGGACAATATGTGCGAACCCCCACTAAATGATACAAAATGTGTGTACTTGATTACGCTACACAAACATTTATAAACATTTAGAATTATACAGACAACTGAGTTTAAAATACAACAACTGTGTTTATTATTGCTATTGATGATCATATGATGATGATGATGATTATGGTATACGTAACTTAAGAGGTCACATAGGTCATGCTTCCCCCAGTGAGACGCAGTTCACTGTCAGATTGAAGGAGTCCAAATTGGTCCCTCACAAGGCTAAGTCACTTCCTGATATGGGTTGTTGACTGTCCATTGCTCCTAAGAGATCTGGGTTATAGCTAGGAAATCCTGTCATACGACTTCGTACAGAAGTCCAACAGAACGAAATGTTAATATTTCTCCAGTAGGTATCCTAAGAATGCTATTGTGAATTTGCGTCTGAAGTCTTGCTGGCCATGCATGTAGTTTTATTCTCTTCAACCCTGGCTAGTTTTCACGTTGGCTAATTACTATGTCCACGTTCCTGTTAGCTCCACCTATTTTTCATGTAGGACGATTTACCCCGATGGATTAAGTGCCAAATTCTTTTCACCCCTCCTCCTTTCCTGTGAAGGGTAGTTTCATGTGTCAATCAAATTGACCGATGCCCCCCCCCCCCCACGCCTGAATCAATGAAACCTGCGTTGGCGGCAATGCAGTTGCGTCATTACATTCCAATAGGCTGGTAACACCAGCCTTCCCGGTTGCTGGCAGGAATGTGTCAGCCATGTGTTTCTACTTTGCCCCGTAGTATTGCGGAGAGGTGTTAAGCATCTGGTCCTAATTGCTCCTTGGTGGTGGCAATTACAGACGTCCCGGCTCCACAAAGTCTGGACTTTTAGATAGGTGTTAGGCCTGCATTAAATTGCCGTCTTTGGATCACACGGGGTTTTCCCCTGAGTAGCACTGCCATGTATTATTTCAGACGGGTCTGGCTGACCCTCTTATCTCCCATTCTGCTGTGGCTGGTTTACACATTAGGTCATGTTAACCGTAAGGTGTTAGGTGTCGTCCCTATTTTAACCACAGGATTGTAAACTAACACGTCAATCTCAACTGACTGGCTCCGCGATGTATCAACGCCGTTGGCCCCAGCCTAGATTTCACACTTTGTCTTTCTCGTCCCTTGTACTAAAAACAATGAGTTTTCAACCTTTGATAGCGCCCGCCCCGACTGGTGCCGTGGTGTCTGGGTTTTAACTTTGATCTGGACATCAAAGCTTTCTCAGACCTAGCATTACAGAAATGATGGGGCGTGCGTGGTCAAAAAGTATTTTCCTCTTGTTTTCAATCTTATTGCATTTCTATCATTTTCTGGTGGACGTTTATGCTTTTAGAGAATGATAGAAAATTATTGTGGGTTCTTTAATTCCTTTTTAACTTGTGTCATTCGGATGCTGCTGGGGCTGTCCCGTCACATAGCTCCCCAATTTAAGTAGGTTCATTAATGAAGCCTATAACAGAGCCTCGGCAGCATTCAAGAATGTATCTAAGTTCTCTCCCTTCTCGAACTGCCTCCAAGTCTGGGTTCCCAATATTCTTTGTGGCAGTGGGATGTTCTTTGAGTCAAAAGAAATATCACATGTCCATTCTCCCAGGATAAATCTTGCAAATCTTTGCTCCTGGTGTTGTGTCGGATTTCCGGGCTATTGCTCGGTAATGTCCTGTCCTCTGGAGGTTTTACTTTTTCCCAGCCGGGAAATTGCAAAATGTATAACAAGATTCTCCTGCGCCGCAGAGAGACTGTTATTGTTCACTCCATTTCTGGCCCTTGTCCTATCAGCAGAGGAAGTGCCATCAGTGTTTTCTTATAAGAATTTGTTGCAGTAATGTTGCTCCATTTTCTTTTCCTCCGTCGGCCACAGATCATAATAAAATCCTTTAATCTCCTCCTGTTGGCAGGAAATTTGTTAAACATCATAATTTTATGATGTGCATTCAACTCGTACTTGCCTCTTTCTTGGTAGGGCGTCTGTTTACTCCCTCCTGATTTAAGAGAGTTCTTCCCTCGATAATTCTTTATCCAGGTGAGTTCCTCTTCAACAGAGTTCCATTTTGAATCTGTGTTTGAAAGTATAAGGCTAGTAGAAGTTGTCCAGCTTTGAGAAATCATGTTGTTCCCCAAGAACTGTGAATTTGTATCACTCCTTGTAGAAGTATACATAAACAGCTGTTCTACACATCCAACATTGGTTGAAGTGAAAGGTAAACAAGGTCCTGAGTGTTGAGTATACCAACCGCTCCTGGTTTGTTCCGCTGCAGAGTCCATCATTTGTGATCCCCTGTTAGCTTCAGCTGTGTTGATGACAGGTATTACCTTCATCTTGTCCAAAGAAGTATTTTCTTCTTTGTTGATAGCAGACATGTTTATCGTCCCTGAATCAGAGTCCGTAGTACTATCTACATGAATGCTTTGTATATCTTGAAATTCCTTTGTGAAAGACTCCAAGATACTGACATCGTAAGAATTCTCCTCCGTGTCTTGTTTTTCCTCCATGGCCGGGCTCTCTTGTGCCAAGTCCAATTGAAGTATTCTCTCCCTGGTCTGGTTTTCTTGTTCCAAATCCAATAGAAGTGAATGTTGTGGGATGTCATTTTCAATGCCATATCCCACCTGAGATAAGTAATTCAAACTGATAATTATTTCATCTTGTGTGGCCACACCGTGAGAAACAATGGAATCCTGTTTTACATCCATTCCGGTCTCAGTTGAATTCATTTCCACTCTAAGTTTCTCTGAACTGAAGGGAATAAAAGAGTCGGGTAAGGTCTCGCCTTCGATCTCTTTAATAGTTTTCCTCAGGTCCTCCTCCTCCTGGATTTTTCTCCTTTGGGAAGTCTTAGGAAGCTCCTGAGATTGCTGGGTTGCCAAGCCAGCGAATCCGCTTTCATTGCGGTGTAAACATTTATCACGTTTGTGACTGTTTATTGTACTCTGGGTACATTTATTCCTATTCCGTTTATTTTTCGGAATTGAGTGGGGAAGCATCTGCCTTTCTGTGCCCCAGTTTTTGTTTTTCTGAGCCATGGGGATTTGCAAAGGAATGCATGCCTCTTCTTTGTGACGGTCAGCTTCCCTGCTTTCTATCAGAGTTTCAGCTTGAGTGTTTGGCTTTTCCTCAGTCGAGCTGGTAGATTCCTCCATGTTCAGAATTTCAATTTGCTTTTTCTTCATCTCATCTTCTTCAGCTTTGTGACGCATATCTGCTTCTAATTTTGCAACTCTTTTCATCATCTGCTCATCTTCTTTGTCCCACCAATCCATTTCTTCTCTAATAAATAGTTCTAGCTTCTCTCCTACTAAGCTGAGCCTTATGCCCCATCCTCTAGCGGACTCTAAGAAATCTGTGCGTGCATCCATGATCTCTTCTCAGCTTAAACTCAGGCAAGTAATTATATTATTACCCTACAGAGAGCTAGTTAGATTTATACTAGAGCAGGATAGTGACAAGAGGAACAGACACTGCTATGAGAATGATAGTAGTGAATTAGAGTGAGAAAGTTGATGCAAAGCAGTCCGTCATACACTGAATTAACTAAGCATTAACAAATTATTCATGATTAAATCAAATGATAAAGCATGTAATCAAAAAATCATCACGTAAATCATCAATAAACTAATTAATATCACTAATTAATGTGATTATTAATTCTACAGTGGTGAATGATGTAAATTAACTCATATGATATTATCCATTATTAACTTTTTAACAAGTTATTTAAATTCTACAGACTTCCCTAGAAACAAATTCCTAAGTTAATACTTAGCAAATGTAATGGGTGAAGAATGAAAGAATGGTTTATGAAAATCAATAGTCTAGAATTTATTCTCTGATTCTATCATGGATGAGAAGTCCTGATGTGTCAAAATCTTGCCTACAATCAAGCAAGCTATTACATTAGAAATAAATTATAACTAACTAATGCTGCTAAGAATGTAAGTGAGAATTACCTAGGTTCTATCCATAGGCAAGACCGGAATAATATCAGACTAACAGATTTGAAATAGGTTCGTTCCTTGCGAGCGAACCAAAGTGTTCTAGGGTTTACTCCCGGATTCTATAGCGGGCGAGCAGACCAATAAGCCGGAAGCGAACCAA
Source organism: Cepaea hortensis (assembly GCA_963921405.1). Classification (NCBI taxonomy): domain Eukaryota; kingdom Metazoa; phylum Mollusca; class Gastropoda; order Stylommatophora; family Helicidae; genus Cepaea; species Cepaea hortensis. Next base: position 3,831,870 of record OY992896.1, read on the forward strand.
AATTTTCTAGGGTGTACTCCCGGATTCTATAGCGGACGAGCAGACCAATATGTCACCAACTGGCTGGGGTTAGATCCCAGAGGGGCAACCACTCAGCCAACATCATTTTCTTCTACTGGTGTTTAGTTCTGGATGCAGTTTAAGATCCCCTAATTCTGTCAGAAGGGACTAATTACCACCCAGATCCCAGAGAGAAAACGTGGAACAAATGTCTTTTATGCTGATTAAGACACTGTCCCTGATACTCAAGAAAACAGCCAAGAAGTGGCTCGTTGAAGATAGAATATATCTATATAGTTTTGGCTGTACTTGGTATCACCAGAAGTGAGAAAGGAGGAGTTAAGACATACAACGTAATCTGGTTACTTATGACTGCATAGGCAAGATACCTCCCGGACATAGATTCCCACTTCTGGACAATATGTGCGAACCCCCACTAAATGATACAAAATGTGTGTACTTGATTACGCTACACAAACATTTATAAACATTTAGAATTATACAGACAACTGAGTTTAAAATACAACAACTGTGTTTATTATTGCTATTGATGATCATATGATGATGATGATGATTATGGTATACGTAACTTAAGAGGTCACATAAATCATGCTTCCCCCAGTGAGACGCAGTTCACTGTCAGATTGAAGGAGTCCAAATTGGTCCCTCACAAGGCTAAGTCACTTCCTGATATGGGTTGTTGACTGTCCATTGCTCCTAAGAGATCTGGGTTATAGCTAGGAAATCCTGTCATACGACTTCGTACAGAAGTCCAACAGAACGAAATGTTAATATTTCTCCAGTAGGTATCCTAAGAATGCTATTGTGAATTTGCGTCTGAAGTCTTGCTGGCCATGCATGTAGTTTTATTCTCTTCAACCCTGGCTAGTTTTCACGTTGGCTAATTACTATGTCCACGTTCCTGTTAGCTCCACCTATTTTTCATGTAGGACGATTTACCCCGATGGATTAAGTGCCAAATTCTTTTCACCCCTCCTCCTTTCCTGTGAAGGGTAGTTTCATGTGTCAATCAAATTGACCGATGCCCCCCCCCCACGCCTGAAACAATGAAACCTGCTTTGGTGGCAATGCAGTTGCGTCATTACATTCCAATAGGCTGGTAACACCAGCCTTCCCGGTTGCTGGCAGGAATGTGTCAGCCATGTGTTTCTACTTTGCCCCGTAGTATTGCGGAGAGGTGTTAAGCATCTGGTCCTAATTGCTCCTTGGTGGTGGCAATTACAGACGTCCCGGCTCCACAAAGTCTGGACTTTTAGATAGGTGTTAGGCCTGCATTAAATTGCCGTCTTTGGATCACACGGGGTTTTCCCCTGAGTATCACTGCCATGTATTATTTCAGACGGGTCTGGCTGACCCTCTTATCTCCCATTCTGCTGTGGCTGGTTTACACATTAGGTCATGTTAACCGTAAGGTGTTAGGTGTCGTCCCTATTTTAACCACAGGATTGTAAACTAACACGTCAATCTCAACTGACTGGCTCCGCGATGTATCAACGCCGTTGGCCCCAGCCTAGATTTCACACTTTGTCTTTCTCGTCCCTTGTACTAAAAACAATGAGTTTTCAACCTTTGATAGCGCCCACCCCGACTGGTGCCGTGGTGTCTGGGTTTTAACTTTGATCTGGACATCAAAGCTTTCTCAGACCTAGCATTACAGAAATGATGGGGCGTGCGTGGTCAAAAAGTATTTTCCTCTTGTTTTCAATCTTATTGCATTTCTATCATTTTCTGGTGGACGTTTATGCTTTTAGAGAATGATAGAAAATTATTGTGGGTTCTTTAATTCCTTTTTAACTTGTGTCATTCGGATGCTGCTGGGGCTGTCCCGTCACAAGTATTCTTGATGGACAAACACCACATTTTGTAGGCCTGAGTGCACGGGGGAGGGGGGGGGGAGTGGCCAGTTTGTCCCTCTGTAGGCGGACGGCGGACTCAGACATGGATATTATCAGCCTTGCCCTCTAGTGATTATACCAAGATCGATGCTTCGAGATCTATCATCATCATCATCCAGTGTCTTGCCGGCTAGCGTGGCCGATCATGCCCTTCCACGAACTGCGATCTCAGCCTGCGTGGATCAGTTCGTGTGTTGACTCCCTTCCGTGCCATGACACAAGACTCAAGAATTTTCTTGCGTGCCTTCCTCTATCTCTCTTTCCACAAATCTTTCCGGTTGTCACAACATGTTCCAGTTTTTGTCTTCTCATAATGTGGCCAACAGCTTATTTCTGATGTTTGCGATAAGTTGCCTTTGCTACTCAGCTTCCCTCAAAATATCCAGATTGCTCATTGTGGGTGTCCAATTAATTTTCAGTATACTTCTATATAACCACATCTCTAAGACTTCTGTGGATTTTTTTCCATATTTACTAATTGTCCAGGATTCGCAGCCGTATGTTAAAACTGGTGTTATGTAACACGCAAGAACTCTTTTTCTAACATTCAAGACAAGGATTTATTGCACAACATGTTCTTCATTTTATAGAATGCAGTTTTTGCTTGTCATATTCTGTTATTTATCTCAGTGATGCATCTTCCATCTGATGTTATCCTTGTGCCAGATATCTGAATTTCTGCACTTGCCACAAAATGACGTCATTTAGTTTAATTGCACATTTAGGCACAATCTGTTTCTTTGATATCACCATGACTGCTGTCTTTTTATTGTTCAAGCTACATCTTTACCATATATACAGACGGAGGTAAACGATATAAGATCCCGTTTCTATGCTAGCCGTTCTGGTGAAGAGGAAAGGGGGGGAGGGAGGGGGGGGGGGGGTTCTGGTGTGGATCCATGTTTTCCCCGACCCAGCGTGACTATGTCGGTGACGAGTGGGGGGGGGGGGGTCTATCAAACCCACCACCCACCCTCACAGATGATTCTCGGGTATCCATTTCATGAGACTGGGCCGAACTAAGGAGCCATGTGGCTGCGAAACTAATCTCGCCTTGAGGGGGTTTGAACCTTGGAGCACGAGGTCGCTGGGCAGCTTGTGTGATCTGGCGCACAACAGGGGTAGAATCCCGACACCAGGTGGGTGGAAATCATCTTAGCGTGGACAGGTGTATTCTCATGGGTTCACGCTATGACCTTGATGTAGGGTCATACATACTTGACCTCGCCATAAGGTCACACATACTTGACCTTGTCATAGCATCACACCTACTTAACCTCGCCATTGGCTCACACCTACATGACCTCGCTAAAGGGTCACACCCACTTGATCTCGCCATAGGGTCAAACCTACTTGACCTCGCCATAGGGTCACACCCACTTGACCTCGCCATAGGGTCAAACCTACTTGACCTCGCCATAGGGTCAAACCCACTTGACCTCGCCATAGGGTCAAGCCCACTTGACCTCGCCATAGGGTCAAGCCCACTTGACCTCGCCATAGGGTCAAGCCCACTTGACCTCGCCATAGGGTCAAACCCACTTGACCTTGTTATAGAAAAAAAAAGTTAGTTGCATATCCATCACAGGACGTTGCAGCCAACCGCAGTATTGTTGGCTGTTTGTAATTTCTTGGCAAGTTTAAGTTCACTAGTTTGCCATTGTTTTCTGAACTGCCGGGCACACATACCATTGTATGAAAACCAACGCAAGGCGGTCCGCTGCCAAATGATGATGGCGATGATGACGATGATGATGGCGAAGATGATATCGATGATGACGCTAAAGATGATGATGACGATGACGACGATGACAATAATGATGATGACGACGATGTACACTTCCATTAAGACAGTCACCTCTAGCATTCGCCCTCCCCGCGACGCCATCACAATCCCCCTCAGTGGCGTTCTCAAACCCGTCTGGATTCATACTGGGCAGTAAATGGATGTCCGTGTTGTCCACCAGACTGGTCACCCCAGGCACCCGGCCATAGTTGTAGAGCAGATACTGAGCCAGGTAGACCAGCAGCTGAACACCCACGGCCTCGTTTCCGTGAATATTTCCCACGTACTTAAACCGAGGTTCTCCAAGCTCTCGCTGCGACACCTTGTCCGTTATCTGAGGACATTCGTATAACGAAAATGTGAAACATGAAGGTCAAGGACACCGTTTCCCGCCTTCAATCTACTGGGTATATAGTGCCAGCCCCCTATATGTGTAGACCCCGCGGCACTCCGTCAGTGATGGGGTCAATATCTGGGTGGTCGTCTTTACTTCCCACGATATCTCCCGGTACCCGGTGTAAGCAGGGCTCACCTGGGGGTCAATTACATAAACTCCGACTGGATGAAGAATCGAACACATGACCATGGGGTAGATAGCCACGGCTCTATGGGGGATCCCACAGAAGCTGCGTGTTTAATGTTTACATATAGTTGTTCGTTGAGATGTTTATGTTTTAATGTTTAACCATAGCTGTTATGTTTAGATGTTCATGTTTTAATGTTTACCATAGTTGTTCGTGTAGATGTTTATGTTTTAATGTTTAACCATAGCTGTTATGTTTAGATGTTCATGTTTTAATGTTTACCATAGTTGTTCGTGTAGATGTTTATGTTTTAATGTTTAACCATAGCTGTTATGTTTAGATGTTCATGTTTTAATGTTTACCATAGTTGTTCGTGTAGTTGTTTATGTTTTAATGTTTAACCATAGCTGTTATGTTTAGATGTTCATGTTTTAATGTTTACCATAGTTGTTCGTGTAGATGTTTATTTCGTAATGTTTAACCATAGTTGTTGGTGTAGATGTTCGTGTTTTAATACACACTATTTTGTTTTTGTATATTATCTAGATGACTACCTAAGAGTTGATGTACCTGAGAGTTGGTGTACCTGAGAGTTGGTGTACTTGAGAGTTGATGTACCTGACAGTTGATGTACCTGAGAGTTGATGTACCTGAGAGTTGATGTACCTTAGAGTTGGTGTAACTGAGAGTTGATGTACCTGAGAGTTGGTGTACCTGAGAGTTGGTGTACCTGAGAGTTGGTGTACCTGAGAGTTGATGTACCTGAGAGTTGATGTACCTGAGAGTTGATGTACCTGAGAGTTGGTGTACCTGACAGTTGATGTACCTGACAGTTGATGTACCTGGCAGTTGATGTACCTGAGCATTGATGTAGTTGAGAGATGATGTACTTGACAATTGATGTTTCTAAGACTTGATATACCTGGGGTTGTATGTACCTAAGAGTTGATGTACCTGAGAGTTGATGTACCTAAGAGTTGATGTACCTCAGAGTTGATGTACCTGAGAGATGATGTACCTGACAGTTGATGTACCTAAGAGTTATGTACCTGACAGTTGATGCACTTGAGAATTGATGTAACTGAGAGTTGATGTACCTGATACATTTAAGAGTTGAGACACCCGAGAGTTGTTACACCTGAGAGCTGATATACCTGAGAGTTGATACACCTGAGATTTGTTACACCTGAGAGTTAATGTACCTGAGAGTTGATATAACTGAAAATCGGCATACCCGAAAATTGACTTACCTGAGAGCTGACTCACCTGAATAACCAGCAATTGCCGACCTTGAACAGAAGCCCCGATGGAATAGACCCTGGCCAAGTGTGGGTAGTTTGCAGCTAGTTTCTCCAGTAATTCCTTCATCCCATCGTAGTGGTAGTATTTGCTGGTGTCGATGGTGGTAGGGGCAATGACAGCCGACTGAAGATCAGTCACCTCCCCCAGTAGATACAAAAAGGAGCCCACAAAAACAACACACAACTTGGCCATTTAGTTGTATACTAGGGTTGGCTGGCTGTAGTTATACGTGTAGAAATATGTTATAACATGGTACACACATTGTAGAAGCAATTTGTACAATTGTATCAAAACGTGCACAATCACTTTATAACTGTATAAACCAATGTGTAGAATCACTTTCTTTGGGTGTGTGTAAATGTGTATAATCACATTCAGACGGTGTGTACAAATGTGAATAATCACCGTGTGTACATCTCACCACCAAACAGCCAAGTTAGACATTGAGAACTAAGATGGGAGAAGTATCACACTGACATCTATTGTGAATTTCTCCTGTGACATCACCGCCTTCTCCTCCCCCCTCACCCAATCCAAGGAAGTTCATACGTCATGGCTGCTTATTTCTTTGAATATATTCAGGGTGACGTCATAGGGTCGAATTCTCGGATTTACGAACTGCTCCCGTAACCTGTTTTCCACAAAGCTGACTATAGTCCACTACCTATCCTTATTTGTCCGTTCGTTTACATAAGTGCCTTCCCTTCCCCCTAGCAGGCGTTCTCCTTTAGAGTGGCTAGGCCAATCTCTGAATTTGTGACGTTTTTGACCTTTAGTTCATAGACACGCCTTAACCACACATCCGGTTCATTCAAACCACTGATGGTCATCAAACGTGTGATCGCGTAAGACGTATTCAGCCACAGCAGGATACAGATAAGTAACCTTTGTATTTTCATGTAATGTTTTCGTGTAGTTGTGTGTCTGTTTGTGTCTGTTTGTGTTTGTTTGTGTTTGTTTGTTCTGTGCTGACGAAGGCTTTAGCCGTTACGTCCATTTTGTCTCTTGTAATCATGTTCTGGTGGGGCTCGCGGTCTGCTTCTCGGTGTGTGTGTGTGTGTGTGTGCGTGTGCGTGTGTGTGTGTGCGTGTGCGTGTGTGTGTGTGTGTATGTGTGTGTGCGTGTGCGTGTGTGTATGTGTGTGTGTGTGTGTGTGATCCATTAGGATCTGCAAAGAAGAGGAAGAAGAATCACAACTATTCCAGGGTGAGATTTGAACCTGGGTGGGCTGCTCGAGTTGAAGGCGCATGTCACGACTCTAGCATTACACCCCCCCCCCCCTCCCCCATCCCACGAAATTATGAAACAAAGGGAAGCGTTGGGGAAAGTGTGCCTTTCACTGATTCAGTGCCACGTACACAGTAGATTTTGAAAAAACAAGGCACACAGTCAAATTAACAAATAGTATAATATAAATTTTAGTACACTGAACATTGAAATTGTGAAAGTCGAAAACATACAAAAGATTGTTAATGAAGGTTGTTGAGAATACCTGGGACAGAGAAGAAAACAAGCTGAACTATTTTCTTTGTTGTATGTGATGCCAGGTCACTCATCACCATAGTGAGTTGTAGCATGACTGATCTTCTGAGCCTGTTTCATCAATGCTGCGATTGGTCTACCTATTATACAGGCGGACAACTGATACATATATTAGCAATAGCAGCTTGTTTAACCAGCAAGTCACAGAGCGAAGTGGAGAGACATGATCGCCAATACCAGCTTAACACCAGGGATCTACAGGAGAACAGAATGGTATACATGGAGACACTTGCGTAGTCGTACTCACCTGGTCCAGCACAGTATCTGAGCACACGAAACTGTAGTCGTACTCACCTGGTCCAGCACAGTATCTGAGCACACGAAACTGTAGTCGTACTCACCTGGCCCAGCACAGTATCTGAGCACACGAAACTGTAGTCGTACTCACCTGGTCCAGCACAGTATCTGAGCACACGAAACTGTAGTCGTACTCACCTGGTCCAGCACAGTATCTGAGCACACGAAACTGTAGTCGTACTCACCTGGTCCAGCACAGTATCTGAGCACACGAAACTGTAGTCGTACTCACCTGGTCCAGCACAGTATCTGAGCACACGAAACTGTAGTCGTACTCACCTGGTCCAGCACAGTATCTGAGCACACGAAACGGTGAGTCACGGCTGGTTGTTTGTTGAACCAGGTTGTATAGTAATTGGGCAGTATTATAATGAGATAACAATATAATAGATTTAACTACAACAGGTGGAAGTGTAATCAGGTTAGTGCATTTATTAGTATCGATTAGCAGCCAATCGACGGGTCACAACCAAGAAGGTGATTAGAGCCGGATCTGGTTTTGGAGAGGGAGCTGTTTTAATCGCTAGAACTATTTTATTTTTTTTTGGGGGGGGGGGGGGGGGTACTGTCGCTGTTTTTATTGCTGGAACTGTTTTTGGGGTTTTTGGAGAAGGAGCTATTTTTTTTTTAATATGGAGCTTTTTTATTTATTTTTTTTTTTAAACGGCAGCTGTTTTTGGCTTTGTAGCTGTTTTTGAATTGGCAGCTGTTTGTTTGGTGCTGGAGCTGTTTTTGGAGAGGCAGCTGTTTTTAGAGAGGGAGATGTTTTGGAACGGCAGCTGATTTTGGCACTGGAGCTGTTTTTGGAGAGGGCACTATTTTTGGAGAGAGGTTATTTTTGGAGAGGGAGTTGTTTTTAGAGAGGGAGTTGTTTTTGGAGAGGGATCTGTTTTTGGAGAGGGATCTGTTTTTGGAGAGGGATCTGTTTTTGGAGAGAGACGTGTTTTAGGAGGGGGAAATATGTTTGGAACAGCAGTTATTTTTGGCGCTGGCGTTGTTTTTGGAGACGCAGCCGTTCTTTGACGCTGGAGCAGTGTTTGGAATGGGAGCTGTTTTTGAAACGGCAGCACCAGATGATGGTTATTGTACAGTCTGAAACCCGGGAAGGTTAACCCGGTCAAAAAATGCCCGCAGAAGTCGGCCTAACGGCGAAGAACGCAGCTATGCTGTAAACAGGCACAACGCAATCACGTCCGAAAAAAACTCCGGAAGAACGCAGAAGAAGAAGAGGAAGAAACGGCAGCTTTTTTTGGCGCTGGAGCTGTTGTTTGGAGAGGACGCTGTATTTGGAGCTGTTTTTTAGAGTGTGCTGTTTTTTAAAAAGGGACCTTGGGGGGGGGGGGGGTTGGAAAGGAACGTTTTAGGAGAGGGACGTGTTTTAGAACGGCAACTGTTTTTGGCACTGACGCTGTTTTTGACGAGGGAGCTGTTCTTGGTGCTGGGGTTGTTTTTGGAAGCGCAGATGTTTTTTGTTTGTTTTTTTCGCTGGGGCTGTTTTTGGAGACAGGGCTGGTTTTGCAGAGGGAAGTGATTTTGGGGAGGAAGCTCTTCAAATGTTGAATTCCGCCTCAAGTTTGTTAACTAATTTTCATCTTTGCATATTCAACTCTTGGAATGGCGAATTTAGGCTCTAGTTTGTTAGCAAACACATCATCTTTGTTTATGGTGTCTCTCGACTTCTCGCCACAAACACAACATGGCGTTCTGTTTTACTCTCTGGCCATTGGAACTTCGCCGTTACAGTCTCAGTCTCCACTCTTACGCTTGACGTCGTAGTTTCATACATCATGGTCGCCGTTGTCTCACCCACTCTCCATTCCCGACACCCACTCTCCATTCCCGACACCCACTCTCCATTCCCGACACCCACTCTCCATTCCCGACACCCACTCTCCATTCCCGACACCCACTCTCCATTCCCGACACCCATTGTCCATTCCCGACACCCATTGTCCATTCCCGACACCCACTGTCCATTCCCGACACCCACTGTACATTTCTGACATCCACTGTCCCTTCCTGACACCCACTGTCCATTTCCGACACCCACTGTCTATCGCCATATGTTAAGCTGCCTGTTTGAGAAGGTTAATGGCCCGCCTTTTCCCCCGGACCGTTTGATTTGACCAATCCCAAAGACATGTCTGATCCTATCTCTCTTCTGTGCTATCCAAGAACTGCCTCTTTAGTCTGAGTTGAGCCAAGAACCTACATCACACCACAGTCCCATACGTCCTCCATTCCCATCTTCAAAAAACCAGAACAGAGTCCTAATTCTACTGGCCCCAGTTGCAGTCTGACTGCGCGTCCGTGTAGTCTTTGCTCCGAGTGCTGAGTGTCGGACAGATCCTCTGGTGACTACATGCCTCGCCATTCTCTCCAGGCCGTGACGGTGCATCTATTCTTCCACATTATGCACACGCTTATACAGGGCCCTGACAACAACATCAGCCTGCCTGGGAGGAATCAAATCCAACGAATGCTCCCTGTCTTTGATGTTGTCATTGAAGCATGCCATTCTTATGAAGCATGCCTGTTGTCACTCTTCGTTTGCTCCACGAGTTCGTTATAACTAATACAGTATAACTATCTGTCAAAAACTCATGTACTGCCAATATAGAACCCTGCGGTGTATGGCGGGGAGTCTTGAGCCTGAGGAATTAAGGCCGCCTGGCTAGTGCAGTCGCCACGAACTGTGCAGGTTAGGGTTTTCTTTTCTTTTTTTTGCCCCCGACAGAAAAACATCCACACCTTACCGAGGATTCGAACCCGGGTTTCCCGAAGGATAATCTAGCGTTCTAGCCACTCAGCCAGCCGCTCCTAATACATTATAACTAATACAGTATAATTAATAAACTATAACTAATAAATTAAAACTAGTACATTATACTGGACGCTCACCTTCACATGAGCATATCTGTCCTATTTGTGCGTAGAATCCTCACACCCAAAAGAGAAGGACACAGACTCCCTGAAGACGTTTCCAAGTCTGGCATCTGCAGGCTACAAATGGCTGCCATCAACAGGAAATCGGGAAAATGGCTTCGTGCTGGATCCGAGCCCCAGAACCGTACAGCAGCAGTGTCTGTCTGCGCCTAGCTGCCCCCGACTGCTGCCACACACGGGCGAGACCATGTAAACACTCTCAGCTGATTCGGTATGTCTAACGACCGCGGGGCCAGGCCGGTGAAGTTGCCAAGTTTTAAGATTACATCCAAGAAGCAGGCTTCTCCTGCATCCTCTGGGCCTTCAAGCTGTGTGGAGGGTGGACGCCAGGCCAGACTCGCTGGTCGCTTGTCGCCAGACATGGCCATTGACAAGAACGGGCCTGAGCAGGGGAAAAGAGGAAAAGAGGAAAAACACCATGTGTCTCGGTCCAGGTCTGTCCGCGAGAATCCTAAAAGCGGTGCAATGTCAGGTGGGCCGGGGCAAGAGAACAGTCCTTCATCCGAGCAAGCAAATGCCGCCACTGGTAAATCTTCCTTGCACAACTCTGACGCTTTGATCACCTGGATCGAGTCTCATCAAAAGTCCATATCCGACGCCATGGCGCAGCTTGAGGCAGAGCCACTATCCAAGGCAGATATTAACGAGAGGTACGTGTCATCATTTCTCAGAAAGATGGAGCTTTTAGACATCAAACAAACCCCTGCAGTCATCGACAATGTTGACAACAAGAAAACCGTGGCTTTCAGCGCAGATCTACCGTGCATCTCACATTCCAAGCAGCGGGCCAAGTCAGAACCGGCCAGATCTAGGAACCTGTGTAGGCGCCAACATAATGATCGTTTACCCGAAGACGGAAAGAAATCCAGGGACAAGAAGTCGCCCAGAGCCGCTTCAGAACATCGGTGCTTTGAATCAACACTAGATCCATCAGATAAGCCTGAAGTCAAGCCACGGCCTTCTACTAATGAACTCATTTACTCCAAAATTCCCCCGGAGCTTGATTGGGCAGACAAATATAACACAAAAAGCGTCAATTCTCATAAACGAAAAAGTAAGAGCAAAAGGAGCAAAGCCAAAAAAACACAACCACCACAACCAAGCAATAGAGAGCAGCTGCCGGACTTCTGTCTGCCCGGTAGTCAAGCCGTTGACGCCAGCCATCGAGACAACAGAGACCTGCCAGGACAAGTCCGCGAGTCCTCCCAGCAGAGGACTTCTGGTTTCCGATTTGGAAACCTGAAAAAGAAGTCCTCAAAACCGAGAGGTCTTCCAAGAATTTGCGAAGATTCTGTAGATCGTTCCGCCATTGAGGAGAAAACATTTACAAATCAACAGTCTGGCGATGAAGCGGCTGTGCCGAAGAAAAAGTCCAAGAAGACAGACGATCCAGAAGAGCTGATCTGCCGGGGGCAATACCGGAATCCACAAGAGCAGGACAATGGTAGCACCCAGGACAGGTGTCCGTCGGCTACGGACATGTCTAGATGTGGCAGCGAGACCAGGGTGCACCGTCGTAAGTCCTCGAACCTGTGTCTGAGGAATAAAGTGACCGGAACCAGGCGAGACGTGACTGGAGGCGGCAACTTCTTTAAGAACTTCGCAGATGTGAGTATGGATTCAGTTCTTGCCATGTTGCTTGCTGAAGAGTCTGTTTGGTAACATGACAGTTTGTTGCAGATGATAAGAGTTCGTTTCCTCATACAGCATAAACTCCACCGTGTTGAAACACAATAGGTGCTTCTGATCTTCAGAAATATGCCTTTCGGTGAAATGTGTGGCATCTTTGTTTTATGTACACTCTCCGTGGCAGGTCCGTCTCTCATTTTTTTCTTCTTCTTCTTTCCTTGAAACTGAATTTCTATATCTGCAGTGTTGTCTCTTATATACGCTTCACTGTATCACCCTAGTCATGACTCCCATGTGTCTATCTCCAAGTTCTGCAAATCACAAAACTGCAAAGTTGTGAACACAGAATGAAACACGACTCTTAGTTGCGAAAGAAGAAATAGGAGGACAATCTATCACTCACGAACTCAGTGAATGAAAGAAGTAGTGTGTGCCAACAGAAAGTGTGATGTGACGCTGCAGAAATAATTTATAACAAAGGCTATGGCAATGCAATCCGACGCTTCACAACTAATCCACTCTGCTCATTTTTCCTTACATGTAGATTAGAGCAGTGCTTCCCAAACTTTTCACTTTCGTGGACCGACATACAATTTTCCTTTTGCACCAGGGACCGGTGCCGTTTAAAAAAAAAATGTCTCCTTGTAATCTTTAATTGTATATGACCTCAATATACATTTTAATATAAATATAAGATTTAACGTATTTGTGCGTGTTGTCCCGGTGTGCTAAATACTGCTCCATAATATTATTGGGTGACGGTGATTTATTTAATGGTGGTCTCATTTTCATCAGTAAAAATTTTATTGTAGAGATTTACAAATAAAAAAAATTTGCAAATGTCAAAACTCCAATTAGGTCTCCTTGAAAAGTTGTATATACTCGTATACACCGACAGTAATAGACACCAATCTTCTTCTTCTGCGTTCCGAGCCATTGAGGTTCTTTGCTGCAAATACAATCCGTCTCCATTCGTCTCTCTGGTTGACTTTCTCTTGACAGTCGTTGATTCCAAGTGCTTGTAGGTCTGTATATATATTATCTCTCCACCGCCTTCTTGGTCTACCTCGGGGTCTACGGTCATTTATTTCCTGAGTGTAAGCGAGTTTTGTTTCCCTATTATCTTCCATTCTTTCTATATGCCCCAGCCATTGTAGTCTACGAGCCTTCATGATACAAGTGATTAGCGGGGACTTAAACAGATCATAAATGTCTTTGTTACTTCTTCTTTTCCACTCTCCACTTTGTGTATTCCTAATGGGTCCAAAGATGCGTCTTAAAATTTTGTTCTCAAAGGTTTGTAACAAGGCTTTGTCTCCTTTCGTTGTACTCCAGGTTTCAGAGCCAATGAACACCAATATAAAATAAAAATAAAATATATCTTGGAAAGCGATACCAAATCAGATTTTAAACAAACTGACTAAATTACAGTATGTTGTAATAAAAATGATTTAAAGTTAAGCTTCTAACAGTAACTATTTAATGCGAGGGTTGGGCCTGTTTATTATTTACAAGCTTATCAAATCGTGGCTCGATTGTAAGCAGTGCTACCTGCAAAGGAGAACCAATTGCCATACTGTTTCTGTATTTTGTCTAATAATGCTCATTAACGAAAAAGAAATACTCTTCTTCCAAGTTGTCTTTGTATCGATATCTCACATACACCATCAGAATCGCTAAGTTGGCAACGTCCGTGCTTTCGTCCAGCTGTAATGAAAAATACTTTGCAGATGTATCTAACACCTTCACTCATTCAGACAATTGCAAAACTCATTATAATCTTACAACGAAAATCACGTATCTTCTGCATCTTATGACAATCAGCAAATTATAATGTGCATCTTTCTCACTTTTCGTCACATAGGAAACAAAATAAACGCACGTCGTCAACAAACAAATGCCGCCGACTGGGCCGACTTTTAGTATCGGTCTCAACTGGTTACTATTTTTAACTTTCCCATTGAACCAATGATTGGCTTCTCCTTAAAAATAAATACTCCTTGGGCTATACGGCTGCAGGCTCAATTTATTTTAAAATTAAATCACCAGAAAAACGGCGCGGATATCATGTTTTGAGAAAAGGATAATCTTGTCTTTAAAAAGTTCTAAACAATCCTCAAAGGAGAAAATATTTAACTCTTTTCTTACTTTTTTTTACCTCACGTTGCGGACCGGCAAAGAAGGGCTCGCGGACCGGCACGGGTCCGCGGACCACCATTTTGGGAAGCACTGGTTTAGTGTATTGTCTCCAACGGAGGCGACCTGGAGATGTAACTGTACTCTCAAGTAATGCTCTTACTGTCCAACTGTCCGAGCTTTGATCCTAGGCAGTTATCAACCAAGGCTTTAGGGTCTGACCTGCCATGCCATGACATTTACTCTGTAAGGCGCATTTCCTCGCACTAGGGTTAGTCTAGTACCGTCATTATCAGCATCTTTCAGCTGATTGTTGATTTCTTGGCAAGATTACGTTCAGTAGTTTGCCATTGCTTTGATTGATTGATTTAGGAACCGACATCACAGCACTCGGGGCATTCCCATAAGCGCTCCGTCCCCATCCTCAGCAGCCAGCGAAGAGTTCCAACACTAATAGAACCCGTAGCAATCTGATTATATGTCCGCCTCGCCTTTCCTCTGAGCGTCGATCGTCGGCCAGATCCCTTCGTCACCCCTCGCTGTCGCATTCTTGCCAGACCATGGTGATCCATTTGCTCCTCCGAGGTGTACACGTGCTCCCACAAAGCCGCAACCACGTCTGCCTTATCATGTATCAATACTCCACCAAGTTTTGCAGAGCCAGCCAATCAGTCTGCCTATTCATTCCCCAGCGCACCAGCATGCCCCGGAGAAAAGATCCAGAAGATGCTTGTCACCCGTGACTTCCGAAGCGAAGCAAGCCACTCTGCACGAAGCTTGCCTGTCCTCACCTTCCTCAGCATGCTTTCTGAGTCAGTTACAATCACGATATGTGTGTGTATCGTATTCTCCATCCAGCGGAACGCTGTACTGACCGCCTCCACCTCCATTCTTAAGCTAGATATTGTGGTATCATGTGCCAGGCTCTCCTGCACAAAACGTCGACCATTAGCTTTTGCAAAGAACCCCCAGGCACTTCTCCTGCCTCTCAACACCGAACCATCTGTGCGTGTGTGTGTGTGTGTGTGTGTGTGTGTGTGTGTGTGTGTGTGTGTGTATATATATATATATATATATATATATATATATATATATATATATATATTCCGATCGAAAAGACCAGTATATGTAAATGTTTTGCCCCGACGGAAGCGACAAATATATGACAAATGTATGTATATGTATTGCCCGAAGAAAGCCACCAAAATATGACCAATTTATGTATATGTATTGTCCTGACGGAAGCGACCAATATATGACCAATATATGTAAATGTTTTGCCCCTACGGAAGCGACCAATATATGTAAATGTTTTGCCCCGAAGGAAGCAACCAGTGGATTTATTTATATTTTAAAGGAGTCCAAAGGCTAGACTTGTACCGGGGTTTATCCCAAATGGTCCGGTCTCTTACTGCAGGGCCGCCTGCTGAAAATGCCACACAGAGCACGAACTCCGTATCTCCAGCGACGACCCTCGGGGTTCTCCGAGAATATTGGGCTTGTGAACTGAATGACAGAGTCCAGAGTGAACAGACTGCCTTCGGTGCGCCACGGAAACACCTCTGATGTATATTCTACCCTGACCAAAGCCATCGATAGATTTACATATTTCTGTTTCTTTGGAAGCTACCAATTCAAGTAAATCTTACCCCCGACGGAAGCTACAATTAAGGGTATATTTGACGCTCATGAAAGCGACCAAGCATAGTATAATTTACCCCGGTCGAAGCTGACAGAATCGATCAATTAACATATATTTTACCCCGGCTGAAGAGACCAAGAGTCATTAAATTTTACCCCGCCTGAAGCTACAAAAGTGATATATTTTACCCCGACGCCAGCGACCAAGAATTATATATTTTACCCCGGCTGAGGCGACCAAGAGTGATACATTTTACCCCGACTGAAGCGACCAAGAGTGATACATTTTACCCCGGCTGAGGCGACCAAGAGTGATACATTTTACCCCGGCTGAGCCGACCAAGAGTGATACATTTTACTCCGACTGAAGCGACCAAGAGTGATACATTTTACCCCGACTGAAGCGACCAAGAGTGATTATATTTTAACTCGGCTGAAGCGACCAAGAGTGATACATTTTACCCCGACTGAAGCGACCAAGAGTGATTATATTTTAACTCGGCTGAAGCGACCAAGAGTGATACATTTTACCCCGACTGAAGCGACCAAGAGTGATACATTTTACCCCGACTGAAGCGACCAAGAGTGATACATTTTACCCCGACTGAAGCGACCAAGAGTGATACATTTTACCCCGACTGAAGCGACCAAGAGTGATAAATTTTACCCCGACTGAAGCGATCAAGAGTGATACATTTTACCCCGACTGAAGCGACCAAGAGTGATACATTTTACCCCGACTGAAGCGACCAAGAGTGATTATATTTTAACTCGGCTGAAGCGACCAAGTGTGATATATTTTACCCCGACTGAAGCGACCAAGAGTGATTATATTTTAACTCGGCTGAAGCGACCAAGAGTGATACATTTTACTCCGACTGAAGCGACCAAGAGTGATTATATTTTAACTCGGCTAAAGCGACCAAGAGTCATATATTTTACCCCGACTGAAGCGACCAAGAGTGATTATATTTTAACTCGGCTGAAGCGACCAAGAGTGATACATTTTACCCCGACTGAAGCGACCAAGAGTGATTATATTTTAACTCGGCTGAAGCGACCAAGAGTGATACATTTTACCCCGACTGAAGCGACCAAGAGTGATTATATTTTAACTCGGCTGAAGCGACCAAGAGTGATATATTTTACCCCGACTGAAGCGACGAATAGGTTGACATATTTCTTGTCTCCGACGAAAGCGAGTAGTAGACGTGTACAAGTCCCTTGACTCGACTTTCCTTGTGTCCTCATGTTGGCATGCAGGCCGTGGGCAGTCAGCTCAGCTCAATAGCCTGCAGGAACCAGAGGCTGTACCGCTTCCCTGGCATCCAGACACTCTATATTCCGGACGTGGATCTTAACTAGTAAGTTCCTGTTCGCTCGCTGTCACTGTCTTGCATTAGTTCCCGTCAATTCACTGTCTCTGTCCTGTAGTTTTCCTCTCAGTAACTATCAATGTTCTGTGCTACTTCTCGTCAGTCACTGTCCTGTATTAGTTCTTGTCTGTCCACTGACACTGTCTTCTAGTTTTTCTCTAAAAATCTATTAATATTCTGTACTACATCTCTTTAGTGACTGTCGCTGTTCTGTATTAGTCTCTGTCAATGACTGTCCTCTATTAGTTCCTGTCAGTTGACTGTCGCTGTCCTCTATTAGTTCCTGTCAGTTGACTGTCGCTGTCCTCTATTAGTTCCTGTCAGTTGACTGTCCTCTATTAGTTCCTGTCAGTTGACTATCGCTGTCCTGTATTAGTTCCTGTCAGTTGACTGTCGCTGTCCTCTATTAGTTCCTGTCAGTTGACTGTCCTCTATTAGTTCCTGTCAGTTGACTGTCCTCTATTAGTTCCTGTCAGTTGACTGTCCTCTATTAGTTCCTGTCAGCTGACTATCGCTGTCCTGTATTAGTTCCTGTCAGTTTACTTTCGCTGTCCTCTATTAGTTCCTGTCAGTTGACTTTCGCTGTCCTCTATTAGTTCCTGTCAGTTGACTGTCGTCTATTAGTTCCTGTCAGCTGAATATCGCTGTCCTGTATTAGTTCCTGTCAGTTGACTGTCGCTGTCCTCTATTAGTTCCTGTCAGTTGACTGTCGCTGTCCTCTATTAGTTCCTGTCAGTTGACTGTCCTCTATTAGTTCCTGTCAGTTGACTGTCCTCTATTAGTTCCTGTCAGTTGACTTTCGCTGTCCTCTATTAGTTCCTGTCAGTTGACTTTCGCTGTGCTCTATTAGTTCCTGTCAGTTGACTTTCGCTGTCCTCTATTAGTTCCTGTCAGTTGACTGTCCTCTATTAGTTCCTGTCAGCTGACTATCGCTGTCCTGTATTAGTTCCTGTCAGTTGACTGTCGCTGTCCTCTATTAGTTCCTGTCAGTTGACTGTCCTCTATTAGTTCCTGTCAGTTGACTGTCCTCTATTAGTTCCTGTCAGTTGACTTTCGCTGTCCTCTATTAGTTCCTGTCAGTTGACTTTCGCTGTCCTGTATTAGTTCCTGTCAGTTGACTTTCGCTGTCCTCTATTAGTTCCTGTCAGTTGACTGTCCTCTATTAGTTCCTGTCAGCTGACTATCGCTGTCCTGTATTAGTTCCTGTCAATTGACTTTCGCTGTCCTATACTAGTTCCTGTCAGTTGACTGTCGCTGTCTTCTATTAGTTCCTGTCAGTTGACTGTCCTCTATTAGTTCCTGTCAGTTGACTGTCCTCTATTAGTTCCTGTCAGCTGACTATCGCTGTCCTGTATTAGTTCCTGTCAGTTGACTTTCGCTTTCCTCTATTAGTTCCTGTCAGTTGACTTTCGCTGTCCTCTATTAGTTCCTGCCAGTTGACTTTCGCTGTCCTCTATTAGTTACTGTCAGTTGACTGTCGCTGTCCTCTATTAGTTCCTGTCAGTTGACTTTCGCTGTCCTCTATTAGTTCCTGTCAGTTGACTTTCGCTGTCCTCTATTAGTTCCTGTCAGTTGACTGTTCTGTATTAGTTCCTGTCAGTTGACTTTCGCTGTCCTTTATTAGTTCCTGTCAGTTGACTTTCGCTGTCCTCTATTAGTTCCTGTCATTTGACTTTCGCTGTCCTCTATTAGTTCCTGTCAGTTGACTTTCGCTGTCCTCTATTAGTTCCTGTCAGTTGACTGTACTCTATTAGTTCCTGTCAGTTGTCTTTCGCTGTCCTGTATTAGTTCCTGTCAGTTGACTGTCCTGTATTAGTTCATGTCAGTTGACTTTCGCTGTCCTCTATTAGTTCCTGTCAGTTGACTGTCCTCTATTAGTTCCTGTCAGTTGACTGTCCTCTATTAGTTCCTGTCAGTTGACTGTCCTCTATTAGTTCCTGTCAGTTGACTGTCCTCTATTAGTTCCTGTCAGTTGACTGTCCTGTATTAGTTCATGTCAGTTGACTTTCGCTGTCCTCTATTAGTTCCTGTCAGTTGACTGTCCTCTATTAGTTCCTGTCAGTTGACTGTTCTGTATTAGTTCCTGTCAGTTGACTTTCGCTGTCCTCTATTAGTTCCTGTCAGTTGACTTTCGCTGTCCTCTATTAGTTCCTGTCAGTTGACTTTCGCTGTCCTCTATTAGTTCCTGTCAGTTGACTTTCGCTGTCCTCTATTAGTTCCTGTCAGTTGACTTTCGCTGTCCTCTATTAGTTCCTGTCAGTTGACTTTCGCTGTCCTCTATTAGTTCCTGTCAGTTGACTGTTCTGTATTAGTTCCTGTCAGTTGACTTTCGCTGTCCTGTATTAGTTCCTGTCAGTTGACTGTCCTGTATTAGTTCCTGTCAATCGACTTTCGCTGTCCTGTATTAGTTCATGTCAGTTGACTGCCGCTGTCCTGTATTCCTGTCAGTTGACTGTCGCTGTCCTGTATTCCTGTCAGTTGATTGTCGCTGCCCTGTATTAGTTCCCTTCAATCGGCTGTCATTGTCTTGCACTGTTACCATCAGTCAACATTCTTAGTTCTGTATTAGTTCACGTTAGTTCCTGTAATTATAACAATACTCCGTTTTATTCATTAGTTAGTATAGACGTGACAGTGGTCGTTGTTGTGGTAGAAGAATGATCAGGCGTTGTCCTGTGGTGGTGGTGGTGGTGGTGGTGGTAGTTATGTTGTTGTTGTTGTTGTTGTTGTTGTTGTTGGTGGTGGTGGTGGTGGTGGTGGTAGTTATGTTGTTGTTGTTGGTGGTGGTGGTAGTGGTTGTTGTGTTGGTGGTGGTGGTGATGGTGGTGGTGGTAGTTGTGTTGGTGGTGGTGGTAGTTGTGTTGGTGGTTGTTGTGTTGGTGGTGGTGGTGATGGTGGTGGTGGTTGTTGTGTTGGTGGTCGTGGTGATGGTGGTCGTGGTAGTTGTGTTGGTGGTGGTGGTAGTTGTGTTGGTGGTATTTGTGGTTGTGGCAGCTTTGATTGAGGTATTTCTGGCAATGGTAGCTGTGGTGGTGGTGGTAGTGATGATGGTAGAAGTAATTGCTGTATTAGTATAGAATAGTCATGGTAGAAGGATATGAATGTGTTGTCTTCGAATGTTATGGATCTGTTGTGATGGTAGGGCATGGGTGTGTTGTGATGGTATGGTATGGGTGTGTTGTGATGGTAGGGTAAGGGTGTGTTGTGATGGTAGGGTATGGGTGTATCGTGATGGTAGAATATGGGCTGTGATGGTAGGGTATAGGTGTGTTGTAATGGTAGGATATGGGTGTATCGTGATGGTAGAATATGGGCTGTGATGGTAGGGTATAGGTGTGTTGTAATGGTAGGATATGGGTGTATCGTGATGGTAGAATATGGGCTGTGATGGTAGGGTATGGATGAGTTGTTGTTGTGGTGGTGGCGGTAATGAGGATGGCGGCAATGATATTGTTGGAGTTGACACTGTATTTCTGTCCTAGATAAGTCCGGTGCTAACCTTCTTGAGGAATTGTGTCCCCAGCATGTACCAGTCGTACGATCAAGACGAGGAATGTGAGGATGAGTCAGAGGACACTCCCAAGTCCAAATCGCCAAGGAGAGAAAGATCACACGAGCAAGACATAGAAGAGCAAAGACGTTCCGAGCTGGAAGTCGACAAAAAACAGTCAGTAAAATCAGAATCTGACAAAGATAGTGAGTACGAGTCTGTCAGGGAATCAGAGTTCGAAGCGTCAACAACCTCTGAGAAGAGTGAGGTGGTCGTAGCCAGCAGTATATCCATCTCCAGCCAAGGAAGTGACGAAATTTCTGACAAAAGACAGACACCGGGATCTGGAGGCAGCAGACGGCGGACCTCCATGACCTCGAGTATAAAGGCATCTACACAGTCTAGCAGAACAAGCAAGAAGTCTCCGGGCCAAGACGATCAAAGCAGAATGTCACTGACAAAGTCTAGCAAAGGAGACTCGCAAAAGAGCATCAAGTCAGCTCGTGAGTCTGAGACCCGCGAAGGCACAAAATCCTCAGCAGAATCCAAAAAATCTTCCTTGGCGAAAAAGACTTCAGAAGAAACTTCTAAGCTGCGAGACGATGCCGAAAGAAAGTCCTCTAGATTGTCTACGAATAAATCAAGCGAAAGAAGCAGCGAGGTCAAAAAGGTTTCCAAGCGGGGTTCACTATCCAGTCGAGGATCTCTTAGAGATTTGCCAGAATCTGATCATGAAACTTCTTTCATGCAATCACAAGAAAAACTCACTTTGAAATCGTCGCAGTCTCAGCAGAAAACAAGTAGAGAAGTCTTAGACACCGAAGACAGACAAACCGACATCAAGATGGAGCAGTCTGTGTCCGTAGAGGGGAGCGAAGCTTCGACTGAAAGTTCAGCCGGGGCACCACCCAGCAAACCTTCCCCGAAAGGCTATACACCGAAAGACGGTTCATCACAGAGATCCTTGGCGGGTCCAGCCTCACAAGCGCAGTCAAAGGCAAGCATTGCAGTCTCCCAATCAATTAGAAGCAAGCAATCAAGTGGCACACTCCGTAAGCAGACTCCAGAAAGCAGAAAAGAAACACCCAAAGGATCAGAACAATTGGAGATTCCCATTGTAGCACAAACCCCTGAACGGGTAAGATCAACGGCTGGCTCTAGCAGAACTAAAACAACTGAAAGCACGCGCTCGTTTGCCCCGTCAGAGAGACAGAAAATGCAAGAAAGCAAACAGTCATCAGCCTCCCAGGACAGGAGGTCCCCATCCAGAACAGATATCGGTCAGAGTCCTGAAAAACCTCACTCCGTGGCTAGATCAGAAGAGATGCGGCCACCAGGGAGTGTGCAATCAATCACTAGATCAGACAGGATGCTCGTCCAAGAAAGCGTGCACTCAGTTGCTCCACCAGACAGACGGCCTAGCGTGTGTTCCACGGCAGTCAGGACGCCACCTTGTGACAGCAAGATATCCGTGGCTATAACCGAAGCATATTCAGGAGCATCTAAAGCAGCTGGTCGGTCCACTGAAGGCATACAGACTGTCATTATTTCCGATGGGTCGTATATCGTTGATGCCACACAGACCGTCGTGGTGAGCGATGGTGCTTCCACGTCGGAATCTAGTTCCTCGGAGACAACCAAATCGGGCATAGAACGGTCCGAAATCAGACAGGCCTGTGAAAGTTTGAAGTCGAAACTAGAACAAGAAAGTCGACAGAATATAGATTTAAGAGATGATACAGGTCTTGCAGAAAGCGTTCATTCTACAGACACGTATAGGCGATCACACAGAATGGAGAGTGCACATTCCATGGGTACATATGGAAGATCTCAGGAGTCCCAGGACTATCAGGACACCACGGACAAGTTGCAGGACATCCAAGACATTGTGGTTATACCGAAGAGAACTCCTGACAGTTTTAGAGATATGACAATAAGTCCTTCAAAAGGCGGCTCGGCGAGTCCTCACACAGACAAGGACTTAAACGAGGCGTTTGTCAGGAGATCAGATCTTGGCAGTAAACAATCTTTTCGCTCAGGCGAGCTGACATCGCGAACTGATACATTTCTGTCCAACACGGCATCGGACAGGTTGCACGAAACGCCCGCTTCCCTGCAGTCCGTTGTCAGATCTGAAAGGACACATGACAGTCTCACAGAGAGGACATCCACGACACCCAAAAGCCGATCACAATATCCTTCTACAGACCGGGAGGGTGCGGAGGTTTTGACTAGTGGCCCGGATACCGGAAGCCAGCGGTCATCCCGAACTGTGGAGAAAACTGAAACCACGTCAAAAACATCAGCAGAAATATTACAGCAGACGCCTGCCTATTCACAATTGATGACTGTGTCAGAGAGTACTCACCACAGTTTCCACGATCGGCAGGACACGCCATGGAAGTCTGCATCCGGGAAACCTTATGTAGACAGAGACGGAGATGAGGGTTCACTTCCAGGATCGGTTCCAGGCAGCAAGATAAGCTATGGATCAGTTGAGACGACATCAGGCAGTGGAAACCTGCTAAATAAAACAATCACAGAGCGAGATTCGGCATCCGAGAGTCGCAGATCTACACGGCTGTCCGGTGAACAGGTCATCAGGGCAGAATCATCGGCCAGCGACAAGCAGCAGGTTACTGTGACCCAGCAGTTGGACTCCACGTCCGAACATCAGACCGGCCCAGCCGGCAGATCGTCTGCGGACACCTCACAGACCACCAAAGCATCTGAGAAAGAAAGTAGACAGAAATCACCGGATTTTCCCACCCCAAAGAAGTCGCCTCTGCTGTACACTGATAGTAAAAGATTAACACCAGTCAGAATCGAGCACATTCCCAGTCCTGATGATCAAGGAAGCGATTACAAACAAGTTTTGAAAAGAGACACCACAGAAATGGATGACTGCAGACGGCTGCTATCAGAAAGGAAGGACGTTTGTCGACGGAAGAGAAGAGACACGTGGACAAACGATGGCATACGTTGCTGTTGTGCAGACTGTGGAGTGCATCAAGTGAAAATCATCATGAAAAATGATTCTTCAGACTGCAAATCATCCTGCAGCTGTATCCAGGTATGTTCGTCCCTGCGACCGCAAGTAGACTGCATGAAGCTGAAAGCACTGGACTGCAGGAAGGAATGCCCCTCATCAGAGCACACAGGATCAGAAACGTATGACAATACTGAACAGAACAGTGATGGAAGCTCCAGACAGCCTGACAGAGCTCAAAGATCACATCCCTCACGCGGTGAACGACAAGAGACCCACCCACGCGGACCCACCTACTCGGACCTACCCAGGACCAACGGCAGGTCAAGATGTCCGTGTGAATCCATACTGAAAGGGTACTCCACAGACGCTGGTAGGGCACGTGCTAGCGACACACGGTCACAAAGGCACCAGGCTTACTCTGGAAAACCCAAGGATCGGAGGACACTTCTCTACGACACGAGCACACCAGAAAAGTCATTCAGCAGCCACTTTTCTGACAGTCGGTCTGCAACTAATCAATACTCGCGACCATCTGAGAGCAGCAGATCTGAACACAAGCACCGAGGTCGGGCTGAAGAAAGTGGGTCAGACAAATCCTGGAGACAGAACGATAGGATTTACATGGACCACGGCCTTAACGATGGTCTGGTCTCATCACCCGAAAAACAGAGCAGATTCGACACCAATGATGAGTGGGAAGATACTTCACCCAAGGAGGCCGTGGACAACACCACCGACTTTGACATGTCACACGAGATGTATGACCGCCGTCTCACACAAAATGGCCGCCATAGAACGACTCCATCAAAACACTCATCGCCTCGTTCTAAACCATCAAGGGAGAACACCCAACAGAAAACTACCAGCCAAGGCCGGGTCATAGAAAAGTATGAAAAGAAATGCGGAGATAACTACGTCACAGTCACATCGTCCAACTTGTCAACATCCTCCAAATCTGACTGCTCCAATTTGCAAGTGACTGTCAAGTCGTGTAAAGATAGGTTGCGCAAACTTCATAAAGACCGAAAACTGTCCAATCTGGACGCACTGTTGGACCATAAAAAACCATCAAGGCAGGCGACAGAACGATACAGTCCCGACCAGCAAGTGCATACAGACGCCAAGTCGCCTTCCAGAAAAGAAAAGGAATACAGTGATTACTACAGCACGGAGAGACAGTCGGGTCGTCGATTCGCACCCCAGGCTGACCAGCAAGGCAGCAGGGAGAGCAGACGACATTACGAGTCCACGATCAAAGACACACACAGGAGACCGTCCTCTAGAGACTACAAAGCGTATGGCGGGGAATACGTTGATGAGTACGCTTGCCCTAAACGCGCGGATGAATTTCCCCGCAGTACAACCCTGGCTGACCAACCAATGAGGCGGTCTGGTTCTGGGCTGCCGTCTCGCTATAGTGTGCGATTTCCTTGTCGATGCGAGGATACGTCTTCAGACACATCCTCCTTGCCCGCTGTACGCGATGACTATATCGACAGTCGGTGTAGGCGCATCAATGAATATGAGTGCCGCCAAGGACGACAACCATACAAACCTCTTCCAATCAAGTGTGACACCAGTGATAAGACCCCAGCGAAGAAAAGTCTCTCAACCAGCGGGAGAGACAAGAAGCGAATACACACCAACTTGCATCTGATATCGCGCCCTTTGTCGGGAACACGGAGCCCCAGCCCTCACATAGATGTCAAGATTACTTCATCGAGGTCGTCGCAAGACATCTCTTCCATGGAACGCCAAGTCCGCGCCAAAATACAACGTAGGTGCCTGCCACAGAAAGTTCAAGGTCTTCAGTCTGGGCACACTGGGGATTTCGATCGGGTGCCATCCTGCCAATCGTCGGGTACTGGGGCGTCAACCAGCGATGACGTCCAGAGTCAAAACACCACGTCGCCATCTCCTGACGACCTGGACTGCCAGTTCAGTGAGGAAACACCCGGAGACAAGGCCGCCTCAGATAAGAGAACCACGGGCAGGCGCCAGAAACAGCATCAGTGTTCTGACGTTAAGAAGCTCCGCGGGAGAATCACCTTCCGTTGCTCCGACTGTAGTTCCGGAAGACCTCACATCTGTAAGTGCAAGGACGCAAAAGTCGCCATACAAAAAGGGAAAGTGAGAGTAGTCGCAACTCCTTCGGGGGGTAGGGTGATCGGTTATGACAAGAGTAACGAAAGCATCACCTCAAGAACATCTCAAATATACACGCCACCTCCTCAAAGTACAGATTTCTCCCTACGGCGCAAGAAGTGTTTGGAAAGCTTTCTGTCTGATAGCTGCATGGATAGGTACGAACCTGAATGTTTCAGCTACAAGACCAGGTACGGCCTGGCGTCCAACTGCTGTGACACATTGAGACTGCCTAGCCACAGACCCTTTACTCACAATTTAGACTTCTTGACCCGTCGGGGCAGTGGACACCGCAGCCGGAGCTCCTATCACATCCCAAGCTCTCGGTTTTCTGGCTACACTTCGCGGTTGTACGACCGGCCTCCGGGGGGCAGCAGACGGCATGACCAGCCCCACAGCGTTGTGTCCGTCGGTTGCCGATCCCGATCAAACTCCGCTAGCCCGTCTCCTCCATGGATGGAAGCACCAGAAGTTATTGACCCCTTTGAGCAAATCGTCACTCCTCAGCTCCCATTCTCCTACCAAGATGTCCAACAAATACATGCATATCAGAACCGAAATCCAACTTTTGGTCAAGTCTGCGTCAATTTTGAGAAGTCGACGACATCGACAACTCCATCCTGCCAGTCAACATCCTCCAGGCAGACAAACTCCTTCTATGCATCCTCGCCAACCATCACCTGTTCCCACACGGAATCTGCGGCAAAACCTCAGGTCTGTGATCGAGGCTGGCAGCACTTCCCCAGGAACCAGGGTTACGCCAGCCCGGTCACACACCCAGCTCTCACCGGCGAGACGTCCCCGTCCGCACATCCCAGAAATATCCCTCCATCGATAGAGATAGTCCCACGCGTGTACATAGAGTTCATGGCCCGACCCCGGTCAGTTAGTGGATCACTACGGCCTTCACATTACGACCCAGCTGAGGGCTTACAATCGAGACCCAGGGTCCAGTGTTCTCCAAGCCCACAAGGAGATACTCGCTACACGCACACAAGTCGAATGCCGTCTCCCACGCGACCCATGCACCAAAGTCTACAGTATTCCGGGAGCAACAGCCATTTTACATCCGGCTCTAGTGATGTAGAATTATGGGCCAGAAACAAGAACTTCTCATCAAGTGTCGTAGAAAACAAAGCCCCGTACTCAGGAAGCAACACGTCTTTCACACAGCAAGTCAGCCCGGAGGTCATCGACAATCTGAACTTGTGGGCTACTGACCTAGTTTTGCCTTCCCTGAGTCCAGACATGAGCCACACCCTAGACACACTTTATGGACGGGGAGATGCCGTTGATGCCTGCATGGGAGGTAACTTGTTACACATAGCACAATTCATCCCCCCTTTGCCAGTAGCCGAATTCGGGAACCAAACGCTGGACATGATCCATCGGAACAGTCTCAAGGCCGCGCTATATGCAAGAATGTTGTTGGCCAGCTTGCGTCCACTCAAGAGCCCCTGCAGCGAATGCAGGATGCGAGAATCTAGAGACAGACTCAGATGTCCAAGCCAGGGCTCATGGAAACACATCCGCTATATCTTAGTGGAAGTCAGTTCCAGCTCAGCAATTAGCAGTGATGAATATCCTGATTCTGAATCCATCGAGGGCCAACCGACAAGTCTTCACATGAATAGTTCAGGGGTTAATGTTTCAGCCAAGCGATCACATCACAAAGAGATGCTACAGACGGAGAAGTCTGCACCGCCTGGCTCTGATACAGGAAGACATTCTGTAGACGAAGCTCAAGATAGTCATATCACTACATCGGCGTGTCGCATTTTCTCCACGTGTGAACTTGACAAATTAACGAGCCATAACTGTAACGAACCAACCCAAGAACGGACTGATAGTCGTCAAGGTATTCATACGCCGAATGAGGTGCTCGAAGGGACAGCAAACAGCTGTCAGGACCTCATTGGACACGCCAATGGTTTGGGTTACAGAGCAGGTGTAGACCAGGCTGATCCATCCAATGTCACTCTCTGCATGGCTCCGCTCAGCCTAGAAGAGGAACAAACAGTCAGGTCTGCTATTGACAGGACCTTACACTTGTGCCAAGACTTTACGCTAATACCACTGTTCTACGTCGAGACCAACAGATCTGCCACTTCATTGTCCAGCACAGATCCCAAATCAACCCAGCAACCAGAATTAAACAATGGCCAATACTCAGCCAGAATTCTAGATATTGAATCCAACACTGGCCAATACCCAGCCAGAATTCCAGATATTGAATCCAACACTGGCCAATACTCAGCCAGAATTCTAGATATTGAATCCAACACTAGCCAATACCCAGCTAGAATTCCAGATATTGAATCCAACACTGGCCAATACCCAGCCAGAATTCCAGATATTGAATCCAACACTGGCCAATACCCAGCCAGAATTCCATATATTGAATCCAACACTGGCCAATACCCAGCCAGAATTCCAGATATTGAATCCAACACTGGCCAATACCCAGCCAGAATTCCAGATATTGAATCAAGCAAGAACAACTTCGAAACATTTCGTGGCCAGGATGAATTTGTTTGTAATCAAAATGACAAGAAAATAAAGATTTACATCATATCATCAGAAAAACAGAAACATAACCACACCGAAGAAGAAATGTATCAAAACGTGAGTAGCCAGCATGCAGGCGACGAGTCCACATCTCGCGATATTTGCGAGAAAGTTCTGGGTAGCCAAGGCTGTTGTGTTGAGGTGTTTGGTAAAACATATCATATTTTCACAATAGATGAATTAATTAGCGCCACCAGTACGTCAAAGATCTGCCATGTGCAAAAAGACAACACTGATGAGATATGCAAGAAAGAATGGCAGACGAAAGATGAGGACGATATTGTCCGCAAACAAATGTCGGAACTTGCCGAGCAAGACTTGTCCATCAGCATCAGCGACTCAGACTTCAGCCAAGACTGTCTGGGTACGGAGACCACGATCACAGAAACTCATGAAGTGCAATGTGATACAGACAAGTTCATTTCGAAGGATAATTCTGAGGACGATAAAGACGATGGGAAATATTCGTGTTCCCATCAGTTTCTGAACACCACCAAATGGTCCCGCCTAGCACCCAACCATGTTTGTCTCACTTACGGCAATTTACTTGATCACAATTTAAGTGCTTCATACTCCGCAGGTTTTGCTCCCGATCTGCCAGAATGTGTAAGAAATCGTTGTGAAAATGTCAACAACTCTTTGGCCAGTCCGCCATCCAATAGCCAGGAGTCCATCTCCTGCCGCGTGCCTCCACGAGTACCAGAACATGGAGGGTGTTGTCGGGACGACGCGAGGCATTTCCCCACAATGCAGCAGTCATCTGCATGGATAACAGGCGAGTTCTCTCGTTACCTCAACATGCCATCCCAACATCTGGACATGCCATCCCAACATCTAGACATTTCACGCGAGGGCCCTTCTAACCGTGGCCTGTGGACTTACAGAAGGCCCTCCAGCAGGCAAGCATCGGGCGACTGTGAATCTAGAGTCAACTATAAACTTTCACCTGAACTGGGTCACCACTATGCACTTCCTTCTGAACTGGGTCGCGAAACAGATAGGGACAGCAGAAACATGGCCGTAAATGGGAAACCTGACTTTGAAAGTTATTGCAGCACAAAAGATGCATCGGACAAGCGAAAGTCAGAGAGACTGGCAGTTGACATCTGTCAGCTGACCTGCATGGGTCAGCAGACGTGCATGGGTCAACAAACGTGTATGGGTCAACAGACATTCATGGGTCAGGTGACAGAATTGGTAACGCTCGACTCGACTAATATTTATTCATGTGGAGTCGATAGGGATAGTCTCCACGAAGTCGACATTTACAGCCCCCAAACAGGCGAAGTCGATGAAGAAATCCTCCACTCACATGAAGTCAATATGAATAGTTTCCGCTCGTGTGAAGACAGAAGCAAGGACGCAGAGAGTGACAATGAAAACACGTGTCCGACCTTCATGTCTTTATCATCAGAATGCGCATCGTGTGGCAGCAGAAGCCGCAAGGCTACACCTCGCAGTGAAGCTTACAGTGACGTCAGCAGCTTAGAATCCGCGCGCTGTGACACCACACTTGCTAAACACGATCATACATACACAAACAACCCGTTAGGACTACTAGAAGTTCTCATTAGAGGCAAGCTCAAAGTGGTCTTTGACAAAGCTTTAGAGCGATGGATGTCCCCGAGCCACAAGATGTGCTGCCAGCTAACTAGAGGCAGTAAATTTAGCGATGGCAAAGCCAAGACACAATCAGAGCTTAGTGATTCCCTCAGCAGTGCCCAGCAGACCAGTAGTAGCTCGGTTCCGCTCAAAGAGGGGGATCAGGACACATCTAGTGATTTATTCACCACGGTCAGGGAAAGCCTGTCCGAGAAATCAGTCACTGAAGAGAGCTTCGTTCTTCTGTCGATCCCCGAGGATTCAGAGAGCGCAAGCATTGAGAAGGAACCGCTTCAAGCAACAGGATTAAACTGTATAGGAATATCAGAACTGCCGGCACAGGAAACAACCGATCACAAGCCAAAGAAATCCGGGCCAAAGGAAAAATATGTTTTATCTGTTAAAAAGAAGCGAATTGTTTCAGAAAAAAGAAGTCATAAAAACAAGGAGAGGGAGAAGAGAGCAAAGAGACTGTCAGCTCTTTCGGCGTCCAATCATGAAAACACCTTAACAGAAAGCAACATTGACGATGTGAAGTCAGAATCTGCGCCTTCCAAATCCGAGCCCAGCAACAAAGTCTGCGTGGTGAATGCCGCCACAGATGAGCTCACAGATGCATGCCAGTCACCAGTGTGGACACGATCAATTACGTCATCGAGGTCATCCAAAAAAAGTGTTTCTGGAAGACAAGACAGTGAAAGCGGGGTCAGACTTCAGTCGGTACAAAGGTCAGTGGTCAGTAGCAGTCGTAAGCAGCGATCAGTGTCCAGTCTGAGAAGAGATCGAACCAGGCCCAGACGAAAACATGAGCACAAAGCCACCCATACATCCAAGCATGCAGCTTCTGGAGGTGCAAGGGCAAACCGCGAAGTGACCATAGAGATCACATGCAGCCGGCCAGCGGAGGCCACGTCCTGTGATGGAACCAGCAAAATGCCCAAGTCATGCAGCTCTAGTGGGGCCTCAGATATTGACAGGACTCATGCTAGCTCCCTGAGGTCTGACCCGCACTCCTTGCCCCGCGCCGACTGCCACCAGCATACGGGCAGAAGGCGCGAGAAATCTCCGGTTCAGAACAGCAGATCTAATACACTAGGAAAATACACAGACAGGGACGAATGCAACACTGACAGCACACCCGCGATAAACGTGGACTGTCTCAACTTGCTGCACCACGACCCTCCCAGAGAATACGTGAAGAGTCCCAACTACAGGGACATGAACAAGCTCAGGGACGACAAAGCCAACGATTCCTTTCTACCAAGCCACGAACCTTTCAGACGATCACACGCGCTTCAATGCCAGCAGCTGAGAGCAGCCGCCATCCACAACAACATGCGAATCAACCGCAAATCTGAACGCCAGGCCAAGGGGATCAACTCAGAGGATCCCTACGAGGTCGAAGGCATAAAATCCTCCATACTGACCCCGATTAAAGAAGAGTCATTGTCTCAAGAAAGTTCAGGAGCAGATAAATCCAAATCCGACGCAGAATCGCTTATGAAAGATATTTCAGAGGCACTGGCCTCCTACACAAAAGAGAGCTACAGTAAGTCCAAAAACAGCAATGATAGCAGTCGCTCCATTTCCTCACACCAGACATCATCGCAGCGCTCGACCTCGGCTCGGTATTCTCGCCAGGAGGAAGATTCTCTGGACAAGAGAAAGAGTAGAGTCCCTCAACAAGATCGAACCAGTTGTACTCGGCATTACAAGGACAGCGACTGTCAAACTGACGAGCCCAAGGCTGATTCGCCAGTCAACTGCGAAGACTTTTTAGCATATTTGCAAAACAGGTGCCCTTTCAAGTCTGCCTTCCTTCGTCAGGAGATGAAAGGATTTGGTCACTGGTCGGTGCAGCAGTCACGAGGCTCTTCTACTGCCAAGAATGAAGATGAGCTACTGAGAATGTATGCAGGAGGTGGTAGTAGCAGCAATTACTTCCGAACTGGGAAGCTGGACCTGAACACATTCTGGTTTCGCAAGATGAGAAACATCAATATGAACTGGGCACAGTCTGATCAACAACAAGCGTTTGTTTCACCACAGATTGACCTCAACTCCATGGAAGCTCCAGTTTCTGCAGTCACAGACAGTAACAACTGGACATTCAGTACAGGGCATGTGGCCTTTCACCACACTTCCATGCTGCCTGGCCGGAGATCTGCAGAACTCAGCCACACGACAGCTTTACTGAATGAGCATCTTACCAACGAAGGCATGGGAAACCTGGCATTTCATCACACTTCTAAGGAACCTGGATTCAGATGTGATGAATTGAACCACAAGGCCATGTTACTGAGTGATCATCTTGTCAATGCGGGTATGGGACATCTGACGCGTCGTCATACTTCCATGGAACCTAGCTGTAGATCTGGAGAATTGAACCACAAGACACTACTGAGTGATCTTGCCAACGAAGGCATGGGACACTTGGCATCTCACCACACTTCCATGCAGCCTGGCCGGAGATCTGCAAAACTCAGCCACACGACAGCTTTACTGAATGATCATCTTGACAACAAAGGCACAGGACACCTGGCATTTCACCACACTTCTATGGAGCCTGAATGCAGATCTGGAGAATTGAACCACAAGACATTACTGAGTGATATTCTTGCCAACGAAGGCATGGGACACTTGGCATCTCACCACCCTTCTATGGAGTCTGGATGCAGATCTGGAGAATTGAACAAGACATTTCTGAATGACCATCTTGCCAACGAAGGCACGGGTCACTTGGCATTTTACCACACGTCTATGGTACCTGGCTGCGGATGCGGAGAGTTGAACCACAAGACCACGGGAGATCATGAAGCTCATGACTGTGTGGCCACGAGTGCCAGCAGGATCGCAACTAACAGACACACATGCACTTCATACAGCAGCTGGCTGGCCGGGGACAGCCCTGACATTCGACCCTCTTGCAGTCACGCAACCAACAGACAGTGGAACAAGAGTGCAAACAATGGGAATAATGAGTTCAGTGCCGACGGATCAAGTAGACAAGATCAGCTGGAGGTAGGCAAGTATGATCACAGCAACCAAAGCCTTTCTCTCAGACACCCACCAGCCAACATTCAGCCAGCCAGAGATGTTACAAAACGACCCAATGCTGGCATTTTTGCTCAACGGAAACGTATAAGAGAACGACAAAGTTCGGAAAATCTAAACGGGCATTTAAAAAACAATCATTTAGTGCTGCATGGCAAGCTCTTGTTTTCATCATTGGATAATCTCTGTGGCAACTCAAATAATTCCCACGAAAACTGGGAAGTCAATAGAACAAATGAAGAACACAATAAAAGGGTCTGTCCAAATCAGCATGGGGAATATGGGAGGAAGGGATATCAACTGAAATGTCAGGGAAATGACAGGAGGATATGGTAGTCAGGAAAATGACAGGATATGGTACTGTCAGGAAAATGACGGGAGAATAAGGTATTTTAGGGGAAATGATAACAGGTTAACTCGACTAAAGTACTCTAAGCACAATTTAACACTTGACAACTAATTTGTAAACAATACATACTTCACATCGCCAGTTGACGACGAACATACGCACACACATTTTGTATATTTTCACAACAAAAGGTTACCACACATAGAACAAACTTATGGAAACTTTGAACATATTTCTTATTTTGACATGTCACATGAACAAAATGGCGCCTGAATCACATGACGAGTATTCTGAAGCAAAATGTCTTCAAACTGAATCGATGAAAAAAAAAAGGTGGCGGTTTCAGGAGGTTGTCTGTGCTACAGAAACATTGACCTTGCAGAGAAGTTAGAGAGATTGCCAGAGATCTTGTGTCTAGTACAGTCTGGTTGTTTGGATACAGTTCAAAACCTGAAAACTGATTTTATCGGGAAATATAAGAGAAACGTTGTTGAAAAATTGGGAGTTCTGCTTGTGGCGTAAAGAAATCAGGATATGACGTGGCCTGGGACAAGGCAAACAATTTAGAAGTTCCCATCAGCAAAAAGTTGACATCTTTGGGGGATGATGTTAGAAGCAAAATGTCGAGATGATGTTTGAATGTGACTTCCACTGTCCAGACTGATTTAGTGCAGTGAATTGAAGTGCTCAACTCGATGCTGGAAAGAAGAGTGGTTAGTCTCGGCACGCAAATGAAACGGTGTGTCCACAAACGACTGAGCTCTGGCTGTTTGCTGCATCTCTGACTCTCGTCCTGGGAGAAATATTCGGGCAAAAGGCCAGACACAGGGGGAGTAATATAACTAGGTCATGTGTCATCGTAAGTGAAGTTAAGGGACTTCATTCTCCATGAAAGATTCTGTAACTAGCGTGGAGTGTAACAATTCCGTGTCCCAATGTAATGTTACAAAATACATTAAATAATTATTACTAATTCCTGAATACTATGGTTTTCCTTTCAACAACATTATACTATTGCAGGCTGAGCACTGGTCCATGAGAACAAACATTCACACAAAGTTTTTGGCACACTCATAGACATCTCCAATACAGCAACAGACATACAAAAACAAGCCTGTGTGTGTTGACATTACCAGATCACCAGTGAAGGAGAAGAAGAAGAAGAAGAAGAAGAAGAAGAAGAAGAAGAAGAAGAAGAAGAAGAAGAAGAAGAAGAAGAAAGAAGAAGAAGAAGAAGAATTGAAGCAATGTTCCATCCATCCATCATGTGCCATGCCGACAAGTGTGGGCAGCCATGATTCACCATCTCACTCGATCACCAGAATCGTGCATCAGCTCAGTGTTCTTATCTCGATCATGCCATGTGGCCAAGCCATCCAGGTATTTACTTCTCTGCCTTCCCCTTGTTCTTTTCTCCTTGATCTTGCCAGTTGTCACCAAGTAAACTTGATTGGGCAATAGATCCATCAAAGGTCTTGAAGCAATGATACCCTTTAATTTAAAACAAGGTTCCATGCTGTGTTAGGATCCTCCCATGTTGTAGGCGGGACAGAGGATTAGAGGCCGGTCTTTCCCTCACTTATAAGACAATGAATACAGGCACCAGACTCTAACCACCCCGCATGCATGACATTATCAGCGAAATGTCCCAACAATCCCATCAGCTAAGTGTCCTTACACCTGAACCAAATCTACAATAGTCTCCCAGTCCGGACCTCCTCAAGCAGTCTCCCAGGCCGGACCTAGGCCGGACCTCCTCAAGCAGAGTCTCCCAGGCCGGACCTCCTCAAGCAGTCTCCCAGGCCGGACCTAGGCCGGACCTCCTCAAGCAGAGTCTCCCAGGCCGGACCTCCTCAAGCAGTCTCCCAGGCCAGACCACCTCAAGCAGTCTCCCAGGCCGGACCTCCTCAAGCAGTCTCCCAGGCCGGACCTCCTCAAGCAGTCTCCCAGGCCGGACCTCCTCAAGCAGAGTCTCCCAGGCCGGACCTCCTCAAGCAGTCTCCCAGGCCGGACCTCCTCAAGCAGTCTCCCAGGCCGGACCTCCTCAAGCAGTCTGAGATCCACACATGACATCTGCTTATGTCAGCAGCCGCACATCACTAAAGTGCTGCAGTGACCGCTACTAGCTCAATTCTCACACGGTAGATAAAACAACAACACATAATAATAAATTCAAGAAAGTAATCAGAGTAATATAAACCACACGAAACCAACAAATGTTTATACAGAAATGTGTGAATGTCAGACACAGTAAGAGAATATAGATTTGACTCTAATGAGAAATTCTCCCATTTATTCCTGAATTGCGTTCACAGAAGTCTGCAGTGTTATCATCTATCTCTCGTGTTAAAGCACTAAATTAACAGTTCATTCTGAGACAATACAACATGTCATTAAACAAAAGGTGTCATTTACGACAATAAGCACAGAATTTCATTATGGCAATTAGCAAAATGTGTCATTTATTTACAATCATAAATATTCCAGCTGTCTCAACAATAATTGTGCCATTTTAACAACAACCAAACACCAGTCATATCAACATAAACTGTAATTTTGACAGTAAACAACAACAGAAAAACACCAATGATAACATGAATTCTGTTAATATGACACAACAAAACACCAGTGATGTCAAGAAATATTGATTTCATCCTGACTGTAAAAAAACAACACAGAAAACTATGATTGCAACAAACTGTCATTCTGACAGTACACATACAAACATTCTGACAGTAAACATACAAACAAACAGTGGTATAAAATTTTGACATAAAGAACAGAATAAGACAAGCAAACACTACATTTTATGCAATAAGTCCTTCTCGCATGTGTACACAGAACCAGTTCTAACATACGGATGCGCATTATGGACAATTAGTAAATCCCTGGAGACTTTGGAAATGTGGTTTTATAGAAGAAAGCTAAACATTCCTTGGATAGCTAACATGAGCAATCAGGACATTCTGAGGGAGATTAAGTTGCAAAGACAACTTATCACAAACATCAGAAATAAGCAGTCATCATATTTTGGCCATGTTATAAAAAGACAAAAACTGGAACATGTTGTGACAACGGGAAAGATTTATGGAAAGAGTCACAGAGGTATACATCATCATCAAGTGCCATGCCAGCTGGCATCGGCATTTCTGACTCTCCACATTTCTTGGTCATTGGTGTTCTGGATCAACTCTGCTGTTGATATTCCTCCATGCCACCTTCTCAATACAGCCATCATCATTTCAACCTCTCTTCCCCTCGATCTTTCCAGTTGTCACGATGTTCTCCACTGCCTCTGATCTCATAACATGACCGAAGAAAACTGTTTGTCTCTTTCTTATTTGTCTCTTTCTTACAATGTTCTAGTTTCATTAGCCTTTTTCAGCAATCGTCGTTAGTTACTTTGGCAGTCTAATGAATTTGCAACATTCGCCTTAGGAACCACATCTCTGTTGCTTCCAAGTTCTTCCTAATTTATTCATTTACATTACAAGATTCACTGCTATAAAGCAGATGAATACAGAGAGAGAAAATTCTTGTCTGTCTTGTGTCATGGCATGGAAGGGAATCGACACACAAATTGACACATGCTGTCGGAGATTGCAAGATGTGGAGACACATGATCACCCAAGCCATTTGACAAGGCACCTGATGATGATCATTCCAAGAAAATACCAACAAATATCAATGATAACAACCAACAACTGTGTCCAATCTGACAATTAAAACATACACAAAATAGCGGTGATGTAAACAATGATGTGTTATTCTGGCGATAAACAAAAAACAACCACACTAATATCAGCATCAGTTGTCATTTAGACACAAATAAAACACCAGTGATACACAAAACATGGTGTCATTATGACAGACAAACAAACAAACAAACAAACAAACAACACCAGTCTTCAATGGATGTCATGTTAATAAATTAATTAATTATGCGAGAAATCCAAAAGTGTTGTACCACAATAGATTCCTTCACACTGCAACATACCTGGACATGAAGTAGCCAACAGACTGGCAAGGGAAGGTGAAAGAAGAGCAAGGGAGGTGAAAGAAGAAGCCAACAGACTGGCAAGGGAAGGTGAAAGAAGAAGCCGACAGACTGGCAAGGGAAGGTGAAAGAAGAGCAAGGGAGGTGAAAGAAGAAGCCGACAGACTGGCAAGGGAAGGTGAAAGAAGAAGCCAACAGACTGGCAATGGAAGGTGAAAGAAGAAGCCGACAGACAGGCAAGGGAAGGTGAAAGAAGAAGCCGACAGACTGGCAAGGGAAGGTGAAAGAAGAAGCCAACAGACTGGCAATGGAAGGTGAAAGAAGAAGCCGACAGACAGGCAAGGGAGGTGAAAGAAGAAGCCGACAGACTGGCAAGGGAAGGTGAAAGAAGAAGCCAACAGACTGGCAATGGAAGGTGAAAGAAGAAGCAGACAGGCAAGGGAAGGTGAAAGAAGAAGCCGACAGACTGGCAAGGGAAGGTGAAAGAAGAAGCCGACAGACTGGCAAGGGAAGGTGAAAGAAGAAGCCAACAGACTGGCAATGGAAGGTGAAAGAAGAAGCCGACAGACAGGCAAGGGAAGGTGAAAGAAGAAGCCGACAGACAGGCAAGGGAAGGTGAAAGAAGAAGCCAACAGACTGGCAAGGGAGGTGAAAGAAGAAGCCGACAGACAGGCAAGGGAAGGTGAAAGAAGAAGCCGACAGACAGGCAAGGGAAGGTGAAAGAAAAAGCCAACAGACTGGCAAAGGAAGGTGAAAGAAGAAGCCAACAGACAGGCAAGGGAAGGTGAAAGAAGAAGCCAACAGACTGGCAATGGAAGGTGAAAGAAGAAGCCGACAGACAGGCAATGGAAGGTGAAAGAAGAAGCCGACAGACAGGCAAGGGAAGGTGAAAGAAGAAGCCAACAGACTGGCAATGGAAGGTGAAAGAAGAAGCCGACAGACAGGCAAGGGAAGGTGAAAGAAGAAGCCGACAGACAGGCAAGGGAAGGTGAAAGAAGAAGCCAACAGACTGGCAATGGAAGGTGAAAGAAGAAGCCGACAGACAGGCAAGGGAAGGTGAAAGAAGAAGCCAACAGACTGGCAATGGAAGGTGAAAGAAGAAGCCGACAGACAGGCAATGGAAGGTGAAAGAAGAAGCCGACAGACAGGCAAGGGAAGGTGAAAGAAGAAGCCGACAGACAGGCAAGGGAAGGTGAAAGAAGAAGCCAACAGACTGGCAAGGGAAGGTGAAAGAAGAAGCCGACAGACAGGCAAGGGAAGGTGAAAGAAGAAGCCAACAGACTGGCAAGGGAAGGTGAAAGAAGAAGCCGACAGACAGGCAAGGGAAGGTGAAAGAAGAAGCCGACAGACAGGCAATGGAAGGTGAAAGAAGAAGCCAACAGACTGGCAAGGGAAGGTGAAAGAAGAAGCCGACAGACTGGCAAGGGAGGTGAAAGAAGAAGCCGACAGACAGGCAAGGGAAGGTGAAAGAAGAGCAAGGGAGGTGAAAGACTACCTCAGCCTGGCACAGACATAACCTGTGATGGGGCAGCTATAGAACCAAGTGGAAATCAGAGCATCCAGGTCAGCAGAAAGATGATGCATATTACCAACTCAACCGAAAAGAACAAGTTACAATCTTCTTACTCAAAACAGGTCCCAACAGGTACCAAATACCACGTTTAATAAACTAAAGATTGGAGATATTGATGAATGTAACTGTGGGACTAGTAAAATGGCAGCTAAACATTTGTTGTAGGAGTGTCCAACATGCGCAGAACAGAGAAAAGTATTTTAGCCTACATGTTCCTTTTGAGGACACTCTATGGAGTAGTCAACAAGCTTAAGTTGACAGCTGCTTTCTTTGGATTCATTAATACTGACATTTGAGGGTGACCGAAGAGGAAGAAGAAGAAGTAAATCACAAAGTGGAACCAGACAAGACCAGCAAAGATACAAATAGTGCCAGATATCAACACTTGCGGCCGATGCTGCCGCCCAGGTCGGATTCACTGATGGAGTAGTTGAAATCTTCTTGACTGATGAGATCAGCGATCGCAGCCAGCAGGGCACCTTCAGACTGACCCCTGCCCCACCTGGTGGGCCCTGGACGGGTGATCTTTGTGGTCAGGAGTTTGTCCAGCTGCTGGCGTAGGTCCTGAAATGACAGGAAACAACAACAACAGTCAACCAGGGCTTCAGCTAAACAACACAGAAAGCTAGAGTTAATCTTGATCAGACTTAGAATATTTAACTCTCACATTACAACGGTGCTACTGTATGGACAGAATATTTAACTCTCACGTTACATCGGTGCCACTGTATGGACAGAATATTTAACTCTCACGTTACAACGGTGCCACTGAATGGACAGAATATTTAATTCTCATGTTACATCGGTGCTACTGTATGGACAAGAAACATGCAGAATTTACACACAGAAAGCTAGAGTTAATCTTGATCAGACTTAGAATATTTAACTCTCATGTTACATCGGTGCTACTGTATGGACCAGAAACATGCAGAATTTACACACAGAAAGCTAGAGTTAATCTTGATCAGACTTAGAATATTTAACTCTCATGTTACATCGGTGCTACTGTATGGACCAGAAACATGCAGAATTTACACACAGAAACCACAAACAATATATTGTATGATTTATTGCCAGGCATATTTCGCTGTATCTCGTCAGGTGCATACTGCACAGTTATTTATCACATGAAGTGAATACACAAATAATACCTTGGCCGAAATACTAAACACATAGTCACGGATATTATTTGAATATGGAGTAAGTTACTCCAACGGTACTCTACACTTTACAGAAAAATATGTCATATTTCATGGAAACAAAAACAATCAAATACAGGGATTCTAGAAAAAGTGGGAATGAAAAGATAGTTGATGAAAGAAATAAAAAAAGGTAAAGTGAAATATTTTATATTTTATATTATACATAACACTCTTATTCTTCTTCTTCTTCTTCTTCTTTCGTTCGCCTGAAATACGTTTATAACTGCAATGTTGTCTCTTGTATGAATCTAACAG
Organism: Cepaea hortensis; assembly: GCA_963921405.1. NCBI lineage: Eukaryota > Metazoa > Mollusca > Gastropoda > Stylommatophora > Helicidae > Cepaea > Cepaea hortensis. The sequence continues at coordinate 3,872,192 of OY992896.1, forward strand.
TCTTTTTTAGTTCACTCAGCGGTCCATAGAGTTTATCTTCCACTGTTGTCTCTCTATAAAAACCATACTGGAGGGTAAGGATGAAGTCAAGCTAGCAAGAGGCAGACAATGATATAAGTGGGAAAATAACATCAAGAGACAGACGAACAGCAGTCTGACAGAATGTACAGTCAGTGTGAGAGACAGACAGTGTTGGAGGTCCATTACAACCAACCTTCAATGTGGAGACAGCACCTGATTATCTGTTGAGTCTACAATTTAAAAATAAGTCCTTTTGTTTGCATAGCAATGGCTAGAATAGCCTAATTGATTATGCTTCAATATATTTGGGCAATCGATTCTTGTTCGCTGAATACATTTTTTATGGCTTCTATGATTAAATTCACCAGGGGAATACATTGTTTTGACATGTAGAATGACTAAACAAATGACTAATAAACCAGAAACATTTACTGACTGTTTTTACAAATGGACTCCAGTCTGAAGGCACATTGTGTAAACGGTGCTAGACTCAGATCTTGACAGAACTGGCACTCAGTGACCAGTGTGGTCAATATCTGGACAGACCTGGCACTCAGTGACACGGTCAGTATCTCACTGACTGCCTTCACTTCCCCGGACATTTCCTGGTGTCTGTGTCAACCTGGATGCCCAGGTCAATTTTAACTTTCCATGGGTCCCAGGACCTTCAAGCCATTCCATGGGTCCCAGGACCTTCAAGCCATTCCATGGGTCCCAGGACCTTCAAGCCATTCCGCGGGACCCATGACATTCAGGTCAGCCGGCCAGCACCCAACCGCTGGGATGACTTTGATCCCTATTCACCTGGTGCCTGCACTGAATAGAAGGCCCCAAACTTTCCGTACAGAATTACTCAAGAGGAGCTTAGAGAGACAGCTAGACAGATACCAGCGGTTCAGGGGTGGGGAGAAGATACCAGCATCGAACACCTGATGATAGTATCACTAAAAGTCCATATTCTGGAACCCACAATCATGTCCTGATGTGAGCAACCTCTGTCCTTGTGACCGCCATATGGTCTAATCAAATCTAGCAACATGTTTAACAATCAACGCTGCTCATGCAAGAAACACCGGACAGACACCTCACCATGACCAGCTGAGCTGTAGATGCCGATGCTTTGAACTTGGCCCAGTCGTCAACAGAAACCAGTTCAGTCTGGTCTTCCTGAATAAACAAACAAAAATAGCACTGGAGATAACGAGAAACAAATTAACCTGAACTTCAAAAATACAAACTACAAATGCTTATATTTTAACGAAATAAATTTGTTTCCTATAAATTTAAAGCTGAGAGGATTAATTTTATTGCACCAAGTTTTAACCTATCTGGCTTGGTCTCTGCTTGAGATTAACCTAATTGGTGATGTATACATTAAATGGGGTAGACAGGACTGCATGCTCAATTCTAAACTCTTTCAAACAAGTTTGCTCGTTCAATCATTCATTCCGCAGAACGGCAAGCCACCTCCAAAGATCATCACACAAAGCATGAACTCTGTAGTGCCAGCGATGACTCCCAGAGATTTCAGTACAAATATTGCATTTGTGTCTTGACAAAACAGAAAACAAACCCATCACTTTCAGAGTGCGAGGCAGACAGTTTGCCCACCCAGCCACAGAGACTCCCTGCTTCCTGTGAGTTCAGTTGAGACAAGAACTGATGTCAAAGCACTCAGGACATTCCCATGCTCCGTCCTCTTTTTCAACAGCCAGTGAAGAGTACCAGTACTAATGGTATCAGTAGCAGTCTGATTATGTGTCTGTCTTGCCTGTCCTCAGAATTTTGAGTGTTGGCCAGATCCTCTGGTCACTTCCCTGCAGCACCATTCTCTCCAAATCGTGAAGATAAACCTGTTCTGCACAATACACACGATCCCAAAGTGCCCTAACCATATCTGCCTTATCATGCATCAATACCCCACCAAGCGGTGCAGACACAGCCGATCTGTCCGCCTGCTCGTTTCCCACCACACCAGCATGTCCTGGGGGGACAAATCCAACAAATGCTCTCTATTGTTTTATTGTTTCCCAGCTTCCTATAAGATAAACCACCACTATATTACTGCAGCATTTTATCACCAGGTTTGTTTAATGCTGCCTTCAGGGGACACAGCTTTCCACGTCTGAATAACTTGTCTGCTTGTTGAATCAAATACCCACCACAGTTCCACAATCTCTAGCTAGAAGCACTTACCATAACAATTTTGATATCTCCACCAAAGAAGAGCAGGGAGTAAGGGTACACCATCGTGCTGTCGTGTATATAAATCTGCAAGAGAATAACACCCAACGATACACCCAGCCATTTTATGCAATAATGCTCTGTTTTATTTTGTGTGAGTGTAATATATTTGATGCATTCTGGGAAACATTTCAATAATGCAGACGTGACCTTGACTTTTCATGATGCTGTGACATTCATAATTTATAAAAGCAACCAATATGATGTAATAATTATTTTGTGTGTTTTTTTGAATGATGTAATTTTATTTTGTGTGAGTGTAATATATTTGATGCATTCTGGGAAACATTTCAATAATGCAGACGTGACCTTGACTTTTCATGATGCTGTGACATTCATAATTTATAAAAGCAACCAATATGATGTAATAATTCATAAAAACACATAATAATTAAGTATAACATAATAAACATGCTTGCTGGTCGGTCGTGAGTGCTCTGTAAGACTTAAGAGTTTTAACTCTTTAGGGCTGATGCTGGCACCAAAGTAACATCTCTATAGAGGTTGTATTACAGAGGTCTCCAACCCCTCTCCAAGCTTAGTTACCAGCGGTGTATTACAGAGGTCTCCAACCCCTCTCCAAGCTTATTTACCAGTGGTGTATGTATTACAGAGGTCTCCGTCCCCTCTCCAAGCTTATTTACCAGCGGTGTATTACAGAGGTCTCCAACCCCTCTCCAAGCTTATTTACCAGTGGTGTATTACAGAGGTCTCCAACCCCTCTCCAAGCTTATTTACCAGTGGTGTATGTATTACAGAGGTCTCCAACCCTTCTCCAAGCTTATTTACCAGCGGTGTATTACAGAGGTCTCCAACCCCTCTCCAAGCTTATTTACCAGTGGTGTATGTATTACAGAGGTCTCCAACCCCTCTCCAAGCTTATTTACCAGTGGTGTATGTATTACAGAGGTCTCCAACCCCTCTCCAAGCTTATTTACCAGTGGTGTATGTATTACAGAGGTCTCCAACCCCTCTCCAAGCTTATTTACCAGTGGTGTATGTATTACAGAGGTCTCCAACCCCTCTCCAAGCTTATTTACCAGTGGTGTATGTATTACAGAGGTCTCCGTCCCATCTCCAAGCTTATTTACCAGTGGTGTATGTATTACAGAGGTCTCCGTCCCCTCTCCAAGCTTATTTACCAGTGGTGTATGTATTACAGAGGTCTCCAACCCCTCTCCAAGCTTATTTACCAGTGGTGTATGTATTACAGAGGTCTCCAACCCCTCTCCAAGCTTATTTACCAGTGGTGTATGTATTACAGAGGTCTCCAACCCCTCTCCAAGCTTATTTACCAGTGGTGTATGTATTACAGAGGTCTCCGTCCCATCTCCAAGCTTATTTACCAGTGGTGTATGTATTACAGAGCTCTCCGTCCCCTCTCCAAGCTTATTTACCAGTGGTGTATGTATTACAGAGGTCTCCGTCCTCTCTCCAAGCTTATTTACCAGTGGTGTATGTAATGTGGCCGGTGTGACTCTGAAAACATCATCCATCGAAAGCTACTTCGTTAAAAAAAGACAATATGGACCTAAGACCATGTTTTCAATATGGGGCAATGACATAAGGTCCTTTACCTTTCCTCTTTGCAAAGACATCAACAGACAAGAGTTCCACACAACCTGATAATGCATTAAACAAATAAGAACTAGCCATTATAATGTAATCAGCCATAACAAACTTATCAGAACCAACTGGTAGCACAAAATGAGCCATCAAATAGATAATCATCAGCTACAGCCTGTACTGAGCCATCAAACAGATAAGTATTAGCTAAAGCCATGTACTGAGTCATCAAACAGATAAGCATAAGCTAAAGCCACGTACTGAGTCATCAAACAGATAAGCATTAGCTAAAGCCACGTACTGAGTCATCAAACAGATAAGAACTAGAGTAGAGCACTGACCTGGCTAGTCTTCAGCTTGTAGTAGAAGACGACCCACTTGCTCTCAAAGAAGGTCTGTCGCATGTTGACGGACTTGGGGTGGGCATGCACTCGACTGTTGTCTTTGATCACCATGCTGACGCCCCTGTCGGGTCGCGGGTCAAAAAGATAACATAAAAAACATGTCATGATGAGAGTGTTCTATCTAATTAATAAAGATAAATATTTAGATAAACTTTATTTTGTGTTAATTGTATCATGAATAATAAAAATATAACCATGTTAAGTGTTTAGTGAATCATTATCATTATTATGTGCCATGCCATTAAGTGTGGGAGGTCATGGTTCACCATCTCAAACAATCACCAGAGTCGTGGATCAGCTCTTGTGCTCTTGTCTCACTTACGTCATATGGCCGAGCAATCCAGGTATTGATCTCTCTGTCTTCCCCTTGTTCTTTCCCCATCAATTTTGCTAGTCGTCCCTAAGTTTTCCAGTTTATTGAATGACAATATAGCTATGTTGTGTGCTGACTGGAACAGGAATGATAAAACAGCTCAATTTATTGTTTACTGTATTAGAAATTATAACTAAACATAGTTAAATAGCTCTGGTTTGTCCACAGCCTCCTGTCTCATGTAATGCGACTCATGTCTCATACTGAAGTTCCTCCATGCCATGATGTCCAACTGTCCAGCATCTTCTCTCTCTCTCTGTCTCTCCCTGCCTCCCCTCCCCTCCAAATTACCTGTTGTAACGACAAACTCCAGTTTTCCCCTTCCCATGTCATTTCCAAAGAATGTGGACGGTCTTCTTCTGATGCGAGCATCCAGTTTTCTCTGCGAGTTCACTTCTTTTAATAAATCTTCATTGCTCTTTCTATCAGCCCACATTGTTCTCATCCTTCTTCCTGGTGATTCCAAAGTGTGTATACCACAATCATACATTATACAAATTATATGTTTATCATGCTGGTATCAGATATATCAACATACAACTATATGTGGTTCAACCTTCATGAATTAAGTTGAGGAATCAACAGTCATTCAACATCACTGTACAACAATCATTCAACATCACTGTACAACAATCATTCAACATCACTGTACAACAATCATTCAACATCACCGTACAACAATCATTCAACATCACTGTACAACAGTCATTCAACATCACTGTACAACAGTCATTCAACATCACCGTACAACAATCATTCAACATCACCGTACAACAATCATTCAACATCACCGTACAACAGTCATTCAACATCACCGTACAACAGTCATTCAACATCACCGTACAACAGTCATTCAACATCACCGTACAACAGTCATTCAACATCACTTTACAACAGTCATTCAACATCACTGTACAACAATCATTCAACATCACTGTACAACAATCATTCAACATCACTGTACAACAGTCATTCAACATCACTGTACAACAATCATTCAACATCACTGTACAACAATCATTCAACATCACTGTACAACAATCATTCAACATCACTGTACAACAATCATTCAACATCACTGTACAACAATCATTCAACATCACTGTACAACAATCATTCAACATCACCGTACAACAATCATTCAACATCACCGTACAACAATCATTCAACATCACCGTACAACAATCATTCAACATCACTGTACAACAATCATTCAACATCACTGTACAACAATAATTCAACATCACTGTACAACAATCATTCAACATCACTGTACAACAATCATTCAACATCACTGTACAACAGTCATTCAACATCACTGTACAACAATCATTCAACATCACTGTACAACAATCATTCAACATCACCGTACAACAATCATTCAACATCACCGTACAACAATCATTCAACATCACCGTACAACAATCATTCAACATCACTGTACAACAATCATTCAACATCACTGTACAACAATCATTCAACATCACTGTACAACAATCATTCAACATCACTGTACAACAGTCATTCAACATCACTGTACAACAATCATTCAACATCACTGTACAACAGTCATTCAACATCACTGTACAACAATCATTCAACATCACTGTACAACAATCATTCAACATCACTGTACAACAATCATTCAACATCACCGTACAAGTGCTTGCTCTTCTCCAGCAGAAGCTGGAGGATATGGATGGTACTCGTCCCTGTTGCGTGACTGCAACTTGACACACAAACACCTCCCTCTCACTTACTTGGACTTTTGACTGTTGGACTTCGGGACTTTGACAATCTGGGCCACATTTGGGTACAGCCCCGCACACAGTACAGCTCGAATAAGTCCTTGGTTATCTGTAGAAAGACAGAGAGAATATCATAGATAAGATGTCCTGAAATTGAACTTTCTTCCATTATCACTTGTTTTCTACTTTAGAGTGCCTCAGTTGAATTGAGTGGAGTTGAGTCAAGAAATGACATGATAGCGCTTGGGACATTCCCATACGTGCTCCGTCCTCATCTTCAACAGCCAGCGAAGAGTTCCAATACTAATAGTACCAGTAACAGTCTGATTGTGTGTCCGTCTGGCCTTTCCTCAGAGAGTGTCTCAGCAAATAAGATACCACAGTCTTGTCTTTTTGACATAAATACATACACTATCTTGATTGACTATACTCTTATTTACACTGACTAGATGATTGTTGACTGACTTGAAGATTCTTCATTGACTAGACTGTTATTTTGAATGACTAGATGGTTTTTGATTGACTAGACTGTTATTTGGACTGACTAGACTGTTATTTTGATTGACTAGACTGTTATTTGGACTGACAAGACCGTTATTTTGATTGACTAGGCTGTTATTTGGACGTACTAGATTATTTTTAATTGACTAGACTGTTATTTTGACAGACCAGACTGTTATTTTGACTGATGAGGCTGTTATTTTGACTGACTAGATTGTAATTTTCACTGATCAGACTAATTTTGACTGACCAGATTGTTATTTTGACTGACAATACTATTATTTTCACTGAGCAGATTGTTATTTTGACTGACCAGGCTGTTATTTTGACTGACTAGACTATTATTCTGATTGACTAGACTGTAAGTTTATCGACTTGGCTGTTTGTCACCCTCGAAGGCCTCACTGGGACATAGATCCCCGTCCAACTAACTCCCAGCCACACTGGAGATTCATTCACTTGCTGTAAGCTAGAATCTTACAGAGCAGGATACACAATCACTTGTAAGCTAGAATCTCACAGAGCAGGATACACATTCACTTGCTGTAAGCTAGAATCTCACAGAGCAGGATACACATTTATTTGCTGTAAGCTAGAATCTCACACAGAGCAGGATACACATTCACTTGCTGTAAGCTAGAATCTCACAGAGCAGGACACACATTCACTTGCTGTAAGCTAGAATCTCACAGAGCAGGATACAGTCACTTGCTGTAAGCTAGAATCTCACAGAGCAGGATACACATTCACTTACTGTAAGCTAGAATCTCACAGAGCAGGATACACATTCACTGGAGCAACTTCTGAATTTGCTAAAGGCCGAGAATGCATTGGATGGGTGGATGAGTGGGTCATATGTATTGTTTGTTTTTTTTTCCTTATTCAGACGGAACATGAAAACAATTACCGCTGTTGACATTTGCTTCTTTATCCTTGGGATTCTTGCTGCCCACAAAGCCAAGGTCATAGAGGAGATCTGCTAGCTGCTTCTTCATGTCTCTCAACATCTGGGGACAGACACATTACATCTCTCAACATCTGGGGACAGACACATTACATCTCTCAACATGTGGGGACAGACATATTACTTCTCTCAACATGTGGGGACAGACACATTACATCTCTCAACATCTGGGGACAGACACATTACATCTCTCAACATCTGGGGACAGACACATTACATCTCTCAACATGTGGGGACAGACACATTACATCTCTCAACATGTGGGGACAGACACATTACATCTCTCAACATGTGGGGACAGACATATTACTTCTCTCAACATGTGGGGACAGACACATTACATCTCTCAACATCTGGGGACAGACACATTACATCTCTCAACATCTGGGGACAGACACATTACATCTCTCAACATGTGGGGACAGACACATTACATCTCTCAACATGTGGGGACAGACACATTACATCTCTCAACATGTGGGGACAGACACATTACATCTCTCAACATGTGGGGACAGACACATTACATCTCTCAACATGTGGGGACAGACACATTACATCTCTCAACATCTGGGGACAGACACATTACATCTCTCAACATCTGGGGACAGACACATTACATCTCTCAACATGTGGGGACAGACACATTACATCTCTCAACATGTGGGGACAGACACATTACATCTCTCAACATGTGGGGACAGACACATTACATCTCTCAACATGTGGGGACAGACATATTACTTCTCTCAACATGTGGGGACAGACACATTACTTCTCTCAACATCTGGGGACAGACACATTACATCTCTCAACATGTGGGGACAGACATATTACTTCTCTCAACATGTGGGGACAGACACATTACATCTCTCAACATGTGGGGACAGACACATTACTTCTCTCAACATGTGGGGACAGACACATTACATCTCTCAACATGTGGGGACAGACACATTACATCTCTCAACATCTGGGGACAGACACATTACATCTCTCAACATGTGGGGACAGACACATTACATCTCTCAACATGTGGGGACAGACACATTACATCTCTCAACATCTGGGGACAGACACATTACATCTCTCAACATCTGTTGACAGACACGCACGTACTATACAGACATGTAGTGTGTTCTCTGGGAAAACACAGAAATTACACATACGTGCAACGTGTTCTCTGACAGGAAGTTTTCCCAGCAGTAGCTCTGACTTCTTCTGTTGGCCACACTCTGCTCCCATCCCTGCCAGAAGACAGAACAATCATCTCAGACTAAACAATGGGGAGAACATTAATAGAGAGGTCGAGGATAAAGTGGAGTGTGAGAAGAAGAAGGTAGAGGAGGAAGAGTGGTTGCAGAGGAAGAAGGAGGAGGAGTAGGAGAAGAAGAAGACAAAGGAGGAGGAGGATGAAGAAGAAGGAAGAGGAGAAGAGGAAGAAAAGGAGGAGGAGAAGAACCAAGAAGAATAAAAGGAGGAGAAGGAAAAAATAGGAGCAAGAGAAAAAAGAAGTAGTTTTTCTAGATTAGTCTCACTTAATCTTGGTTAGCAGAGTTACTTTTCTGAAGTTATACTTTTCTGAAGTTATCTGTACTTTTCTGAAGTTTTCTGTACTTTCCTGTAAATTTCTGTACTTTCTTAAAGTTATCTGTACTTTTCTGTAGATTTCTGTACTTGGCTGAAGTTATCTGTACTTTTCTGGAGATTTCTGTACTTGGCTGAAGTTATCTGTACTTTTCTGTATTTTCCTGAAACTGTACTTTTCAACTGACCTCTGCACATCTGAACAAATTACCTTTCTACCTTTGTTCAACTGACCTTTGACTCTCCCAAACAAATGATCTTTCTACCTTTGTTCAACTGACCATAGACCCTCTTGAACAAATTACCTTTTTACCTTTGTTCAACTGCCCTTTCACACTTCTACACAAAAGGTCCTTGAAAATTCCAATTAACTTACCTCTAACACTCGACTCACCTTGAAAGTGTTGATAAGCATGATGTGATCACTCTTGCTGTCTTGTGCCAGTTTCTGCCGGGCACGATCTGCCAGCTCCTCCTTCCCCTGGCACAACCAAAACATATAACTACAGTCAAACCCAAACATACTAGTTAGATATAATAATTAATTTAACTTCATGTAAATTTGTCCTGGAGCATTTTCCTGCTATGGTGATAGGGCAATCCTATTTTGTAGACCTGAATGTATGGAGGAGTACATGACAAATTCCCCCTCCCTTAGCAGATGATGAGCCCTGACATGGACCCCTCATCTGGCCATGCTCATGAGATTATCAATGCAGTTCCCTATCAACTGTTCTGCCGTGCCCGCTATGTAATAATCAAATCATCATGACTAACAGCAAACCAAGATGACACCCAGAATGACCTGAAGCACATCATTGCATGATGCTGTGTATGGACCTACTGACCAGACATGATGGGGTGTATGGACCTACTGACCAGACATGATGGGGTGTATGGACCTACTGACCAGACATGATGCTGTGTATGGACCTACTGACCAGACATGATGGGGTGTATGGACCTACTGACCAGACATGATGGGGTGTATGGACCTACTGACCAGACATGATGGGGTGTATGGACCTACTGACCAGACATGATGCTGTGTATGGACCTACTGACCAGACATGATGGGGTGTATGGACCTACTGACCAGACATGATGGGGTATATGGACCTACTGACCAGACATGATGGGGTGTAATGACCTACTGACCAGACATGATGGGGTGTAATGACCTACTGACCAGACATGATGGGGTATATGGACCTACTGACCAGACATAATGGGGTGTATGGACCTACTGACCAGACATGATGGGGTGTAATGACCTACTGACCAGACATGATGGGGTGTAATGACCTACTGACCAGACATGATGGGGTATATGGACCTACTGACCAGACATGATGCTGTGTATGGACCTACTGACCAGACATGATGGGGTGTATGGACCTACTGACCAGACATGATGGGGTGTATGGACCTACTGACCAGACATGATGGGGTGTATGGACCTACTGACCAGACATGATGGGGTGTATGGACCTACTGACCAGACATGATGGGGTATATGGACCTACTGACCAGACATGATGGGGTGTATGGACCTACTGACCAGACATGATGGGGTGTAATGACCTACTGACCAGACATGATGGGGTGTAATGACCTACTGACCAGACATGATGGGGTATATGGACCTACTGACCAGACATAATGCTGTGTATGGACCTACTGACCAGACATGATGGGGTGTATGGACCTACTGACCAGACATGATGCTGTGTATGGACCTACTGACCAGACATGATGGGGTGTATGGACCTACTGACCAGACATGATGGGGTGTATGGACCTACTGACCAGACATGATGCTGTGTATGGACCTACTGACCAGACATGATGGGGTGTATGGACCTACTGACCAGACATGATGGGGTGTATGGACCTACTGACCAGACATGATGGGGTGTATGGACCTACTGACCAGACATGATGGGGTGTATGGACCTACTGACCAGACATAATGCTGTGTATGGACCTACTGACCAGACATGATGCTGTGTATGGACCTACTGACCAGACATGATGGGGTGTATGGACCTACTGACCAGACATGATGGGGTGTATGGACCTACTGACCAGACATGATGGGGTGTATGGACCTACTGACCAGACATGATGGGGTGTATGGACCTACTGACCAGACATGATGGGGTGTATGGACCTACTGACCAGACATGATGGGGTGTATGGACCTACTGACCAGACATGATGGGGTATATGGACCTACTGACCAGACATGATGGGGTATATGGACCTACTGACCAGACATAATGCTGTGTATGGACCTACTGACCAGACATGATGCTGTGTATGGACCTACTGACCAGACATGATGTTTATGGACCTACTAACCAGACATGATGTTTATGGACCTACTAACCAGACATGATGTTTATGGAACTATTTACCAGACATGATATTTATGGACCTACTAACCAGACATGATGTTTATGGACCTACTAACCAGACATGATGTTTATGGACCTACTAACCAGACATGATGTTTATGGAACTATTTACCAGACATGATGTTTATGGAACTATTTACCAGACATGATGTTTATGGAACTATTTACCAGACATGATGTTTATGGACCTACTAACCAGACATGTTTATGGAACTATTTACCAGACATGATGTTTATGGACCTACTAACCAGACATGATGTTTATGGAACTATTTACCAGATGTGATGTTTATGGACCTATTTACCAGACGTGATGTTTATGGAACTATTCACCAGACATGATGTTTATGGAACTATTTACCAGACATGATGTTTATGGAACTATTTACCAGACATGATGTTTATGGACCTACTAACCAGACATGATGTTTATGGAACTATTTACCAGACATGATGTTTATGGAACTATTTACCAGACATGATGTTTATGGAACTATTTACCAGACACGATGTTTATGGAACTATTTACCAGACATGATGCGGTTTATGAGCTAGTTTGACTTTACTGATTATATACAGATTAAAGTTAGTTGCATTTTCTTTACAGGATAAAAAAGTCGCTTAAAAGTCGACAGGTCGACTTCATTGCACCGGGTTTTATCCCATATGGATCAGTCCCTTTCTGCAGCGTGAAAAGCGTCGCACAAAGCATGAACTCCGTAGCTCCAGCGATGACCCTCAGGAGTCTCCGATAAACGCATTCGTGAACCAAAGGATGCGGCCCGATATCGAACCCATAACCTTCAAAGCCTGAGGCAGATGGCTTGACCACTTCACCATGGAGACTCTTTACAGGATGTGGCAATCAACCCCAGCATTTATTGGCTGTTTGTATTTTATTAGACAATGTTAAGTTCACTAGTATGCCATGCTTTATGAATGGCTAATGCTCATACCACTGAAGTCAACAGGAGAGAAGGGGGGACTGAGCAGAGGGTCTGGCTGGTACTCAGTACCTTGACGGACACAAAATAAGACTGCAACTGGAACAATTAGTACTGGGACTCTTTGCTGACTGTTGAAGTTGGAGACGAAGCATGTATGGAAATGTCCTGAGTGTTGTGATGTCGGTTCTTAACTCAACTCAACTCAACTGACCTGTGATGAGTTATATCTGATTGGATGTTGGCAAGGAAACAAATCTGTCACTGACAACAAAGTGTTCATCTCTGAAGTTGGAATGGGTTCGCCTGATGGCGAGGGACACTGGTAATAGGGAAAGCTGACCCACATGCAACAGTCAGTCTGATGTACTAGACGTAGTAGCACATGTGTGGACTACGCTTGAATTCAAAGAGAGCAGACGCAAACACACACAAAAATCAAAGTGTTGGGAAACAAATAATAGTTATCATTGTCTTTGACTTCCATCACAGTGGTTAAGGTTTCATCGCCAAGGCTAATGAACGATGCTTCAAAAAGGAGAGTATGGCATATGAGACTACGCCCTCCAGCTTGAGAATGGAAGTGGAAGAAGTAACAGCGGTATTCCATTCATTAAAGGAGACCACTGCAAAATAAATTACATTCATTACATACTCAAGGTGTAATCTAAGTAAGGTGGAGAAAGGAATGTTTCGTGTAGAATAGCTATCCTCGTTTGAGAGGTCACAGATTGTGAGAATTGTATGGATATTTTGCCCTGCCAAGCGGGGGAATGAACAAGCTGATAGGCTGGCAGGGAATGCACCTCTTGGTGGTAGATTGCCTATGGACAAGGGGGAGGTGGTTGAGCACCTATGAGACCAGCTGAAGGAACAAATTGAGAACCCATATGTGGAAATAATGAGATTGTGGGAGATCGACAGGGGTTCTGGAAGAATCTCACAACTGAGAGGGAAGACAAGGAGAAATTTCAATTCGATAGCGGTGGGAACGAATAGTAGTATGACTCTTCGCTGTCTGTTGAACGAGGGGAAGGAGCTCATATGGGAATTCCTGAGTGCAGTGATGTTGATTCTTAGCTCAACTCAACTCCATCATAATCTTCAGATGCGTGAGCAAGCTGCAGGCACGGCCTAGGATTCCTACATGATTGGTCAAGTAATCATTGGTCATCTGTAATTACCAGAGGTATAACAAAGGCGTCCTTGAAGCCGAGACTGGCCGCGACCGTTAAGATGGGGTCAAGGCAGCAGAACATGGCCCCAAAGAGAATCATCTTCCCGGTGTGAGGCTCCAGAGGCATCCTGGCCAGGTGGTAGCCCAGAGGCAGGAGGTTCTCATCCCCGTCCAGGGCATTCTGGGGGGAAAATATGACATGGGATAATGACATGGGATAGTGACATGGTATAGACTAGAAGATTGGCACATTCAAACATGACATGGGATAATGACATGGGATAATGATATGGGATAGTGACTTGGGATGATATGGGATAATGACTTGGGATAATGATGGGATAATGAATAGGATAATGACTTGGGATAATGACATAGGATAATGACTTTAGATGATATGTGATAATGACTTGGGATAATGAATAGGATAGTGACTTGGGATAATGACAAGGATAATGACATAGGATAATGACTTTGGATAATGACATGGGATAATGACTTGGGATAATAACATGGGGTAGTAACGTGGGAAAATGACATGGGATAATTACATGGGATAATTACTTAGGATAATGACTTGGGATGACATGGGATAATGAATTAGAATAATGCCATGGGATAATGAATTGGAATAATGACATAGGATAATGGCATGGGATAGACTACAAACTTGGCAAATTAAAAACATGACATGGGATATTGACATAGGATAGATTAGAAGTTTGGCACATTAAAAACATGACATGGGATAGACTAGAAGCTTGGCACATTCACAGATGACATGAGATAATGACACAGGATAGACTAGAAGCTTAGCACATTAATAACATGACATGGGATAGACTAGAAGCTTGGTACACTAAAAACATGACAAGGGTTAGACCACAAACAGACAGATAGACAGACAGATATATAGCCAGATACATAACACACATACAGACACAAGCAGATACACAGACATACACAAACTCAATACCACATAGACAGATGCACACACAGAGAGATGCACACACAGAGAGATGCACACACAGAGAGATGCACACACAGAGAGATGCACACACATAGACAGATGCACACACAGAGATACACACACAGAGAGATGCACACACAGAGAGATGCACACACAGAGATGCACACACAGAGAGATGCACACACAGAGAGATGCACACACAGAGAGATGCACACACAGAGAGATGCACACACAGAGATACACACACAGAGAGATGCACACACAGAGAGATGCACACACAGAGATGCACACACAGAGAGATGCACACACAGAGAGATGCACACACAGAGAGATGCACACACAGAGAGATGCACACACACAGAGATGCACACATAGAGAGAAGAGGAACATATCCTGAGAGGAAGAGAAGCAGTAACCTCACCAGCTCCTTGAGGGTGGTGATGGCATGGGTGACAGCCTCCATGGACGGGTGCTGCATGGCCTTGCTGATGAACGGGACAATCTGACCCAGGTGGAGCAACTGTTGGGACACACACCATCAATGATGTTTAAACAAGAACAAGGAGAAAGAATCATGCCATAGTTCTACCACTAACCTACATCTACATTCCAGGTATCTGTCGTATGCACTTAGGCCTCTTTGTTCCTATTTTGAGTGAAGTGTATCAGACTTACTACTGTGTTTTCCCGAAAATAAGACCTACCCCTGTAATAAGCCCTAGCAAGATTTTTAGGATGCTTTTAATATAAAACCTACCCCTAAAATAAGCCCTAGTTAAGATCGCCAGCTGGAATGAGAGACTTGTTGCCAAATGTCCAGTCGGAGTACAGACGCCACTGGTGCGCACTTGATAATGAACGGATGTGGATCATAATTCAATACATCACTTGCTTGATATAAAGTTACCAATGCACTACGAGCAGGCTACGTGGACAAGAAATGCTCATTTAAGGACAGCTTTATTACTGGATATGAGATGGCTCTACCCCCTCTGCTGTGTGTCCACCGTGACGAGGTAGAGGGGCTTGTGCGTCCCAATGACCCCAAGAGCTATGCCGACGGTAGCACAGCTACTGGTAGGGCCACCCATGTCGGACAGGTCAAGGGAGAGGGACCAGACGAAGAGACACACAAACCTGCTGCCTTGTAGGTAGACTGGGGACAGTCAAAGGCTAGGGAAAGCACCCCAAATACATGCTTGTCGAAATCGGATGTACTGAGCCACAGGCTTGACAAAGCAGTGCAACGTAAAACCTGCTGCCTTGTAGGTAGACTGGGGACAGTCAAAGGCTAGGGAAAGCATCCCAAATAAATGCTTGTCGAAATCGGATGTACTGAGCCACAGGCTTGACAAAGCAGTGCAACGTAACTTAATTCATGATGTCACAAATCAAAATTAATCGATATGGTGCTAATCCCGTGAAGTCCCATCAGGCGGTGATAGTGCCGGGCCCCCTGCCTCGAGGGGGTCCACCCATGACTACTGGTGGTCACCTTCCCCTGTGCTGTGGAGTCAAGGCACAGAGGAGTAGGTTAAGAGCTATTGACCAAATACCCCGGACACTCAACATACTACAGTGGAATGCCGAAGGAGTTTACAAGAAGAAAGACTCCCTAACACAGCGTCTTCATAAAGATAGAATAGATGTGGCATGCATTCAAGAGACACATCTCAAAGCCAATCACAAATTCTCAGTCAGAGGATATCAGGCCACACGTTTCGACCGCGAAGGACACAAAGGAGGAGTTCTAATACTTACACGAAATACAATACCTTGCAGCGAAGTATCTGTGATCTCTGACAACCAAACGGAAATTATAGGTGTTGATATAATGATAAAGGACGTGAAAATAAGAATCTACAATCTGTATAGCCCAGCAGATAAGGACCTTACACTCTCAAACATGAAAATAACTGACACAAACTGCATTATTGTCGGAGACTTTAATAGCCGTTCAGAAAGATGGGGATACCCAGATACTGACAAAAGAGGAGATGAATTGGAGGACTGGGAAATAGACTCAAATCTCCATCTACTCAACAAAGCGGATGACACACCGAGCTTCTACTCCAGAAGATGGCTTACCACTTCTACTCCAGACTTAGCTTTCTGCACAGGAGACATCCTCCACAAAATCGATCGCCATGTGCTGGACCAATTAGCAGGTAGTGACCACAGACCAATCAAGCTTGAAATGAATATGGAGTATGTTCCACAGGAGCAAAAAGCCCTTGCCCCGCTGGAATTACAAACGAGCAGATTGGGACAGATTTGCCATACTAACAGACAAATATTGTGAAAACATAAATACACGATATGGCAACATAAAGCAAATGGTGGAAAGTCTAAACAGAGCGATAATACAGGCAGCCACTGAGTCCATTCCAAGAGGAGCGAGGAAAAATTACAAACCATACTGGACTGAAGAACTACAAAGTTTGGAGGACAAAGTTGAAGATGCCAGGAAGACAGCAGAGAGAGAACAAACAATTGAAGCAAACATCTCTCTCAAAGCCATCTCAGCAAAATATAAAAGAACAGTAAATCAAACAACAAGAGATTGTTGGAGGGAAAAAACAGAAAACCTGAATTTTGACAGGGATGGAAACAAACTATGGAAACTAGTGAAAGCCATGAACAATGAAGGACCTAGAAACAAACAAATAACAATTAAACAAGGAAATGCCTTGCTTACAGGAAAAAAGGCTGCAAATGCACTAATGGAACACTATGCAAATGCAAACCACATTGATATTACAACCGAACAGAAGAAAGCAATCAAAGACAAACAGATACATCATAGAAATACAGAGACAGCAGCAGAATATATGATGGCAAATCTAACAATGGAAGAAATGGAACGGGCAATGAATACCCTAAAAAGGAAGAAATCACCAGGAAAGGATGGAATCACAAATGAAATGCTAATAGGACTAGGCACCAAGGCAAAGAAGAAACTACTAGCAGTTCTAAATAACAGCTGGAAGAGAGGAATAGTCCCACAGGCATGGAAGGAAGCTATACTAATACCAGTCCCAAAGAAAGGAAAAGACCTGGAAGAACCAAATGGCTATCGACCTATCAGTCTACTTAGCTGTGTAGGAAAATTAATGGAACGCATTATCAATGGCAGGCTAACATGGCATCTGGAAGAAAACAAACTCTTAACACCACACCAAGCAGGATTCAGAAAATACAGATCCACTGAAGATCAAATAACCTATATAGCTCAGGAAATAGAGGATGCCTTCCAAGAGAAAAAGCACACACTAGCAGTCTGGATAGATTTAGAAAAAGCATTTGATAAAGTATGGAAGGAAGGACTGAAAGTAAAACTGCAAAACATGCATGTTTGTGGAAAAATGTATAAATGGATCAGCCACTACCTTGAGAACAGAACTGCTAGGACAAAAGTACAAGGACAAACAAGCAAAATGATGCTGCTGGAGCAAGGTGTCCCCCAAGGAGGAGTTCTTTCACCAACATTATTCCTAGCATATATAAATGACATCACAGAAAATTTTCCAGCGAGAGTACACACATCATCCTTTGCAGATGACCTAGCCATATGGACATCTGAAGAATATATTAGTACAGCTAACAGCAGAATACAGCAAGCCTTATTAGCGCTAGAGGACTGGTCAAAATCATGGCTAGTGAAGATAAGTGAGGAGAAAACAACATGCACAGTGTTCTCCCTCTCAAATAAAACTCAGCAACCTAAGCTGGTATTGAATGGAAAAATATTGCGCCATGAAGAAAATCCAAACTATCTAGGAGTCACCTTTGATCGTCGCCTGACATGGAAGACACAGGTTGAGAAAAATCGAACAAGAGCAAGGCAGAGAATGGCAATCATGAAAAAGCTTGCTGGTACAACGTGGGGAGCAGATGAGAAAGTTCTCAAGAAGTTATATACTGGACGGGTGAGGCCAGTACTGGAATATGGCATTGCAGCTTGGGCAACAGCAGCTAAGTCAAACTTTAACAAAATAAGTAGAGTCCAAAACCAAGGAATGCGAATCATAACTGGAAGCCTGAAGACAACGCCTATTAATGAACTAGAAAAGATCACTTGTTTACAACCAATGCAGGATAGAAGAGATAGCAGAGCCCAGCAACAAGCAGAAAAATTTAGAAGATTGACAGACCACCCTATGTACAACAGATTTAATGGTTTTGGAAAGGGAAGACTGAAGCGTAGCAACTTTGTAGAAACTGCAAAACGAAGGATTAGGGCAGATCCTATACTTAACATATCAACAGTCAAGCCCATACACAATGCACACAAGTTCCCAGCTTGGAGACAGCAGCAACTGCCTGAGATGATAGAAAACATTCCTGGTATTGAGAAAAAGAACACTCAGCATGAAACCGAAAGAAGAGAAATAACCCTAAACTACATAAAAGAACATTACCCAAGCAGGAATTGGACCCATGCATATACAGATGGATCAGCCAAAAATTCAATAGAGAATGGAGGAGGAGGAATTCTCCTAAATTTAAAAAATGGAGTGAAAAAAACACATTCAATGGCAACTGGAAAATTTTCAAGTAACTTCAAAGCGGAGGTAGAGGCTTTGAAAACTGCAGCAGAAATGCTCCTGATGGAGGAAAATAAAGAGAAGCAAATAGCTATCTTCACAGATGCAAAGTCAGCTGTCTCAATACTGAAGAGCAATAACAGCACAGAACTGACTGACCTAAGAGCAGCACTCCATGGTCTATGCCAGAAATCCAAAAAAGTTGTAATACAGTGGATCCCATCACATTGCAGTATACCTGGAAACGAAGAGGCTGACAGACTAGCAAAAGAGGGCGGACGACTACCACAGCCTGACATAGACATAACCTATAATGAGGCAAAGAGGTTGATAAAAAGCACTTATAGAACCAAATGGGAATCAGAGCATCCAGGCCATCAGAAGGATGATGCATATTACAAACTCGACCGAAGAGAACAAGTAGCAATCTTCAGACTCCGCACAGGACATAACAGGCTGAAATACCACTTGTTCAATAAACTAAAGATAGGAGATACCGATGAATGTAATTGTAGAACTGGAAAAATGACAGCAAAACATTTGCTGCAGGATTGCCCAACGTATGCAGAACAGAGAAAGATATTTTGGCCCACACCTGCTTCATTTGAGGACAAGCTCTATGGAGATATCAACAAGCTCAAGTTGACCGCAGCTTACTTTAACTACATACAGGTTGACATTTAAAGGTGCATGAAGACCCAGAGGCATGAAATGGAATATTGCTTGGATAGCAAATCCATTATGTGGAAAGTCCAAATCGAAAGCTCGCTGTGTGGGCTTTATAAAAGGTGGAAGTGTCCTAGTGGCACGAAATGGAATATTGCTTGGATAGCAAATCCATTACGTGGAAAGTCCGAATCAAAAGCCCATTGTGTGGGCTTCATAAAAGGTGGAAAAGTGTCCTAGTGGCATGAAATGGAATATTGCTTGGATAGCAAATCCATTACGTGGAAAGTCCGAATCTAAAGCCCACTGTGTGGACTTCATAAAAGGTGGAAAAGTGTCCTAGAGGCACAAAATGGAATATTGCTTGGATAGCAAATCCATTACATGGAAAGTCCGAATCGAAAGCTCACTGTGTGGATGTCATCTGCAGACTGCATACTTCTGGTTTCCGGAAGAACAGCCTATGGTGAACGGAAGGCCCAATATACGGAAGTGAGGCTAAGCAACCATGTGCAGGACGTGACGATTCCTTGGGTGAGCCCAGTACCAGAGCGCTATGTATCGGCTCTGCAAGTATGGAAGCCTCCTTGGATGGCGGGGAATGCCCATGGTCTGCCCCTGCCTTCCCTTGAGGGCTGACCAGGATCTTTGGCTGTTCTATATGGACCAGCTGGGATGGGGGATAACACCACAACAGTGAGTCAAACGTCCTAAGAAACCCCCGGGAAGGTTAACCCGGTCAACAAATGCCCGCAGAAGTCGGATGTGTCGGCCTAACGGCGCAAGAACGCAGCTCTGCTGTAAACAGGCACAACGCAATCACATCCGAAAAAAAACTCCGGATGAACGAAGAAGAAGAAGAAGAAGAAGATGGCTCTACAGGAAATGGAGTCGCAAGAAATTCAGGCCGGAATTCGGGATTTGGAGAGTTATGACGATGTTCCAGAAGAAGATGACATGACTGTATTTGAATAAATGTAGAATTTTATACATGAATAAATGTAGATGTTTTTGTATCTGAAAAAAAAATATATATATATACACGACACCCCCTGAAAATAAGCCCTAGTTCATTTTTTAAGCTAAAATTCATTTTTTGTGTTTTTTGTTTGTTTTAGCACTCGCTCGCTTTGAGCTCAAGCGAAGACCACACACAGTATTTATAGTAGTGATGGACTGATTTTGCATGTGGATTAGCTTTCCCTATTAACAGTGTCCCTCGCCATCAGGCAAACCCACTCCGACTTCAGAGGTACTTGTAATTAATGTCCCCAAGTCAAGGACGAGAAGTCAACATTTTAGTGCAACTGACCAGTGTAGGGGTTGAACCCGCTACCTCGGCACAAGCACACTGGGTGCTGACTTCTCATTTACAGTTTCTTCTTCTGACACCAGATATGAACTAGAATATATTTAAAGAAGAGAGTGTGACTCTCAACTTGATCTGTACAATTGATGAGAAGAAGAAGAAACCTCCATACCTATTGTGATGGAGTATCTCCATGGTGATTGTGTCTCGTGCTCCGAAGCTTGCGAGTAGAGCAGTTACTGGTGGGGTCTCCCATGTCGGACAGATCAAGGGGTTGGAACCACACAAGGAGAGACACAAAACTGCTGCCTTGTAGGGTAGACTTCAGACAGTTAATGGCTAGGGACCAGATGAAGGGAGACACAAACTTGCTGCCTTGTAGGCAGACAGGGGACAGTCAAAGGCTAGAAACCAGACAAAGAGAGACACAAACTTGCTGCCTTGTAGGCAGACTGGGACAGTCAAAGGCTAGAGACTAGATAAAGAGAGACACAAACTTGCTGCCTTGTAGGTAGACTTGGGACAGTCAAGGGCTAGGGAAGGAAAACGTGTTAAAAAGCTTGTTAAAGTCGGATGTACGGAGACACAGCTGGACGAAACAGTGCAACGCAATTTGTTTCATGATGTCATAACAAGGGATTAACATTGCACAAATAGAATTCATTTTTCTTTGACTTTCATCCTTTTCCTGAAGGTGTTTGTAGCCTAGAGAATCCTAACCTGAGCCTACTGCCTACAGATGGCCTAACAATGTACCTTAACCTGAGCCTACTGCTTAGAGATTACCTAACAATTACCTTAATCTGCAGACACAGCTCTTCCAGCCTGGTCCGTAACATTTCCGGCGGCAGATAGTCAGGAATCAGATCGTAGCGGAACTTAGTGAACAGATGAAAACAGTGACCGGCTTGCACCCTGCAGATAAATGATGTAAATATCATACAGTCTCTGCTCTCTTGCAGATATCACATATTTGTCCTGACTTAAACATCTGGTACTGTCCCGTCTTGACAGACAATAGTTTGTTACACTGTGCTTCCAAAATAGCACAAAGTCTGGGCTGAATTTAGAGACCATGTGTTGCCTATGCAGCATGATCCCTCTCTCGGCCTGTCTAGTTTACTCCAGAAGAAAGGTGACGCCAATACGGCTGGAACAAGACCAACTGCAGAAGCTGCTGGATCAGCAAAGCAATGCACTAACTATCTGCTTGTTAGAGCTTTGATCATAGGCCAGTTATGGATTAAGTTTAGGGTCTTTAGGTTGCATTTCCTCACACCAGGATAAGACCTGTACACTCCCAATTGCACACCTCCACCCAAACCCGTTGGCACAATATGGGGGTTCGGGTTTGGTGAGCACCGCCCAACATACCCAAAGCAGGTAGTACTGTTTATTGTTATACGGTTGCTCAGTCATATCTGACTAAGACCTGACAGTTACATATAAACATACATTGAGCGTAGTTTGCCATGTTTCGTGTGATGAGTTCAATCATATGTGTCAATGTTTGTCACTGCACTACAGGCATTTCAATACATGCTTGGTCTCCCTCAGCAGATGGCAACAGGTCTGTGTACTGACTGTGTCCACATCATAATGACAGAGAAGCATACAGTGCTACACAGATACAGTCCTACAGGATTATACAGATACAATCCTACAGAATTATATAGATACACAGTCCTACAGGATTATATAGATACACAGTCCAACAGGATTATGAAGATACACAGTCGTACAGGATTATAAATATATAGTCCTACAGGATTATAAAGATACAGTCCTACAAGATTATACAGATACATGGTCCTACACGATTATACAGATACACAGTCCTACAAGATTATACAGATACACGGTCCTACAGGATTATATACAGTCCTACAGGATTATGTAGATACACAGTCCTACAGGATTATACAGATACACAGTCCTACAGGATTATACAGTTACAGTCCTACATGATTATATAGATACACAGTCCTACAAGATTATACAGATACACGGTCCTACAGGATTATATACAGTCCTACAGGATTATATACAGTCCTACAGGATTATGTAGATACACAGTCCTACAGGATTATATAGATACAGTCCTACAGGATTATATAGATACACACTCCTACAGGATTATATAGATACAGTCCTACAGGATTATATAGATACACACTCCTACAGGATTATATAGATACAGTCCTACAGGATTTTAACGATACACAGTCCTACAGGATTATACAGATACACAGTCCTATAGGATTATACAGATACACAGTCCTACAGGATTATATAGATACACACTCCTACAGGATTATACAGATACACAGTCCTATAGGATTATACAGATACACAGTCCTATAGGATTATACAGATACACAGTCCTATAGGATTATACAGATACAGACCTACAGGATTATACAGATACAGTCCTACAGGATTATACAGATACACAGACCTATAGGATTATATAGATACACAGTCCTATAGGATTATATAGATACACAGTCCTATAGGATTATACAGATACACAGTCCTACAGGATTATACAGATACACAGACCTATAGGATTATACAGATACACAGTCCTATAGGATTATACAGATACACAGTCCTATAGGATTATATAGATACACACTCCTACAGGATTATATAGATACAGTCCTACAGGATTATATAGATACACACTCCTACAGGATTATATAGATACAGTCCTACAGGATTTTAACGATACACAGTCCTATAGGATTATATAGATACACAATCCTATAGGATTATATAGATACACACTCCTACAGGATTATATAGATACAGTCCTACAGGATTTTAACGATACACAGTCCTATAGGATTATACAGATACACACTCCTATAGGATTATATAGATACACACTCCTACAGGATTATATAGATACATTCCTACAGGATTATATAGATACACACTCCTACAGGATTATATAGATACAGTCCTACAGGATTTTAACGATACACAGTCCTATAGGATTATATAGATACACACTCCTACAGGATTATATAGATACAGTCCTACAGGATTATATAGATACATACTCCTACAGGATTATACAGATACACAGTCCTACAGGATTATACAGATACACAGACCTATAGGATTATACAGATACACAGTCCTATAGGATTATACAGATACACACTCCTGCAGGATTATATAGATACAGTCCTACAGGATTATATAGATACACACTCCTACAGGATTATATAGATACAGTCCTACAGGATTTTAACGATACACAGTCCTATAGGATTATATAGATACACACTCCTATAGGATTATATAGATACACACTCCTACAGGATTATATAGATACAGTCCTACAGGATTTTAACGATACACAGTCCTATAGGATTATACAGATACACACTCCTATAGGATTATATAGATACACACTCCTACAGGATTATATAGATACAGTCCTACAGGATTATATAGATACACACTCCTACAGGATTATATAGATACAGTCCTACAGGATTTTAACGATACACAGTCCTATAGGATTATACAGATACACAGTCCTACAGGATTATACAGATACACAGACCTATAGGATTATACAGATACACAGTCCTATAGGATTATACAGATACAGTCCTACAGGATTATACAGATACACAGTCCTACAGGATTATATAGATACACAGTCCTATAGGATTATACAGATACACAGTCCTACAGGATTATACAGATACACAGACCTATAGGATTATACAGATACACAGTCCTATAGGATTATACAGATACACACTCCTATAGGATTATATAGATACACACTCCTACAGGATTATATAGATACAGTCCTATAGGATTATATAGATACACACTCCTACAGGATTATATAGATACAGTCCTACAGGATTTTAACGATACACAGTCCTATAGGATTATATAGATACACACTCCTACAGGATTATATAGATACAGTCCTACAGGATTATATAGATACACACTCCTACAGGATTATACAGATACAGTCCTACAGGATTTTAACGATACACAGTCCTAGAGGATTATACAGATACACAGTCCTATAGGATTATACAGATACAGTCCTACAGGATTTTAACGATACACAGTCCTATAGGATTATACAGATACACAGTCCTATAGGATTATAAAGATACACAGCTCTACAGGATTATACAGATAATCCTACAGGATTATACAGATACACAGTCCTACAGGATTATATAGATACACAGTCCTACAGGATTATAAAGATACACAGTCCTACAGGATTATATAGATATACACAGTACTATAGGATTATAAAGATACACAGTCCTACAGGATTATACAGATACACAGACCTACAGGATTATACAGATAGTCCTACAGGATTATATAGATACACAGTCCTACAGGATTATATAGATACACAGTCCTATAGGATTATACAGATACACAGTCCTATAGGATTATATAGATACACACTCCTACAGGATTATATAGATACAGTCCTACAGGATTATATAGATACACACTCCTACAGGATTATATAGATACAGTCCTACAGGATTATATAGATACACACTCCTACAGGATTATATAGATACACACTCCTACAGGATTATATAGATACACACTCCTACAGGATTATATAGATACACACTCCTACAGGATTATATAGATACAGTCCTACAGGATTATATAGATACAGTCCTACAGGATTATACAGATACACACTCCTACAGGATTATATAGATACAGTCCTACAGGATTATATAGATACACTCCTACAGGATTATATAGATACACACTCCTACAGGATTATATAGATACACACTCCTACAGGATTATATAGATACAGTCCTACAGGATTATATAGATACACACTCCTACAGGATTATATAGATACAGTCCTACAGGATTTTAACGATACACAGTCCTATAGGATTATATAGATACACACTCCTACAGGATTATATAGATACAGTCCTACAGGATTATATAGATACACACTCCTACAGGATTATATAGATACAGTCCTACAGGATTTTAACGATACACAGTCCTATAGGATTATACAGATACACAGTCCTATAGGATTATACAGATACAGTCCTACAGGATTTTAACGATACACAGTCCTATAGGATTATACAGATACACAGTCCTATAGGATTATACAGATACACAGTCCTATAGGATTATACAGATACAGTCCTACAGGATTTTAACGATACACAGTCCTATAGGATTATACAGATACACAGTCCTATAGGATTATAAAGATACACAGCTCTACAGGATTATACAGATAATCCTACAGGATTATACAGATACACAGTCCTACAGGATTATATAGATACACAGTCCTACAGGATTATAAAGATACACAGTCCTACAGGATTATACAGTTACAGTCCTACATGATTATATAGATACACAGTCCTACAAGATTATACAGATACACGGTCCTACAGGATTATATACAGTCCTACAGGATTATATACAGTCCTACAGGATTATGTAGATACACAGTCCTACAGGATTGTATAGATACAGTCCTACAGGATTATATAGATACACACTCCTACAGGATTATATAGATACAGTCCTACAGGATTATATAGATACACACTCCTACAGGATTATATAGATACAGTCCTACAGGATTTTAACGATACACAGTCCTACAGGATTATACAGATACACAGTCCTATAGGATTATACAGATACACAGTCCTACAGGATTATACAGATACACAATCCTATAGGATTATACAGATACACAGTCCTATAGGATTATACAGATACACAGTCCTATAGGATTATACAGATACACAGTCCTATAGGATTATACAGATACACAGACCTACAGGATTATACAGATACAGTCCTACAGGATTATACAGATACACAGACCTATAGGATTATATAGATACACAGTCCTATAGGATTATATAGATACACAGTCCTATAGGATTATACAGATACACAGTCCTACAGGATTATACAGATACACAGACCTATAGGATTATACAGATACACAGTCCTATAGGATTATACAGATACACAGTCCTATAGGATTATATAGATACACACTCCTACAGGATTATATAGATACAGTCCTACAGGATTATATAGATACACACTCCTACAGGATTATATAGATACAGTCCTACATGATTTTAACGATACACAGTCCTATAGGATTATATAGATACACAATCCTATAGGATTATATAGATACACACTCCTACAGGATTATATAGATACAGTCCTACAGGATTTTAACGATACACAGTCCTATAGGATTATACAGATACACACTCCTATAGGATTATATAGATACACACTCCTACAGGATTATATAGATACATTCCTACAGGATTATATAGATACACACTCCTACAGGATTATATAGATACAGTCCTACAGGATTTTAACGATACACAGTCCTATAGGATTATATAGATACACACTCCTACAGGATTATATAGATACAGTCCTACAGGATTATATAGATACATACTCCTACAGGATTATACAGATACACAGTCCTACAGGATTATACAGATACACAGACCTATAGGATTATACAGATACACAGTCCTATAGGATTATACAGATACACACTCCTGCAGGATTATATAGATACAGTCCTACAGGATTATATAGATACACACTCCTACAGGATTATATAGATACAGTCCTACAGGATTTTAACGATACACAGTCCTATAGGATTATATAGATACACACTCCTATAGGATTATATAGATACACACTCCTACAGGATTATATAGATACAGTCCTACAGGATTTTAACGATACACAGTTCTATAGGATTATACAGATACACACTCCTATAGGATTATATAGATACACACTCCTACAGGATTATATAGATACAGTCCTACAGGATTATATAGATACACACTCCTACAGGATTATATAGATACAGTCCTACAGGATTTTAACGATACACAGTCCTATAGGATTATACAGATACACAGTCCTACAGGATTATACAGATACACAGACCTATAGGATTATACAGATACACAGTCCTATAGGATTATACAGATACAGTCCTACAGGATTATACAGATACAGTCCTACAGGATTATATAGATACACAGTCCTATAGGATTATACAGATACACAGTCCTACAGGATTATACAGATACACAGACCTATAGGATTATACAGATACACACTCCTATAGGATTATATAGATACACACTCCTACAGGATTATATAGATACAGTCCTACAGGATTATATAGATACACACTCCTACAGGATTATATAGATACAGTCCTACAGGATTTTAACGATACACAGTCCTATAGGATTATACAGATACACAGTCCTATAGGATTATAAAGATACACAGCTCTACAGGATTATACAGATAATCCTACAGGATTATACAGATACACAGTCCTACAGGATTATATAGATACACAGTCCTACAGGATTATAAAGATACACAGTCCTACAGGATTATATAGATATACACAGTACTACAGGATTATAAAGATACACAGTCCTACAGGATTATACAGATACACAGACCTACAGGATTATACAGATAGTCCTACAGGATTATATAGATACACAGTCCTACAGGATTATATAGATACACAGTCCTATAGGATTATACAGATACACAGTCCTATAGGATTATATAGATACACACTCCTACAGGATTATATAGATACAGTCCTACAGGATTATATAGATACACACTCCTACAGGATTATATAGATACAGTCCTACAGGATTATATAGATACACACTCCTACAGGATTATATAGATACACACTCCTACAGGATTATATAGATACACACTCCTACAGGATTATATAGATACAGTCCTACAGGATTATATAGATACAGTCCTACAGGATTATACAGATACACACTCCTACAGGATTATATAGATACAGTCCTACAGGATTATATAGATACACTCCTACAGGATTATATAGATACACACTCCTACAGGATTATATAGATACACACTCCTACAGGATTATATAGATACAGTCCTACAGGATTATATAGATACACACTCCTACAGGATTATATAGATACAGTCCTACAGGATTTTAACGATACACAGTCCTATAGGATTATATAGATACACACTCCTACAGGATTATATAGATACAGTCCTACAGGATTATATAGATACACACTCCTACAGGATTATATAGATACAGTCCTACAGGATTTTAACGATACACAGTCCTATAGGATTATACAGATACACAGTCCTATAGGATTATACAGATACAGTCCTACAGGATTTTAACGATACACAGTCCTATAGGATTATACAGATACACTGTCCTATAGGATTATACAGATACACAGTCCTATAGGATTATACAGATACAGTCCTACAGGATTTTAACGATACACAGTCCTATAGGATTATACAGATACACAGTCCTATAGGATTATAAAGATACACAGCTCTACAGGATTATACAGATAATCCTACAGGATTATACAGATACACAGTCCTACAGGATTATATAGATACACAGTCCTACAGGATTATAAAGATACACAGTCCTACAGGATTATATAGATACACAGTCCTACAGGATTATAAAGATACACAGTCCTAGAGGATTATACAGATACACAGACCTACAGGATTATACAGATAGTCCTACAGGATTATACAGATACACAGTCCTACAGGATTATAAAGATACACAGTCCTACAGGATTATACAGATACAGTCTTACAGGATTATACAGATACACAGTCCTACAGGATTATACAGATACACAGACCTACAGGATTATACAGATAGTCCTACAGGATTATACAGATACAGTCCTACAGGATTATACAGATACACATGTCTGTGGGGTTAATAAAGCTGTGATCAGTTGCTTGTTTCCCACAGGAGTCTGACTCTCAATTTGATCTGTACATTTGATGAGGGTTTGACCTCTTGACTACTGTGAATAAATTAAACTCACACAAGCCAAAGAAACCTTTGGTTTCCTTGTTCAGATCATTGTCACTACACTCAGACATCTCCATCAGTGTCCCAGTCTCCCTCACAGACTACACAAGGAGAACCTCAGAACTGCACAAATGAAGGAAAAATAGCACGAATCCAAATGTGCGAATAACAGACTCTCACATGCTGTAACTATTATTTGTGGGTCTGATTTATCATTTGTAAATATAGCCTGGACACAGCATATTTAACCCGCTGTTTTATTTACCAGCACTGTGGTGAAGGGGTTACGAACACAATTCATAACCACACAAAACGTGTTAAAAACACAGCCGATTTGGCAGCAGGCCACCTTGCGTTGGTTTTCGTACAATTTAGTATGAGTGCCGGTCATTCAGAAAGCAATGACAAACTACTGAACATAAACTCGCCCAGAAATCACAAACAGCCAAAAAATTCTGGGGTTGACCGTGACGTCCTGTAAAGGATATGCAAATAACTTTTAAAACTATTTTATTTCCAGCTGCTGAGGGATTTTTTACCCGCGCAACTTATACAAGTCTTCCTAGTTTTTCACCGTTATCTGAAAAGCTAAACATCTTACCCACTACCTCAGGATCAGGGGTGCACTGGCTGTATTCACAAATAACAAATAATAAATAACATGCGAGTTATCCTACTGGACTGGATATCCCACTGATCCGGATCCCGCTGGTGGCTCTTACCTCCCAGCCCTGCCCTTCCTCTGTTTAGCATTGGCCTTGGAGACCCACTGAGCTTGTAGACAGGTCAAGTTCACCTCCGGGTCAAAGGTCTTGATCTTGATCTTCCCACAATCCACCACAAAGACAACGTCATCGATGGTGATGCTGGCAAATCAAAGTTAGCACATGTTTACTACAACACTAGAAGCTTAGAATCATCATGTGTTTGTCAAGGATGGTCAGAAGTTAAACTCAACCAATGCTGCTGTACGTCAGTCAATCATGGACAATTAAGAGATTCGTGAGATGTTAGTAGAGACTGCAGATATGAGGTTCTATAGAAGAATGTTGAGGTGTGGCTCTCTTGAAGAATATAGAGATGTGGTTCTATAGAATAATGTTGAGATGTGGCTCTATAGATGAATGTAGAGATGTGGTTCTATAGACGAATGTTGAGATGTGGCTCTGTAGAAGAATGTAGAGATGTGGTTCTATAGATGAGTGTAGAGATGTGATAGAGCTCTGTGTGACAGTCGGGTCAATAACAGACCCCAACTCAATGCCAAGAGGGAAGTGATAGAGCTCTGTGTAACAACAACAAACCCTAAACTCAATGCCCAGATTCGGGTCAATAACAGGCTAGTCAGAACCAGATACGCAGTCATGACTGCAGGCTGTCGACAGTTGTGTCTGACCTCAGGGAATGAACTCCTGGCATGATTGCTGCATTGGAGATGAGACAAATAACAGTACTATCACAACATTCAGTCCTTCCTCTTTTACCCTGGCGTGTAGCGGTACTTTATAATCATGTTCTTTCCTCTTCTACCCTGGGGTGTAGCGGTACTTTATAATCATGTTCTTTGCTCTTCTACCCTGGGGTGTAGCGGTACTTTATAATCATATTCTTTCCTCTTTTACCCTGGGGTGTATCGGTACTTTATAATCATGTTCTTTCCTCTTTTACCCTGGGGTGTAGCAGTACTTTATAATCATGTTCTTTCCTCTTCTACCCTGGGATGTAGCGGTACTTTATAATCATGTTCTTTCCTCTTCTACCCTGGGGTGTAGTGGTACTTTATAATCATGTTCTTTCATCTTCTACCCTGGGATGTAGCGGTACTTTACAATCATGTGCTTTTCTCTTTTACCCTGGGGTGTAGCAGTACTTTATAATCATGTTCTTTCCTCTTCTACCCTGAGATGTACAGGTACCCAACAGCCTTGTTTAGTCTTTCCTCTTTTACCCTGGGGTGTAGCGCTACTTTATAATCATGTTCTTTCCTCTTCTACCCTGGGATGTACAGGTATCCAGCAGCCTTGTTTAGTCTTTCCTCTTCCACCTTGGGGTGAAGAGGTATCTGTGTTTTCACCAGAGACAACATACAACCGTGGCACAACTGTCCTATGCCAACTGTGCTGTCACTCCACCAGAGACAACATACAACCGTGGCACAACTGTCCTATGACAACTGTGCTGTCACTCCACCAGAGACAACATACATCCCTGGCACAAGTGTCCTATGACAACTGTGCTGTCACTCCACCAGAGACAACATACAACTGTGGCACAACTGTCCTATGACAGCTGTGCTGTCACTCCACCAGAGACAACATACAACCGTGGCACAACTGTCCTATGACAACTGTGCTGTCACTCCACCAGAGACAACATACAACCATGGCACAACTGTCCTATGACAGCTGTGCTGTCACTCCACCAGAGACAACATACAACCGTGGCACAACTGTCCTATGACAACTGTGCTGTCACTCCACCAGAGACAACATACAACCGTGGCACAAGTGTCCTATGACAGCTGTGCTGTCACTCCACCAGAGACAACATACAACCGTGGCACAACTGTCCTATGACAGCTGTGCTGTCACTCCACCAGAGACAACATACAACCGTGGCACAACTGTCCTATGCCAACACAATAAGATAGCTAGGCACACCTGGTCTCAGCAATGTTGGTTGCGATAACAATCTTCCTGACACCTGGCGGAGGTCGATCAAACACCTGTCTCTGGTTGACGGTTGGCATCAGGGAGTGGAGAGGGATCACTTTGATGGCACCTGGCAGAGAGAAGTACAATAGAAAAGTTGCATAGATGTCATCAGTCAATGATATCAATCTCTTACATGTCATTTGTCAATGATATCAATCTATTACATGTCATCTGTCAATGATATCAAGCTGTTTATGTCATCTGTCAATGATATCAAGCTTTTACATGTCATCTGCCAAGAATATCAAGCTGTGTTACATGTCATCTGTCAATGATATCAAGCTGATACATGTCCTCTGTCTATGATATCAAAATGTTACATGTCATCTGTCAATGATATCAATCTGTTACATGTTATCTAAGAATGATATCAAGCTGTGTTACATGACATCTGTCAATGATATCAAGCTGTTACATATCCTCTGTCAGTGATATCAAGCTGTTTCATGTCCTCTGTCAATGATATCTAGCTGTTTTTGTCATCTGTCAATATCAAGCTGTTACATGTCCTCTGTCAATGATATCAAGCTGTTACATGTCCTCTGTCAATGATATCAAGCTGTTACATGTCCTCTGTCAATGATATCAAGCTGTTACATTATCATCTGTCAATGATATCAAGCTGTTACATTATCATCTGTCAATGATATCAAGCTGTTACATGTCCTCTGTCAGTGATATCAAGCTGTTTTTGTCATCTGTCAATGATATCTAGCTGTTACATGTCCTCTGTCAATGATATCAAGCTGTTACATTATCATCTGTCAATGATATCAAGCTGTTACATGTCCTCTGTCAGTGATATCAAGCTGTTTTTGTCATCTGTCAATGATATCAAGCTGTTACATGTCCTCTGTCAATGATATCAAGCTGTTTTTGTCATCTGTCAATGATATCAAGCTGTTACATGTCCTCTGTCAATGATATCAAGCTGTTTTTGTCATCTGTCAATGATATCAAGCTGTTTTTGTCATCTGTCAATGATATCAAGCTGTTACATTATCATCTGTCAATAATATCAAGCTGTTACATGTCCTCTGTCAATGATATCTAGCTGTTACATTATCATCTGTCAATGATATCAAGCTGTTACATGTCCTCTGTCAGTGATATCAAGCTGTTTTTGTCATCTGTCAATGATATCAAGCTGTTACATGTCCTCTGTCAATGATATCAAGCTGTTACATGTCATCTGTCAATGATATCAAGCTGTTACATGTCATCTGTCAATGATATCAAGCTGTACCTGTCATCTATCAATGTTATCAATCTGGTATGGGTAGAATGTATCTCTTATGAATGAACGAACAAACAAACTTTATTTTCAAAAGGTTTAGAATTGGGCACTCAGGCCCGTCTAACATTCTGCCCTTCTTCTCTCATACATTCTTTCATTCACCTAGTGCCACATACACGCCAGCATACACCAATGACATATAAACATTAGCGTACGCACCAGACTGGCACCTGGCCGATGTCTGGATCATCTCATGAAGCTTCTTGATCTCCTCCCAACCTGGCACAAACACCAAGATGGCGCCTTCCTGCAAAAACATTGACCACACCGTCACCAACAGATTAACACAAACAAGAAGGTAATCAGTCAACTCTCTGCCATAAAGGTAATCAGTCAACTCTCTGCCGTAAAGGTAATCAGTCAACTCTCTGCCACAAAGGTAATCAGTCAACTCTCTGCCATAAAGGTAATCAGTCAACTCTCTGCCATAAAGGTGATCTGTCAACTCTCTGCCATAAAGGTGATCTGTCAACTTTATGCCATAAAGGTGATCTGTCAACTTTCTTCC
Organism: Cepaea hortensis; assembly: GCA_963921405.1. Taxonomy (NCBI): domain Eukaryota; kingdom Metazoa; phylum Mollusca; class Gastropoda; order Stylommatophora; family Helicidae; genus Cepaea; species Cepaea hortensis. Next base: position 3,907,129 of record OY992896.1, read on the forward strand.
ATAAAGGTGATCTGTCAACTCTCTGCCATAAAGGTAATCAGCCAACTCTCTGCCATAAAGGTAATCAGTCAACTCTCTGCCATAAAGGTGATCTATCAACTCTCTGCCATAAAGGTAATCAGTCAACTCTCTGCCATAAAGGTGATCTGTCAACTCTCTGCCATAAAGGTGATCTGTCAACTTTCTGCCATAAAGATGATCTGTCAACTCTCTGCCATAAAGGTAATCAGCCAACTCTCTGCCATAAAGGTGATCTGTCAACTCTCTGCCATAAAGGTAATCAGACAACTCTCTGCCATAAAGGTGATCTGTCAACTCTCTGCCATAAAGGTAATCAGACAACTCTCTGCCATAAAGGTAATCTGTCAACTCTCTGCCATAAAGGTAATCTGTCAACTCTCTGCCATAAAGGTGATCTGTCAACTCTCTGCCATAAAGGTGATCTGTCAACTCTCTGCCATAAAGGTAATCAGACAACTCTCTGCCATAAAGGTAATCTGTCAACTCTCTGCCATAAAGGTAATCAGCCAACTCTCTGCCATAAAGGTGATCTGTCAACTCTCTGCCATAAAGGTGATCTGTCAACTCTCTGCCATAAAGGTGATCTGTCAACTCTCTGCCATAAAGGTAATCTGTCAACTCGCTGCCATAAAGGTAATCAGTCAACTCTCTGCCACAAAGGTAATCAGTCAACTCTCTGCCATAAAGGTAATCAGTCAACTCTCTGCCATAAAGGTGATCTGTCAACTCTCTGCCATAAAGGTGATCTGTCAACTTTCTGCCATAAAGGTAATCAGCCAACTCTCTGCCATAAAGGTAATCAGTCAACTCTCTGCCATAAAGGTAATCTGTCAACTCTCTGCCATAAAGGTGATCTGTCAACTCTCTGCCATAAAGGTGATCTGTCAACTCTCTGCCATAAAGGTGATCTGTCAACTCTCTGCCATAAAGGTGATCTGTCAACTCTCTGCCATAAAGGTGATCTGTCAAATCTCTGCCATAAAGGTGATCTGTCAACTCTCTGCCATAAAGGTGATCTGTCAACTCTCTGCCATAAAGGTGATCTGTCAACTCTGCCATAAAGGTGAACTGTCAACTCTCTGCCATAAAGGTGATCTGTCAACTCTCTGCCATAAAGGTGATCTATCAACTCTCTGCCATAAAGGTGATCTGTCAACTCTCTGCCATAAAGGTAGACATGAGAAGTCACCACCCATCTATGTTACATCACATCACAGTGATGGCTAGTGCGCTAGCCAACTGAGACAGTGATGTGGGTTCAACCCCCCCCCCCCCCCCATCAGTGACAGCATCTTTTTGTCCAACCTGCACCACTCTGGAGTCGACCCAGACCCACAATACGGGATCCAGACCCACAACACGGGACCAAGACACACAACACGGGACCCAGACACACAACACGGGACCCAGACACACAACATGGGACCCAGACACAACACAGGACCCAGACACACAACATGGGACCCAGACACACAACACGGGACCCAGACACAACACAGGACCCAGACACACAACACAGGACCCAGACACACAACACGGGACCCAGACACACAACACGGGACCCAGACACACAACACAGGACCAGACACACAACACGGGACCCAAACACAACATGAGACCCAGACCCACAACATGGGACCTAGACACACAACATGGGATCCACACCCACAACATGGGACCAAGACACACAACATGGGACTCACACCCACAACATGGGACCCAGACACACAACATGGGACCCAGACACACAACATGGGACCCAGACACACAACATGGGACTCAGACACACAACATGGGACCCAGACACACAACATGGGACCCAGACACACAACATGGGACCCAGACACACAACATGGGACCCAGACACACAACATGGGACCAGACACACAACATGGGACCCAGACACACAACATGGGACCAGACACACAACACGGGACCCAGACACACAACACAGGACCAGACACACAATACGGGACCCAACACAACATGAGACCCAGACCCACAACATGGGACCTAGACACACAACATGGGATCCACACCCACAACATGGGACCAAGACACACAACATGGGACTCACACCCACAACATGGGACCCAGACACACAACATGGGACCCAGACACACAACATGGGACTCACACCCACAACATGGGACCCAGACACACAACATGGGACCCAGACACACAACATGGGACCCAGACACACAACATGGGACCAGACCCACAACATGGGACCCAGACACACAACATGGGACCCAGACACACAACATGGGACCAGACACACAACATGGGACCCAGACACACAACATGGGACCAGACACACAACATGGGACCAGACACACAACATGGGACCCAGACACACAACATGGGATCCACACCCACAACATGGGACCAGACACACAACATGGGACCCAGACACACAACATGGGACCAGACACACAACATGGGACCAGACCCACAACATGGGACCCAGACACACAACATGGGACCCAGACACACAACATGGGACCAGACACACAACATGGGACCCAGACACACAACATGGGACCAGACACACAACATGGGACCAGACACACAACATGGGACCCAGACACACAACATGGGATCCACACCCACAACATGGGACCAGACACACAACATGGGACCCAGACACACAACATGGGACCAGACACACAACATGGGACCAGACCCACAACATGGGACCCAGACACACAACATGGGACCAGACACACAACATGGGACCCAGACACACAACATGGGACCAGACACACAACATGGGACCAGACACACAACATGGGACCCAGACACACAACATGGGATCCACACCCACAACATGGGACCAGACACACAACATGGGACCCAGACACACAACATGGGACCAGACACACAACATGGGACCAGACACACAACATGGGACCCAGACACACAACATGGGACCAGACACACAACACGGGACCCAGACACACAACACAGGACCAGACACACAATATGGGACCCAACACAACATGAGACCCAGACCCACAACATGGGACCTAGACACACAACATGGGATCCACACCCACAACATGGGACCAAGACACACAACATGGGACTCACACCCACAACATGGGACCCAGACACACAACATGGGACCCAGACACACAACATGGGACTCACACCCACAACATGGGACCCAGACACACAACATGGGACCCAGACACACAACATGGGACCCAGACACACAACATGGGACCAGACCCACAACATGGGACCCAGACACACAACATGGGACCCAGACACACAACATGGGACCAGACACACAACATGGGACCCAGACACACAACATGGGACCAGACACACAACATGGGACCAGACACACAACATGGGACCCAGACACACAACATGGGATCCACACCCACAACATGGGACCAGACACACAACATGGGACCCAGACACACAACATGGGACCAGACACACAACATGGGACCAGACCCACAACATGGGACCCAGACACACAACATGGGACCCAGACCCACAACATGGGACCCAGACACACAACACAGGCACCAGACACACAACACGGGACCCAGACACACAACATGGGACCCAGACACACAACATGGGACCCAGACACACAACATGGGACCCAGACACACAACATGGGACCCAGACACACAACACAGGACCCAGACACACAACACGGGACCCAGACACACAACACGGGACCCAGACACACAACACGGGACCCAGACACACAACATGGGACCCAGACACACAACATGGGACCCAGACACACAACATGGGACCCAGACACACAACATGGGACCCAGACACACAACATGGGACCCAGACACACAACATGGGACCCAGACACACAACATGGGACCAGACACACAACATGGGACCCAGACACACAACATGGGACCCAGACACACAACATGGGACCCAGACACACAACATGGGACCCAGACACACAACATGGGACCCAGACACACAACATGGGACCAGACACACAACATGGGACCCAGACACACAACATGGGACCCAGACACACAACATGGGACCCAGACACACAACATGGGACCCAGACACACAACATGGGACCCAGACACACAACATGGGACCCAGACACACAACATGGGACCCAGACACACAACATGGGACCCAGACACACAACATGGGACCCAGACACACAACATGGGACCCAGACACACAACATGGGACCCAGACACACAACATGGGACCCAGACACACAACATGGGACCAGACCCACAACATGGGACCCAGACACACAACATGGGACTCACACCCACAACATGGGACTCACACCCACAACATGGGACTCACACCCACAACATGGGACCCACACCCACAACACGGGACTCACACCCACAACACGGGACCCAGACACACAACACGGGACCCAGACACACAACATGGGACCCAGACACACAACATGGGACCCACACCCACAACACGGGACCCAGACACACAACACGGGACCCAGACCCACAACATGGGACCCAGACACACAACACGGGACCCACACCCACAACACGGGACCCAGACCCACAACATGGGACCCAGACACACAACATGGGACCCAGACCATGTTCAGTGTATGAGGCTTGACTGGAATGAAATGGTGGCCAGAAATGACCCCGAGCAGCCCACCTCATTATGCTGTGACCGAGAAAATGTGATAGCCTAACATTTCACATCCCAGTAACCTGCCAGGGGTCTACCTTGACCTTCCATGCCTATTAAATCACACAGGACAGGCCTTACGTCACAGCCCTGGCAACCTATGTTTAAATAAAACCTACCGACAACAGCCAGGACTGTGATGAAAGGCTTATGGACACAATTCATAATCCTGAAAACTGAGTTCAAAACACAGCTGCGGGCATTTTTAATAGTTAACTGTTAACATTCTTCAGTGAAAGTGATGGATCATTTATAAGTCCAACTCTCTTCCATGAAGGTAATCAGTGAACTCTCCCTGACGAAGGTAATAATCAGTCAACTCTCCCCCACAAAGTAATGTCAACTCTCCCCATAAAGTAATCAGTCAACTCTCCCTCATAAAGTAATCAGTCAACTCTCCCACATAAAGTAATCAGTCAACTCTCCCACATAAAGTAATCAGTCAACTCTCCCAAATAAAGTAATCAGTCAACTCACCCTCATAAAGTAATCAGTCAACTCGCCCTCATAAAGTAATCAATCAACTCTCCCAGATAAAGTTAATCAGTCAACTCTCCCACATAAAGTAATCAGTCAACTCTCCCCCCCCCCCCCCCAAAAGGTAATTGGACAACTCTAACCTAATAAAATAATCAGTCAACTGTCCCCCAAAAGGTAATTGAACAACTCTCCACCAAAAGGTAATCATACAATTCTTGCCCTACCGCCAAACAGTAACTGGTCAACTCTCCATAATGAATGTAATCAATCAACTTCAACTCTTTCACAAAGTGTTTGGTCATCAACACTCTTCTTTCTCACCCCCCCCCCCCCCCCCCACCACAATAGAGGTAATTGATCAACTCTCCCTCATGAAGATAATCAATCAACTCTCCCTCATGAAGATAATCAATCAACTCTCCCTCATGAAGACAATCGATTAACTCTCCCTCATGAAGATAATCAATCAACTCTCCCTCATGAAGATAATCAATCAACTGTCCCTCATGAAGATAATCAATCAACTCTCCCTCATGAAGATAATCAATCCACTCTCCCTCATGAAGATAATCAATCAACTCTCCCTCATGAAGACAATCGATCAACTCTACCCCATGAAGACAATCAATCAACTCTCCCTCATGAAGACAATTGATCAATTCAACCTCATGAAGATAATTGATCAACTCTCCCTCATGAAGACAATCAATCAACTCTCCCCCATGAAGATAGATAATGCATCAACTTTCCCTCCATAAAGGCAATCAATAGTAATCAGTTAACTCTCCTGTGTGAAGATAAAAAATCCAAAAGGACCCCATGAAGGCAGGACTCACCCCCATGTGGTTGCAGATAAAGTTGATGATGTGATGGATCAGGTCCAGGTTGATTTTGCTGTAATCAAAGTTGAGCAGGACTTGCACAGTCCTGGAGCTGTGGCTGGAGCCAACAGACAAGACATCAGTTAACCAACATCAATTAACCAACATCAATTAACTAACCAACAACAATTCACCAACATCAAGTTAGTTGCGTGTCCTGTACAGGACGACACAATCAACCCCAGCATGTTTTGGCAGTTTATGACTGACTAGACCGTTTCCACATTCAACAGACTGCCGCTGTTTTCTGAACGACCAACACCCATTCCATGGAAATGAATGCAAGTAGGTCTGCTTCCAAATCGTCTGCAGCTGATGTCAAACCGTCCACTCTGTGTGTCTGGGAATTGTGAAATATGTTCACTGTCCTGAAGCCACAGTGTTGGCTAACCAAACAATCTGGTTTGACACTAGACTGTCCTCTCGTCTGGCTTTCCTTCTCTTTCTTTTTTTTGTGGTAATCTTTTGAACAATTTCCTGTAAGCAAACACCCTCTCTCAATGCACATCATTACCACTCAAATGTTTAAAGTGTGCAACAAAAATACCACACAACACTCCCTCTCTCCCTCCCTTACTCTCTCTCCTGTCTCCCTCCCTCACTCTCTCTCCTTCCTCCCTCATTCTCCCTCCTCCCTCACTCTCTCTACTCCCTCCCACTCTCTCTCCTCCCTCTCTCAATTACTCTCTCTGCTGTCTGACCCTCTCTCAGGGCACATCCCTACTACTCAACTGTTTACTGAAAGAACCCACACAACCAGATTTCCCCACACTCTTTTTCTCCTCCCCCCTCCTCAGATTCCCCCACACTCTTTTTCTCCTCCCCCCTCCTCTTCCCTCTCTTTCATTGCAATTCCCCCCCCCCTCTCTCTCTCTCTCTCTGTTTCTCTTTCCCCTCTCTCTTTCTCCCAATCTTTCCCCTTCTAAGTTTATTAATTCGTTCTTTCCCCTTCTCCCTTTCTGACTCTCTCCTTCCCCCTTTCACTCACTCTCTCTCTCCTTCTCTCTCTCTCTCCCTCATCCCCAGATCACATCACCACCACTCAACAATTTCACATCTGTCCCTATCACAACCACTCAACAATTTCACATCTGTCCCTATCACAACCACTGAACCATTTCCCATCTGTCCCTATCACAATCACTGAACCATTTCCCATCTGTCCCTATCACAACCACTGAACCATTTCCCATCTGTCCCTATCACAACCACTGAACCATTTCCCATCTGTCCTTATCACAACCACTGAACCATTTCCCATCTGTCCCTATCACAACCACTGAACCATTTCCCATCTGTCCCTATCACAACCACTGAACCATTTCCCATCTGTCCCTATCACAACCAAGCCAGACCAAGCCTACCTCCTGTACAAACTATGACACCAAGTCTGGTAACTATCTAACTCTGCCCTCTCTCTCTCTCACCCCATCTCACTCTCCCTCCTTCTCTCTCTCTCTCTGTCTCCCTCCACAGGAAACATCATAACCAAGCCAGACTATGCCTACCTTCTGTACAAACTGTAACACCAAGCTTGATTAACATCTAACTCTGCCCTCTCTCTCTCTCCCTCCGTCTCGCTCACCAAGACATCACAACCAAGCCAGACCAAGCCTACCTCCTGTACAAACTGCGACACCAAGCTTGATTAACATCTAACTCTGCCCTCTCTCTCTCTCAACCCATCTCACTCTCCCTCCCTCTCTCTCACTCTCCCTCCCTCTCTCTCTCTGTGTCTCCCTCCACAGGACACATCACAACCAAGTCAGACCAAGCCTACCTCCTGTACAAACTGCGACACCATGCCTGGTAGTTATCCAACTCTTCCCTCTCGTCTGGCGTCTGCCGCTTGCCTTTCCTCAAGTACTGGGGCATGTCTGCTTGAAAATATCTGCGTTGTACAGAAATGTTTTCACTTCAAGCAATTACACAGTTAACATATTTGTTTAAACAGCAAACAGGCCAGACAAAAACAGCAAACATGCCAGTCAAAAACAGCAAACATGTAAACAGATACCTATTCCCTAAATAGTGAAGACATCAAGCATGTAAGGGTTCATGCACTTGTATATAGTTTGTCCTCGTCCATGACAACGTGTAGAGGTATCTTGCAGTCAAGTTAGTCTTTCCTCTTCTACACTCCGATGTAGAGGTACCTTACAGTCTTGTTAGTAATTTTAATAATAATAACAATAATAATAGAACCCTAGTATAACAGTCAGTCTCTTGTTGGTAATACAGTATGTCCCCCGTAGCTAATAATAACTGCCATATCAATCAATAATATTAGTGAGTCATGAAGTATTAATTTTTGCACATTTCCCACACCTTTATAACTCATATTTTGATATTGGTGTTCTTGTTTAGCCTCATAATTGATGTGTGGATGAAAATAAAGTATGAAAGGCAGTGATAGAAGAACAGAATGTTAGATGGGTCTGTTTGCCCAATTCTTAACCCTTTGAAAATAAAGTTTGTTCGTTATAGAACTTTCTTCCACAACAAATCAAAGACACTGTAACTCATATACATACAGTCACAAACTATTTCAACACTATCCTATCACAAGCTACAAAACCCCCATACAAACATAAATAAAAACATCCTAATATATTAAGCACTCTTGTGATACGGCATTTCCCCCTAACCTTACTGTAAGTCAGTTGCATATCCTTTACAGGACGTCGCAGTCAACCCCAGGATTTGTTGGCTGTTCGTGATTTCTTGGTAAGTTTACATTCAGTAGTTTGCCACTGCTTTCTGAATGACCAGCACCCATACCATTTTCAAAAAAAAACAACACAAGGCTGTCTGCTGCCAAATCGCACACATCTGTATTTTGAATGTGGGTATGTGGGATTACAAACTGCGTCCATAACTCCTTCGCCACGGAGTCGATCTAACCTCACTACAATTACCATAATAAACATGTATATTAGTTCTTCCTCTTCTTCTTGTGTCCTTCACCATGGAGCCGGTCTAACCTCCCTAAAATTACCATAATAAACATGTATATTAGTTCTTCCTCTTCTTCTTGTGTCCTCTATCCCCCACTGGGTTGCACACCCTCAACCCACTCTCTTCTCAGCCCTCCTATCTGTAGCTATCCCATGCAGCTCTCTTCATGTCCTCCCATTTGTGTTCATTTCTGTTTCTGCTTCTCTTCCCTGTGACGAAACGCGTTTATCTGTCTTGGGTCGTAAAGATCCCGCACTATTTTGTCGCGTCATCGGGGGACTTTCCCAGCTAAAAATAGACTGAGGGAAGCCGATGGAGGAATTACTATCTAGAATCTTCTCGAACCACCGGAATTTGAGTGACCCGTGAGGCTGGGTATCGCACTAAATTCTCGTGTAGAGAGATCTAGAAATTCTAGGCGGGGAATGATGGTTTCCCGAGAAAGTGTCTTTCCTCAAGAAGCACTAGCTCCTTGTGCGCATTGAGTTGGCACGAGTGGGGAAATTGGCTAAACCATTCATTCACTTCAATTTTGCTCGAAGGGAGCAGACGCAGGCCTGTGTGAGCCATTTTGTGTTGCGTCTCACCTCAACCATGATTCGGCTGACTGTTAAGGAAAGGAGGCTGTGGACCCCTTGAACAGTTCTGAAGCTGACTGGAATCTGGTTCTTGACATTCAGGTACCTATTTGTTTAAATCATTTAACTTTGTAAGGGTGTACAAGACGCCATCGTTCTAACCTCATTACCTATGCGGATGTCCTTGCATACTAATTAGCAAACCAATCGATAACGCGGTTGACGGCTAATCGTGTGTTTGTTTACTGTGTGTTCGCGAATCAGCTGTTGGGAACGCAGGAATGCAATGTGGGCTATATGGATGTAAATTATATTTACCATATATTGCAAATCGTTGCATCTATTAGGTTGCTGTGTTAGAATAAAACATAGTTACTTGTGCCTGATAGAAACTTAGATTTATGTCAGTCAGTTGCTGAAGCCAGGAGAACGGTTAGAAAACCAGGTAAGTTGGTAGGTGGAGATTCAGACAAAACTGTGCGTAGTTACTAAGTAAAGAAAGAACTTAGTTCTGTGCCACCAGGAATGATGTAACTATTGTGTAGTAACTTAATAGTGAATTCATTGTGTGGACCACCGGATTTCTGTGGAAAGGTAAGTTTGCAGTGGTGATATATATATATATATGATGTGACATTGTGTATATATATTAGGTCATGGCATGTGATACTTCCTGGAGTAATTCCGATCGCCGAATAGGGCGACGCGTGATAACAATGCGTGCCGTCGCGATATAAATATGCGTTCTGAATTCTTGTCTGGGCTATCTGGTTCTTTCATACTGGCGCTAGTGCGAGTGAATGCTAAGGTGCTGGAAGTATGGAAGGATGCAAGGAGGCTGTATGAGACAGGGGACATATAGGATATGGGGGAAGTGAAAGCAAGTTATGAAAGTATAGGTTGGTAGACCAGACCAACGATGAAGTTCGGTCCCGGCCACGGCTAAACCACTTGGGAGGGCTGAACTGGAACATCACCCTTGGAACATGTGGGGAACATGTATTCTCAAGAAGGCTTCTTGACTCTAAGGCAGAGTCTGATAAGAAGAGTTTGCTATAGTGTGGGCAGGTGGTCCCACCAGCAAACAGGATTGTGTACATATTGGATGTGATCATGTACTATTCCTATATCCCGAGGGATGGTATATTGATCAGTATTATGTTTCTTAATGAACATTGATGATGTTAGGAACGAGTCCAGGGACTCTTTACCTTGTTTAGTTCGATTAAATTAGAACTATGATAACAGCCTACTATCACTACTGACGTTAGCGACGACTGGTAGATGATTAGGGATAGGTGAGACCTACGATCAGACTCGTCATTCTGATTTCTTGCTCTGTTTGACGGGCTGTTCTGTGAGGCCAGCTGACAATACTGAACCCATGCTTTACTACTCTCCATATAGAGATAATGCTTTAGTTATATGCATAACTATGTAGCATGACTGAGGGTTGAGTAGTCATTGGTAGGATGCATGTGGACTAATGTTTGGGCCAGTATACTCTCACCGGTCGCTCTTCCTTTTCAGGAGTTTGCCTGTTGAGGAACCAGTCAACTATAATTGTCGTTGGCAGGAAACCACTTCGTGTGACACGGCGAAGGGTTCAATTCTTTACTTATCACGCCAGACTCAACCACACCATGTTCCCAATGTGATTCACCATGCGTGAAGGTTGCATCAAGTAATACAGGTGCCCTGAAGGTGCACGTGTGGGACGTGATGGTTTGTGATGTTTTTCTACATTAGAAGATACTCTATTTCAGCCAGGAACATTTCAGCATGCTCAAAGAAAGGAAACACCTGTCCGTATATTATTACGGTGGTTCTGCCTAAACGCGGAAATAAATTAAATGTAGACACTTGAATGGTTCTTTGGTCAGCTATAGTGGCAGGTCTTGAGAAGAACTACACCAGCTATTAACTTGTGGCAAGTGTTACCAGGTGGAAGGGACAATTGATTATTGTCCAACCTGAATTGTTTCCGTGAAATTAGATGTCTGATTCTAATAATGTACTGTGAGGGACCATTGAATTGGTCAGTGACATATTCTTCAAGCAGTGTTACTGTGAGGGACCATTGAATTGGTCAGTGACATATTCTTCAAGCAGTGTTACTGTGATGTGAGGAAGGGACCATTGAATTGGTCAGTGACATATTCTTCAAGCAGTGTTACTGTGAGGGACCATTGAATTGGTCAGTGACATATTCTTCAAGCAGTGTTACTGTGAGGGACCATTGAATTGGTCATTGACATATTCTTCAAGCAGTGTTACTGTGATGTGAGGAAGGGACCATTGAATTGGTCAGTGACATATTCTTCAAACAGTGTTACTGTGAGGGACCATTGAATTGGTCAGTGACATATTCTTCAAGCAGTGTTACTGTAAGGGACCATTGAATTGGTCATTGACATATTCTTCAAACAGTGTTACTGTAAGGGACCATTGCATTGGTCAGTGACATATTCTTCAAGCAGTGTTACTGTGAGGGACCATTGAATTGGTCAGTGACATATTCTTCAAGCAGTGTTACTGTGATGTGAGGAAGGGACCATTGAATTGGTCAGTGACATATTCTTCAAGCAGTGTTACTGTGAGGGACCATTGAATTGGTCAGTGACATATTCTTCAAGCAGTGTTACTGTGATGTGAGGAAGGGACCATTGAATTGGTCAGTGACATATTCTTCAAGCAGTGTTACTGTGAGGGACCATTGAATTGGTCATTGACATATTCTTCAAGCAGTGTTACTGTGATCTGGCTTGAAACAGGGTGATGCACTATCGCCGCTACTCTTCAATCTGGCTCTAGAGAAAGTTGTAAGGAAGGTAAAGGAGGAATGTGATATTGGAGGAACATCCAAGCTGCTTGGTTATGCAGATGATATAGATATTATAGGGCAAAGTGAACAAAAGACATTGGAAATATTGACTCACTTAAAGGGAAAAGCCCAACAGATGGGGCTGGTTATCAACCAAGATAAGACAGAATATATGGTAATTTCAAGAGATGGAATGGCTAGAAACTCTGGCCACTTACAAATAGATAATATGACCATTAAAAGAACGGAAACATACAAATACCTGGGTACGATCTTCAACTGCTCCAACATCATAAGGGAAGAAATACAAACTAGAATCAACTCTGGAAATAAGATATACTATGCACTACAACATCTACTAAAATCAAAGGCGCTATCTCGTAACACCAAAATCACAATATACAAAACACTGATCAGACCAGTTGTGCTGTATGGCTCTGAAACCTGGAGTACAACGAAAGGAGACGAAGCCTTGTTACAAACCTTTGAGAACAAAATTTTAAGACGCATCTTTGGACCCATTAGGGATACACAAAGTGGAGAGTGGAAAAGAAGAAGTAACAAAGACATTTATGATATGTTTAAGTCCCCGCTAATCACTGGTATCATGAAGGCTAATAGACTACAATGGCTGGGGCATATAGAAAGAATGGAAGATAATAGGGAAACAAAACTCGCTTACACTCAGGAAATAAATGACCGTAGACCCCGAGGTAGACCAAGAAGGCGGTGGAGAGATAATACATGTACAGACCTGCAAGCACTTGGAATCAACGACTGGCAAGAGAAGGTCCACCAGAGAGACGAATGGAGACGGATTGTATTTGCAGCAAAGAACCTCAATGGCTCGGAACGCTGAAGAAGAAGAAGAAGTGTTACTGTGAGGGACCATTGAATTGGTCAGTGACATATTCTTCAAGCAGTGTTACTGTGATGTGAGGAAGGGACCATTGAATTGGTCAGTGACATATTCTTCAAGCAGTGTTACTGTGATGTGAGGAAGGGACCATTGAATTGGTCATTGACATATTCTTCAAGCAGTGTTACTGTGAGGGACCATTGAATTGGTCAGTGACATATTCTTCAAGCAGTGTTACTGTGATGTGAGGAAGGGACCATTGAATTGGTCATTGACATATTCTTCAAGCAGTGTTACTGTGATGTGAGGAAGGGACCATTGAATTGGTCAGTGACATATTCTTCAAGCAGTGTTACTGTGAGGGACCATTGAATTGGTCATTGACATATTCTTCAAGCAGTGTTACTGTGATGTGAGGAAGGGACCATTGAATTGGTCATTGACATATTCTTCAAGCAATGTTACTGTGAGGGACCATTGAATTGGTCATTGACATATTCTTCAAGCAGTGTTACTGTGATGTGAGGAAGGGACCATTGAATTGGTCATTGACATATTCTTCAAGCAGTGTTACTGTGAGGGACCATTGAATTGGTCATTGACATATTCTTCAAGCAGTGTTACTGTGATGTGAGGAAGGGACCATTGAATTGGTCATTGACATATTCTTCAAGCAGTGTTACTGTGAGGGACCATTGAATTGGTCATTGACATATTCTTCAAGCAGTGTTACTGTGAGGGACCATTGAATTGGTCATTGACATATTCTTCAAGCAGTGTTACTGTGAGGGACCATTGAATTGGTCATTGACATATTCTTCAAGCAGTGTTACTGTGATGTGAGGAAGGGACCATTGAATTGGTCATTGACATATTCTTCAAGCAGTGTTACTGTGAGGGACCATTGAATTGGTCAGTGACATATTCTTCAAGCAGTGTTACTGTGATGTGAGGAAGGGACCATTGAATTGGTCATTGACATATTCTTCAAACAGTGTTACTGTAAGGGACCATTGCATTGGTCAGTGACATATTCTTCAAGCAGTGTTACTGTGAGGGACCATTGAATTGGTCAGTGACATATTCTTCAAGCAGTGTTACTGTGAGGGACCATTGAATTGGTCAGTGACATATTCTTCAAGCAGTGTTACTGTGATGTGAGGAAGGGACCATTGAATTGGTCATTGACATATTCTTCAAGCAGTGTTACTGTGAGGGACCATTGAATTGGTCAGTGACATATTCTTCAAGCAGTGTTACTGTGATGTGAGGAAGGGACCATTGAATTGGTCAGTGACATATTCTTCAAGCAGTGTTACTGTGAGGGACCATTGAATTGGTCAGTGACATATTCTTCAAGCAGTGTTACTGTGATGTGAGGAAGGGACCATTGAATTGGTCATTGACATATTCTTCAAGCAGTGTTACTGTGAGGGACCATTGAATTGGTCAGTGACATATTCTTCAAGCAGTGTTACTGTGAGGGACCATTGAATTGGTCAGTGACATATTCTTCAAGCAGTGTTACTGTGAGGGACCATTGAATTGGTCAGTGACATATTCTTCAAGCAGTGTTACTGTGAGGGACCATTGAATTGGTCATTGACATATTCTTCAAGCAGTGTTACTGTGATGTGAGGAAGGGACCATTGAATTGGTCATTGACATATTCTTCAAGAAGTGTTACTGTAATGTGAGGAAGGGACCATTGAATTGGTCAGTGACATATTCTTCAAGAAGTGTTACTGTAATGTGAGGAAGGGACCATTGAATTGGTCATTGACATATTCTTCAAGAAGTGTTACTGTAATGTGAGGAAGGGACCATTGAATTGGTCAGTGACATATTCTTCAAGAAGTGTTACTGTAATGTGAGGAAGGGACCATTGAATTGGTCATTGACATATTCTTCAAGAAGTGTTACTGTAATGTGAGGAAGGGACCATTGAATTGGTCAGTGACATATTCTTCAAGCAGTGTTACTGTGAGGGACCATTGAATTGGTCAGTGACATATTCTTCAAGCAGTGTTACTGTGATGTGAGGAAGGGACCATTGAATTGGTCATTGACATATTCTTCAAGCAGTGTTACTGTAATGTGAGGAAGGGACCATTGAATTGGTCATTGACATATTCTTCAAGCAGTGTTACTGTGAGGGACCATTGAATTGGTCATTGACATATTCTTCAAGCAGTGTTACTGTGAGGGACCATTGAATTGGTCAGTGACATATTCTTCAAGCAGTGTTACTGTGATGTGAGGAAGGGACCATTGAATTGGTCATTGACATATTCTTCAAGCAGTGTTACTGTGAGGGACCATTGAATTGGTCAGTGACATATTCTTCAAGCAGTGTTACTGTGATGTGAGGAAGGGACCATTGAATTGGTCATTGACATATTCTTCAAGCAGTGTTACTGTGATGTGAGGAAGGGACCATTGAATTGGTCATTGACATATTCTTCAAGCAGTGTTACTGTGATGTGAGGAAGGGACCATTGAATTGGTCATTGACATATTCTTCAAGCAGTGTTACTGTGAGGGACCATTGAATTGGTCATTGACATATTCTTCAAGCAGTGTTACTGTGATGTGAGGAAGGGACCATTGAATTGGTCATTGACATATTCTTCAAGCAGTGTTACTGTGAGGGACCATTGAATTGGTCATTGACATATTCTTCAAGCAGTGTTACTGTGAGGGACCATTGAATTGGTCAGTGACATATTCTTCAAGCAGTGTTACTGTGATGTGAGGAAGGGACCATTGAATTGGTCATTGACATATTCTTCAAGCAGTGTTACTGTGATGTGAGGAAGGGACCATTGAATTGGTCATTGACATATTCTTCAAGCAGTGTTACTGTGATGTGAGGAAGGGACCATTGAATTGGTCAGTGACATATTCTTCAAGCAGTGTTACTGTGAGAGACCATTGAATTGGTCATTGACATATTCTTCAAGCAGTGTTACTGTGAGAGACCATTGAATTGGTCATTGACATATTCTTCAAGCAGTGTTACTGTGAGAGACCATTGAATTGGTCATTGACATATTCTTCAAGCAGTGTTACTGTGAGGGACCATTGAATTGGTCATTGACATATTCTTCAAGCAGTGTTACTGTGCTATGATTGATGGACCATTAGATTGGTCAGTAACTACTTAGGTTCATCGAAGTCACGAATACTTGGAGTCAAGTCCAGGAGGATTGTCTCCCAACCAGTGTTGTTAGAGAACTGTGTATTAACAGTGACTCAGTGGGAGAGATACAGATGCAGTTGGTCCAGTTGAGTGAGGTCCAGCAGTGACTCTATTGTTGTGGATCCACGCTCTGGAGACGGAGTGGTCTCCAAGGTTCTAGTCATCTCACTGGAAGGAAGCCGGGTGAGTGGCGGACCGACTGGACGGGACATCTGCATCCAATCTACTTCTCAACTCAATGATGACAACTATATCTCTGATTCTGTCTCTACTCTACCTTCTATTTGTGTAAATAGATTATTCTATCAGGATGTTCATTTCAGTTCTATATTCTCAAGGGTAGAATAAACTTTATGTAAGTTGACTTGCTCTTTGTATAATGATTGAGTGTGGTCTCGGACGATGCCTAAGTGTTCATTGTTCCACAGGAGTAGGTAGTTAGTGGGGGTCTAGAATCTGGAGGAGCTTGTAGACATAATTAACTAATATGAGATCAACCACAGAGTAAAAATGTGTATCTGCTTGTCCAACCCCTGGGGCTAGAATACACGGGAGTGCCAGAGACACCTCGGGTGTGGTTAACTCTCTACCCAAGGTGAACTCGTTACACTCCAGAATATCTGTAGCTATCCCATGCAGCTCTCTTCATGTCCTCCCATTTGTGTTCATTTCTGTTTCTGCTTCTCTTCCCCATGATGAAGACCTAAAACCTCATGGAGAACGCATGTATGACGACTGGACAGAACATTTTGGAAACCGGTCACGTGATTGATAGGGACAATGCATTTTGTGTGTTGTTTAACACTCAAAACGGTCACTTATTAAAGGCCGCTGAAGCGATTGCCATTACTCGGCAGAAGCCAGTCTTGTGCAAACAGAAAGACATGACAGTCAGTTTAAAATTCCCATGGCAGACAATTGAAATTACTATGTGAATATGTGAATATTTCAGCTTGAAGGATTTATCTACTCACTTTAGTTTATGTTGTGTGAATTCTGCAGTATGTAGCTGACAAGATGCAGTGAAATATGCCAGGCAATAAATCGTGCAATGTATTGTGTCTTCGTTATTCAAATTCACTACAGGAAAACATTGTTTTCAACTCACGTATTAGTTAACTATGTTAGAAATGATTAATGATTTATGCATACTCCCATGCCTTTTCAGTGTCTATAATACTGGTGTTTAATCTAATGAGTGATATATGGATGAAATAACATATTAATGGAAAGAGATGAGAAGGCAAAATGTCAAACAGGCTTGCATGACCAATTCTTAACAACTTGGAAATTGAGTTTATTCATTTGTTTAGTCTTTCCTCTTCTACATTTAGATGCAGAAGTACCTTACAGTCTTGTTTAGTCTTTCCTCTTCTACATTTAGGTGTAGAGGTACCTTACAGTCTTGTTTAGTCTTTCCCCTTCTACCCTGGAATGTTTGTCAGCATGACACATGATTATGAAGATAAGTCATAGCTCAATAAGAGTTATCCTATAGCCAAGGTCAAGTTATCAGAGCTCAAGATATAAAGCAAAGGTCAAGGGTACAAAGCAGAGGTCAAGTTACATCTAAGGTCAAGGTAATAAAAAGGACAGATCAAGATATAAAGCAGAGGTAATGTCATCAGACATAGGTCAAGGTACAAAACACAGGTCAAGTCTACCTTGTGAATTCCAGAACATCCTCCAGATAATACTCCTTGACTGGGTACGTGAAGCCGGGGATGTTCATCATGCTGCAGTTGTCTGCCGTGAGAAGACAACAAGCCAATCACAAACTACACAACACTGTCTCAGTATGGCTGTCTCAGTATGGCTGTCTCAGTATGGCTGTCTCAGTATGGCTGTCTCAGTATGGCTGTCTCAGTATGGCTGTCTCAGTATGGCTGTCTCAGTATGGCTGTCTCAGTATGGCTGTATCACCTGTCTGCCTCTGGGTAAAACTGACAAGTCAACAATCATCATCATCATCATCTGCCATGTCGATAAGTGTGGGCGGTCATGTTTCGTCATCTCATACGATCATCAGAGTCGTGGATCAGCTCAGTAATCTTATCTTGACCAAACCACATGGCTAAACCATCCAGGTAGTTACTTCTCTGCCTTCCTTTGTTCTCTTCCCCTTGATCTTGCCAGTTGTCACCAATTTCTTCAATTTATTTCTTCTCATACGTGCCCAAAAAATGTTGACTGTCTAATTCTAATTTCTCTAATCAGTTTACGATTTTCATTTGTTTCTTGTAGGACTTGGTCATTGGTTTTTCTGTGTGTCCATGGTATTCTTTGCACTTACCTCAGAAACCACATTTCCACAGCCATCACATATGTTTTTCAGCCTATTTGCTCATTGTCTATGCTTCACATCTATACAAAAGCACAGGTTCTATGTAACACCTCAACGCTCTTTTTCTCATTGCAAATGACATCTTTTTATTGGTCAGTATGTTTTCCATCTTGCAAACACCTACCTTCACCATGGCGATTCTTGTTCAAATCTCTTCAAGACATCTCCCATCAGATGTTATGACTGTTCAGAGATAATTGTACTGATTCACTTCTTGAAGAATATTCCAATTTACTTGTATATTATACATTGTGGTATTTTCTTCTTCCTAGTGACGACCATAATCTGTGTCTTTTTACAATATAATTCTAACCCTAGTTAGATCCTGCTCATTACATAGTCAACAATAGATATAAGAAATTGTATTACATAATGTAGAGATCGAGAGGCATTGATGTGTCAGAACAGGACAACAACAAAGTCAAACAGCACAATGCTGTCTCGGCAAGGCTTTATCGGCTGTCCA
The DNA here is from genome assembly GCA_963921405.1 of Cepaea hortensis. Classification (NCBI taxonomy): domain Eukaryota; kingdom Metazoa; phylum Mollusca; class Gastropoda; order Stylommatophora; family Helicidae; genus Cepaea; species Cepaea hortensis. The sequence goes on from OY992896.1 coordinate 3,926,425, forward strand.
CTTTCGGGTAAAACTGACATATATCATCATCATGTGCCATGCTGATAATCGTGAGCAGTCATGTTTCACCATCTCATACGATCACCAGATTCGTGGATCAGCTGTGTTCTGGTCTCAGTTATGCCAAGTGGCAAAGCCATCCAGGTATTTAACTCTCTGCCTTTCCCTTGTTCTTTTCCCCTCAATCTTGCCAACAGGTCAACAAGTTCTCCAGTTTATTTCTTCTCATAACGTGCCCAAAAATCTTGGCACATACCACAGTGGCTCGACATAGTGAAGATAACGTTCAACTTACTGAAATATTGGGAAAACATGTCTGCGTTGAGAGTAGCACTCATCAGGATGACCTTGAGGTCAGGTCGCTGTTGTATGAGATCCTTGAGAATGATCATGAGGAAGTCAGACTGGAGGTCGCGCTCATGAATCTCATCAAGTATGATATGAGTGGCCCGTCTGAGAGACCTGTTCCACATGGTTGAGTGGCAGTAGATAAAGCAACAGGATTACATCAATATATTCTACGATCAGGTTTAAATCTGCCTATTAGTATGTAATATATAATATAAAGAATATGAAACAAATACAAAATAATAGAGTATATGTGACTCTGTCATTGAAAGCCAGATAAAACATTCTTGCATGTTACACGGAGGGCGGATTCGAATGTTTAAATCTGACCTGAGCTGCCAGGTTGTCCCAGCCTACGAATGTTTACATCTGACCTGAGCTGCCAGGTGGTCCCAGACTACAATGGGTACCTAGATATGTCCTGGAGAGTACAAGTGTCCAGTGTGATACTGACCACATGACTCACTGACAGCTGGAAGGGCTATACAATATGGGTCTGGCCCATATGCCTGATGTGGCTCAGGTGTGTACACGGTCCTGGACTGACTGACTATATTATGTAGAACCAATGTTAGCATACGGCTGTCAATCATCGATAATTAGTAAGCCAGTAAACATATATATCTCTTGATGCCTCAAAGACATGGTTTCACAGAAGAATGCTGACAACTCCTTGGACCGACAAAATTAGTAACTTCAATATTTTGAAATAGGCTAAGACACGAAGATAACTTATTAAAAACACCAGAAAGAGGCAATCATGGTTTGTTCCTTTTTGACCCTGTATTCTCCCATTGAGACATCTCTCAACCAACTCCATCCTATCTATGGCTATCTCTGGCAGCTCCGCCCATGTCCATATTAATCATTTCTATCCCTAATTCTCTCCTCCATGATCTTCTTCACCGTCAGTTATCAACATTTGCTATAAGTCTATTCCAGCACAGGTCAAATACAGGATAGGTCGCCTGAGGACTTCACGGGTAACCCCACCCCCAGAGTTTCTCTCGAAAGGTGGCTCCAATTGGCTTGATCAACTCCCTCAGTTCTGCATGTTTTTAGATCCTTCTGTTTTGTTTGCCAGTCACCACTGGAGGATGTGGAACCAGACGTGGCACTGCATTCTTTTACATTCTGGGTGACTGCATCCTGCCTAATTCAATTACTTGTAGTCATGTGTGAGAGGAACAAAACTAGACTGATAACTGCAAAAGATTTTCCTCTTAGCAAGAGAATGTGAGGAAAACAGTGAGAGAAAACACGTTTTGCAGCCTACCATGCATGTCGTAAGAGGCGACTAAGGAGGCTTGATGGTTCCGTCGCCCTGCTACTGAGTGAGTGCGTGGCGCGACACTGTGAGCTGTAAGTTTCGTGTGAAATGCTTTTGAATCTGCCCGAGGTTTTTTGGAATGTGACTGCATGTTCCGAGCGATGGCAGATGGCTATGTCCCAGAGTTGACCGGTTCTTGCCTTATGCAGAAATGCGTGGCTGCTGGGCTTCTGGTTGACTGCCACTGCCATCGACGATGAACTGCATTTCGTGGACTGTGTGGGTGAACATCTAGGAAACATCCAGTTGGGAAAATGACTGCCGATTCCATCAGAAATGAACTGGGTGTTTTGTGGGGGACTATTGTGTTGACATTCTGGCGGTGGCATTATGCACAGTGTATCTGTGCGGGCTGTTGTTTGTCGAGACTCCTGTCTTCTCCATTTTTCACATTGGGCAGTGGGGAGCGTTTTGTGTGATATTCACTGGCACAGGAACGGAGCATAATGGGGATGACCCGTTGCTGTGAAGTTGGAACTGCGACTAACTAACGTTTTGCATATTCTGCTAGTGTCTGAGCTTGAAGAGGGGAAAGAGAGTTCTGCAGCACAGCTCCCATACAGCACAGCTCCCATACAGCACAGCTCCCATACAGCACAGCTCCCATACAGCACAGCTCCCATACAGCACAGCTCCCATACAGCACAGCTCCCATACAGCACAGCTCCCATACAGCACAGCTCCCATACAGCACAGCTCCCATACAGCACAGCTCCCATACAGCACAGCTCCCATACAGCACAGCTCCCATACAGCACAGCTCCCATACAGCACAGCTCCCATACAGCACAGCTCCCAGACAGCACAGCTCCCAGACAGCACAGCTCCCAGACAGCACAGCTCCCAGACAGCACAGCTCCCAGACAGCACAGCTCCCATACAGCACAGCTCCCATACAGCACAGCTCCCATACAGCACAGCTCCCAGACAGCACAGCTCCCAGACAGCACAGCTCCCAGACAGCACAGCTCCCATACAGCACAGCTCCCAGACAGCACAGCTCCCAGACAGCACAGCTCCCAGACAGCACAGCTCCCATAATGAGGATACTTCAGTACAGAGTCAGGAGTAGAGTCTGAACATCAGCCTCACTGTGATACAAACAACTCTTTACACGGCTCAAACAGCCTGAGTATTACTGCATCAGACTTCAGAGATAAATCTTAGTCTTAATCAGACTTCAGAGATAAATCTCAGTCTTCACTGGACTTCAGAGATAAATCTCAGTCTTCACTGGACTTCAGAGATAAATCTCAGTCTTCATGGGACTGTTATGGGACAGAGTTAAAACTCAAGTCTTGACATAGTGACTTAGTACCTTACGCCACGATATATGGCAACAGGTCTCTTATCTTTCTATATCATCTTTGCTTATGTGCACACGAGTGTGTTAAAAAGGAAAATCGCTCTCACACACTAATATAAAAACAAATATCAATCATCTCCCTTGATATTTAAAATAATATATTCACTCTGATATAAAAAAAGATTGATCTAGTTTATAACAGAAGAATCAGCCTTCCCACACTCATCTCTCTCTCTCTCTCTCTCTCTCTCTCTCTCTCTCTCTCTCTCTCTCTCTCTCTCTCTCTCTCTCTCTCTCTCTCTTTCTCTCTCTCTCTCTCTTCTCTCTCCATCTCTGATATATAATGGCAGAAAGGAACCTGCCAGACTTACGGATCACCTTCAAGGAACTTGAGAACAATTCCAGTTGTACAGAACAAGATGGAACCCTGTGATCGAGGCTGCTTCCTGTACAAAAAGACAAATATGTAGTATTCACAACACGGCTCTGTCTGTAGCAAATGTGTAGTATTCACAACACGGCTCTGTCTGTAGCAAATGTGTAGTATTCACAACACGGTTCTGTCTTTAGCAAATGTGTAGTGTTCACAACACGGCTCTGTCTGTAGCAAATGTGTAGTATTCACAACACAGCTCTGTCTGTAGCAAATGTGTAGTATTCACAACACGGTTCTGTCTTTAGCAAATGTGTAGTGTTCACAACACGGCTCTGTCTGTAGCAAATGTGTAGTGTTCACAACACGGTTCTGTCTGGAGCAAATGTGTAGTGTTCACAACACGGTTCTGTCTGTAGCAAATGTTATGGATGTTATAGATCATTCTAATGCTAAGGTTGATAATGTTTTTGTTTGAGAAATCTGTTATTGATCAGTTTCCATCTGGCAATGTGTTTTCTGTTGATGACGTTTTCATCTGATTATGTTATTTTTATATTTTTGTCAGATAACATAAATGTTATTGATGATGATTTTATATGATTATGTATTTTTATGTTTTTGTCTGATGTTATTTTTGGTGAAGTTGATTTTAACCTGATTATTTTTGTTTTTGCCTGATAATGCTAATTTTGTTGATGATGATTTTATATGATTATGTATTTTTATGTTTTTGTCTTCTTCTTCTTCTTCTTCCTTCTTCATTCATCCGGAGAGTTTTTTTCGGACAAAATTGTGCTGTGCCTGTTTACAGCAGAGCTGAGTTCTTGCACCGTTAGGCCGACACATGCGACTTCTGTGGGCATTTGTTGACCGAGTTAACCTTCCCGGGGATGTTTTTGTCTGATAATGTTATTTTTGCTGAAGATGTTTTTATCTGCTTATGTTGTTGATGATGATTTCATGTGATTATGTTGTTATTTTTATGTTTTGTTTTGTCTAACTGTTGTTGAAGTTTTGTTGATAACGTTACTAATACTATTATTGTCTCATTGTGTTGGTGTAACTATTCATGTTATTGTCAGACGATGCTGTAGTTGATGTTTTTTGTCAGATAAAGCGAATTTCACTGATATTTTTGTCTGATAATGCATATGATGATGATGTTTCATGAAGTAAATACATTTGACAAACAACAATAGCAAATATCTGGTACTCATCTGAAAGTCTAGGACCTCTGTCCACACCATTAGGGTATATGGTGCTAGCCCCACATTTCTAGACCAGGTCGGCGTTGCCAGGGTGACGTGCTCAATACCACGACAGCCACATTTCATCATCATCATGTGCCATGCTGGTAAGCGTGGGTGGTCATGTTTCAATTTTCACACGATCACCAGTTGAGGATCAGTTCAGTGTTCTTGTCTTGACCATATCACATGGTCAAGCCATCCAGGTATTTACTTCTCTGCCTTGTTTTCTTCCCCTCAATCTTGCTAGTTGTCACCAAGTTCTCCAATTTATTTCTTCTCATAACATGTCCAGAAGATCAGCCATTTTTATTTCCCAGCAAATTGTATAGTTCTCGTTTTGTTTAGACTGGGTCAAATTAGGCAAATTGTCTAGTTCTCATTGTGTTTAGACTGGGTCAACACAGATTAACGAAAAAAAAATCCCTGCATCGAAGGAGATTTGACCACATGAGCACCAGCCCAGCAAGTAGGCCTACTAGTCACTGCACCGTCTCGGCTCTCCTTGAACACAGCCAACCTGGCAATATAGGCCAACCTGGCAATATAGGCAAACCCAGGCTTATGGATAAATGGATAAGAGAACTTGCTCTTAAACTTCCAATGTGCTGATGCCAAGGTAGCGGGCACTAATCAATTGGACTAAAATACTGATTAGTCATCCTTGACTTTATTTTTTTTTTTTTTTTTCGCATATCCTATTTACAGGATATCACTGTTGTTGATGTCTTGGCAAGACTACGCTCAGTAGTTTGCCACTGCTTTCTGAGTGACCAGCTCACATACCCCCATAAGTAACCAACACGACGCGATCCGCTACCAAATCTCGTGCAGCTGTGTTCCCCTACGTGGATATATGGGATTACGGAGAAAGTCGTTAACCTCTTCGCCAGGTAGCCCAGCCATCCTTGACTTGGGAACATAAATTACAGGTATCTCAGAAGTCGGAGTGGGTTCGCCTGATGCCGGGGGACAGCAGTAATAGGAGGAATTCCCCACCGGTTGAGAACCACTGCACTAGAAGTAGTGTCTGGATTATGCTTAAGTTCAAAGTGAGTGAACACAACCAAGACAAAAAACCCAGAGTTACAGAATCAAACACAACCAAGAAGACAAAAACAAAGGGACAGCATCATAAGTTACAATATGAAAATGAGGTCAACTTACGTCTCTAGTCGGATCTGGTAGCCCACACTTGAGGTGCGACTGGCATCAACCTTCTCGCATCGTTCTGCAGCAACCCGTTCCGCGACCTGGTCACCATAAAACATCCATCTCAGCACACAATAAATACAAAGGCCTACAGTCGTAACCCAGATAGTATCTAGGACAGTTAGTTGGTCACGGTTCGAATTTCACGGCAAAGGGTCACCCCATAATGCTCTGTTTCTGTGCCAGTGAATATCACACAAAATGTCCCATGTGAAAAGTGGAACAGACAAACCAACAGCATGTACAGGCATACATGCATAAAGCCACTGCCAGAAAGCCAACACAACAGTCCGCCGCTAAAATTACAGTTCATCATCGTTGGAAGCGGCAGTCATTAGAAAACCAGCAGTTGCACACACAATGCTGAATAAGGCAAAACTAGCTAGTTCAACCAGCTGTCCGCCATTTTTCTGAACAAAGGCGTTCATGTCTCTCCAGAGACAGAGTAAAACCAAAAGAGAGGTGTTACTGCTTAATAGCCACTCATGCCACATCTGTTCGTATGTTGTGTTACTTGAGAGAAACTACACATGGATGCTTTGAGAGTAGGTTCCTAGTTATTTTTGTGGTAATGTGTTATGTTCAAAATACTTGTAATGCATCTTCACACACAATAACCTCACATGAAGATCTATCACAAACATCTTCACGCATAATACCCTTACATCAAGATCTATCACAAACATCTTCACATGCAATAACCTCACATCAAGATCAATCACAAACATCATACATAATACCCTCACATCAAGATCTATACTAAACATCTTCACATGCAATAACCTCACATCAAGATCAATCACAAACATCATACATAATACCCTCATATCAAGATCTATCCTAAACATCTTTACACATAATACCCTCACATCAAGATCTATCCTAAACATCTTCACACGCAATAACCTCACATCAAGATCTATCACAAACATCATACATAATACCCTCACATCAAGATCTATCCTAAACATCTTTACACATAATACCCTCACATCAAGATCTATCCTAAACATCTTCACACGCAATAACCTCACATCAAGATCTATCACAAACATCATACATAATACCCTCACATCAAGATCTATCACAAACATCTTTACACATAATACCCTCACATCAAGATCTATCCTAAACATCTTCACACGCAATAACCTCACATCAAGATCTATCACAAACATCATACATAATACCTTCACATCAAGATCTAACACAAACATCTTCACATGCAATAACCTCACATCAAGATCAATCACAAACATCATACATAATACCTTCACATCAAGATCTAACACAAACATCATACATAATACCCTCACATCAAGATCTATCCTAAACATCTTCACATGCAATAACCTCACATCAAGATCAATCACAAACATCATACATAATACCCTCACATCAAGATCACAAACATCTTTACACATAATACCCTCACATCAAGATCTATCACAACCAACACATCTTCACACACATTACATCTTCACACACATACCCTGATATGACAAGCATGCACAAAATGGTCAGCTTACAGATATTGCACTAATTCTCCGAGGCTGGGTACAGATCAGCCTGCACTGCGAACCAACCCCTCTGGCAATAAAATCATCCAGGATAAACTGAGGAACCTGAAATGAAGTGAAGTGAATGGGATGAAATTAAACAAAGTGACGTGAAATGAGTGAGTAGAAATTAAAGAGAAGGAAGTGCAACAAGAAAACAGAGAAAATGTGAGCAGACAACATCAAGAGATGGACATACAGATGACTGTATGAATGCTTTATGAAGATGCTGGACAAAGGGGCTTGGAGACTCATTACAATGTTGTAATGGCACATGATGATGATGATGATGATGATGATGATGATGATGATGATGATGATGATGATGATGATGATGATGATGATGATGATGAAATGAAAGCAAATAATTGGGTGCCTAGCACCCTTAAAAGAAAACCTCATGTGTGAATGGAAGTGTGCAGTTAACGTTGAGAATGTGTGAATGGAAGTGTGCAGTTAACGTTGAGAATGTGATTTGTATTGTTCATGTCTGAATGGAAGTGTGCAGTTAATGTTGAGAATGTGTGAATGGAAGTGTGCAGTTAACGTTGAGAATGTGATTTGTATTGTTCATGCGTGAATGGAAGTGTGCAGTTAACGTTGACATTGTGTGATGTGTATTGTTCATGTTTGAATGGAAGTGTGCAGTTAACATTGAGGATGTGCGATGTGTATTGTTCGTGTTTGAATGGAAGTGTGCAGTTAATGTTGAAGATGTGCGATGTGTATTGTTCGTGTTTGAATGGAAGTGTGCAGTTAACGTTGAGGATGTGCGATGTGTATTGTTCGTGTTTGAATGGAAGTGTGCAGTTAACGTTGAGGATGTGTGATGTGTATTGTTCGTGTTTGAATGGAAGTGTGCAGTTAACGTTGAGGATGTGTGATGTGTATTGTTCGTGTTTGAATGGAAGTGAGCAGCTAATGTTGAGAATGTGTGACATGAAAGTGAAGACAGGACTGTCTTGTACTAACTACCATGTCCGAGATGGCCTCTCACCTGCGTAGTTTTCCCACATCCTGTTTCTCCGCTGATAACTAGGACTTGGTTGTTGGCGACGGCTGCCACAATTTTCTAGGAGACATAACATCAACATAGCAAATACGTTAATAATAATAAAATAATCATGGCTATAATCACCATCATTATCCAAATTACCAGCACTATCATTATCTTCACCATCATTATCATCATTACCATCATTATCATCAATACCATCATTATCATTATTACCAACACTATCATTATCATCAACACCATCATCATCAATTTTGTTTTTATTTCATGTCCTTTGCAGGACATGACAATCAACCCCAGGTAGATTCTCTGGGCAATTTTACGTTCAGTAGTTTGCCATTGCTTTCTGAATGAGAAGTCATCAGTATCACCATTATTATCAATACTACCAACATCATCATCATCGGCACCGCTACCACCACTATCATCATCATTACCACTATCATCAATATCCCCGTTTATCATCGTGATGTGCCATGCCATGCCGATAAGTGTGGGCAGTCATCTTCTGCGACCTCACACAATAACCAGAGTTGTAGATCAACTGTATTTTTGTCTCGACCTTGCCATGTGGTAAAGTCATCCAGATATTTACTTCTCTGTCTTCACTGAGTTTGTTTACCCTCAATCTTGCCAGTTGTCACCAAGTTCTTCCACCCATCTATGCCACACTATATAACATCCACCATGTCTACAGACAGAATGGTGGAGAAGGCCCCAGGACTCCACCCCTTCAACTGAGCTTGGAGGTACAAGTGTCACTAAAGTCTTTTAGGACATTAAAGGGACTCTTGTAAAACACTAAAATCTGGTAAGACATTAAAGGGACTCTTATAAGACATTAAAGGGACTCTTGTAAAACACTAAAATCTGGTAAGACATTACAGGGACTCTTGTAAGGTATTACAGGGACTCTTGTAAAACACTAAAATCTGGTAAGACATTAAAGAGACTCTTGTAAGACACTAAAGTCTTGTAAGACATTACAGGGACTCTTGTAAGGTATTACAGGGACTCTTGTAAAACACTAAAATCTGGTAAGACATTAAAGAGACTCTTGTAAGACATTACAGGGACTCTTGTAAAACACTAAAATCTGGTAAGACATTAAAGGGACTCTTGTAAGACATTAAAGGGACTCTTGTAAAACACTAAAATCTGGTAAGACATTAAAGGGACTCTTTTACGCTCCTTAAGACATATTGGACATATTTTATTGACCAATCAGCACTTGTTGGATGTCCCATATCTTACAACAATTGGCACTTGTTGGATGTCCCATGTCCTACAACAACAATTGGCACTTGTTGGATGCCCCACATCCTACAATCAGCACTTGTTGGCTGTCCCATATCTTACAACAACCGGCACTTGTTGGATGTCCTATACCTGACAACAGTCGGCACCTGTTGGATGCCCCATATCTAACAAAAGTCAGCACCTGTTGGATGTCCCATATCTGACAACAGTCTGCACTTATTGGATGTCCCATATCTTACAATAAGCGCCACTTGTTGGATGCCCCATGTCCTACAACAACAATCGGCATTTGTTGGATGCCCCATGTCCTACAACAATCGGCACTTGTTGGATGTCCCATGTCCTACAACAATCGGCACTTGTTGGATGTCCCATGTCCTACAACAATCGGCACTTGTTAGATGTCCCATGTCCTACAACAATCGGCACTTGTTGGATGTCCCATGTCCTACAACAATTGGCACTTGTTGGATGTCCCATGTCCTACAACAACAATTGGCACTTGTTGGATGTCCCATGTCCTACAACAACAATTGGCACTTGTTGGATGTCCCATGTCCTACAACAACAATTGGCACTTGTTGGATGTCCCATGTCCTACAACAATTGGCACTTGTTGGATGCCCCATGTCCTACAACAACAATCGGCATTTGTTGGATGTCTTATGTCCTACAACAATCGGCACTTGTTGGATGTCTTATGTCCTACAACAATCGGCACTTGTTGGATGTCTTATGTCCTACAACAATCAGCACTTGTTGGATGACCCATGTCCTACAACAACAATCAGCACTTGTTGGATGCCCCATGTCCTACACCAACAAACAGCACTTGCTGGATGCCCCATGTCCTACACCAACAAACAGCACTTGTTGGATGCCCCATGACCTACAACATTCAGCACTTGTTGGATGCCCCATGTCCTACACCAACAATCGGCACTTGTTGGATGTCCCATGTCCTAAAACAACAATCGACACTTATTGAATGCCTCATGTCCTACAACAATCGGCACTTGCAAGAGGAGACTGAGGACAAATGAATTTCCCCAAAGCACAACTATACAAGTCAAGCCAAGGATCCTTCTACACACCTTCAGCCATACTGGCTACGTGGTGCCAGACCCATGTTGTATAGACCAACTGACCCGCCGTGGGTCATGGGTTAATATCAAACAAGCAGCCTTTACTGTCCCTGACATTTCCAAGTACTCATCTGGAGATGTTTAAGAGCACGCACCTTTCCCATTGGAACAATCACCTGGGAGACCTGTACACTTACTAAACAAGCTGAACATAGCATAAATCTTTGAATATAAATATATAGACGGGTTCTAAGAATATCTTGGATAAAGTAAAGAACAAATGCATCCATACTTCAAGAGCTGAATATTGAAGATGGTTGGCTATTAAAGACGACAAATCATAGAAAATTGAAATATTTTGGCCACTTGAAACGTCACAAAAGTTTGGTTAGAACAATAATGGAGGGGTATATGCCTGGGAAGAGAGGAAGAGGAAGGCCAAAGAGAAGATGGGTGCAGAATGTGGCAGATGATCTCCAGATGGGTGTATCGGATGTGGGTCATCTTGCTTATGACCGGGAAGTGTTCCGGAAGGTTGTTATGGGAGCAAGGTTCTGCAAAGGACTATTGTACTGAATGAATGAATGCATCTTGAGCTGGGTCAATCTCGAAGCCCAGGTCATCGCATCTCATCCCTCTTGTACCTTGCGGTGTTGAGATGAAGCATAAGCTCGTTTACAGGCTTCATATATCGAGATACCCATGGACTCTGTTATTCCCTCTGTCCATCAGAGCAAAGGTCAATTTCACAAAATCTACATCAATAGAGATATCAACTAGACAAATATTCCAGCCACTGCTCTACCACAGCTACTCAAAAGCCATCGTCAGGCAATTAATTGTCACTGTTCAATATTCCAAAGAAGGAACAATGGGCCTAGCACTGCTGCTAAAGTCACTACATTTACAATCTTACGTCTTTATAAGAATAAGAAGGCAGCTTCTTTCGGAAGTCTAGCATCCTGGCAAACTGAGGATTACTGTTCAGGTGCCGAGCTTTCTCTGAAATCTCTCGGTCCAGCCTGGAGTTATCTCCGTCGAAGACATCATTTTGATAATCTGAAACAGAATAGTAACAACGTTAATGTTCTTTGGTATATGTTGCTTGTGTGCGTTTAGTAAGCAGGAGTCTAATAAAAAGTATGGTGTCAAGAAACAATATGGGGTTTATGAAGAAATATGGGGTCAAGATCCCACAAAAAGCACAAACAAGAACCCACTGACAGCACACACAAGATGCCACCAACAGCACACACAAGATGCCACCAACATCACACACAAGATGCCACCAACAGCACACACAAGATGCCACCAACATCACACACAAGATGCCACCAACAGCACACACAAGATGCCACCAACATCACACACAAGATGCCACCAACAGCACAAACAAGATGCCACCAACAGCACACACAAGATGCCACCAACAGCACACACAAGATGCCACCAACAGCACACACAAGATGCCACCAACAGCACACACAAGATGCCACCAACATCACACACAAGATGCCACCAACAGCACACACAAGATGCCACCAACATCACACACAAGATGCCACCAACAGCACAAACAAGATGCCACCAACAGCACACACAAGATGCCACCAACAGCACACACAAGATGCCACCAACATCACACACAAGATGCCACCAACAGCACAAACAAGATGCACCAACAGCACACACTAGATGCCACCAACAGCACAAACAAGATGCCACCAACAGCACAAACAAGACCCCACCAACAACACACACCCACACACAAATCCAGCAACAATAAACCCACCTGCTCCAGCCCCCTCTCCCACATATGGATAGTCCCCGTGAGCCTGCATGTACTGGACCACACCTGTGACACTTGGCAAGGGCCGCCCATCTTCATCATAGTCGTCCAGATCTAAGGCAGAGTCTTCCTGTAGACGGCCGTCCACTTGGGCTAACATGACCAGACCACATTCATTTTTATGAGCCAATCAGTGAAAGCAATTCTCATGATGATGATGATGATGATGGATGATGATGGATGATGATGGATGATGATGATGAAGATGATGATGATAACAGTGATGATAATGATGATAATATTTGTTGTTTTCTGTCGCTCGCCTTGAACTCATGCGTAGTCCGTACATATGCTACTACATCCAGTGCACTGGACTAATTTTTGCCTGTAGATTAGCTTTTACTATTACCAGTTTCCCTCGCCATCAGGCGAACCCACTCCAATTTCTGAGGTACTGGTAAGTTACGTCCCCAAATCAAGGACGAGAAGTCAACATTTTAGACCATCTGACCGGTGTATAGTTATGATGATAATGATAGTCATGGTAATGATGACAATGTTGGTGATGATGATGATGATGTTGGTGATGATGATGTTGGTGATAATGATGATGGTGGTGATGATGATGGTGGTGATGATGATGATGATGGTGGTGATGATGATGATGATGATGGTGGTGATGATGATGATGGTGATGATGATGATGATGATGATGATGGTGATGATGATGATGGTTGTGATGATAATAATGTTGATAATGTAATGACAGTGATGATGATGACAACAGTAATAAAATAATGACCATAATAATAATGATGAGGGTAATAATAATGGTAATAATGATGGTAATCGTGATGATAATGGTAACGATAATGATGATAACGATGATGATCATGTTGTCACTGTTTAACATGTTAGTTGTGGTTCCAACTTCACGGCAAAGGGTCGTCCCCATTATGCTCCCCGTTCCTGTACCAGTGAATATCACATAAAATGCTCCTCACTGCCCCATGTGAAAAGTGGAACAAACAGGAGTCTCAACAAACCAACAGTCCTCACAGGTATACTATGCATAAGGCCACTGCCAGAATGCCAACACAACAGTCCGCCACGAAAAATACAGTTCATTGTCAATGGAAGCGGCAGTCACTAGAAAACCAGCAGCCAAATATTACTACATAAGTTAACCCAGTTAGTTCATTGACCTGATGGCCACCATTTTTCTGTACATGCAGTTTAAGTTACAAATAACTGTGGGCAGATGTAAAAGCATTCCACACAAAATTCACAGCTCACAGTGTTGCTCCACGCACTCAACTCAGTAGCAGGGTGACTGAACCATGCACTACCAGTCCAAAATGAGGACAATGTGTAAGCAAAGCATAGCCACAAACATAAATATTTCAGAGGCCTTAACAGCTCAACTGCCTATCCTCCATGTTGGACCGGAAGTCCACTGTTTAACTTGTGCATTGCTGTGGACAGTCTACATCTGACTTCATTTGTTCAGCCTCCACTGTTGTTGATTACAAAGCTGAGATATTCTAGTAACATAGAACACAATCATACATCTAGAACAACAACTCAGTAGTACAAGAACGAACAGGAAAAAAACAAAAAAACAAAACACACACACACGCACGCATGCATGCGTGCGCGCACACACACGAGAGAGATAGAGAGAGAGAGAGAGAGAGAGAGAGAGAGAGAGAGAGAGAGAGAGAGAGAGAGAGAGAGAGAGAGAGAAAGAGAGAAAGAGAGAGAGAGACACACACACACACATTGTTTTAAACAACTGACAGTCATGGACATATAAATATTACCCATGAAGCTTGTGTGCTTGGAGTCCCGGTCTTGTCCATCCAGCATTTCACAACTATCAGGTGGCTCTTCTTTTACTCTAGGCTCCAGGGTTGTGTCTGAAAGTTATATAAACACTTCCTTATTAGTGATTTTACATACAACAACAATGCCATGCTTGTACAACATTCTTGAGATTTCACATCCAACAACTATGCTTGTACAACATTCTTGAGATTTCACATAGATTTCTAATGTCATCCATAAGTCTGCTGTCATCCACAGGTCTGCTGCATCCACAAGTCTCCTGTCTCCACAGGTCAGCTGTCTCCACAGGTCAGCTATCTCCACAGATCTCTGATTGATTGATTGATTGATCTAGGAACCGACATCACAGCATTCGGGACATTCCCATAAGTGCTCCGTCCCCATCCTCAGCAACCAGCGAAGAGTTCCAACACTAATAGTTCCAGTAGCAATCTGATTATATGTCCGTCTCACCTTTCCTCTGAGCGTCGAGCTCATCTGTCATCCATAAGTCTGCTGTCATCCACAAGTCTGCTGTCTCCACAGGTCTGCTGTCATCCACAAGTCTGTTGTCACCCACAAGCCTGCTGTCATCCACAAATCTGCTGTCATTCACAGGTCTGCTGCCATCCACAAGTCTGCTGTTTCCACAGGTCTGGTGTCATACACAAGTCTGCAGTCATCAAGGTCTGCTGTCATCAAGGTCTGCTGTCATCAAGTTCTGCTGTCCTTCACAGATCTGCTGTAATACACAGGTCTGCTGTCATACACAGGTCTGCTGTCATACACAGGTCTGCTGTCATACACAGGTCTGCTGTCATACAAAAGTCTTCAACGTTGTCTTTCACTCTGATTGTACATTTGTATACGGTTCACCCATCTTTTGATGCCATCGTCCGATTTATATCTCTGCCTCCCAGTTATTCACCCATCTTTTGATGTCATCGTCCCATTTATATCTCTGCCTCCCAGTTATTCATCCATGTGTTGATGCCATCTTCCCATTTATATCTCTGTCTCCTGGTTGTTTGCCAGCATTTGACTTAATATGCAGGAATGGCACAGCCATAAAATTCCTCACCTTTTACAATTAGTGCAATGGAATGTCAAGGACAATCAAACATTACCCATGTGACCTCTGTCCTTTGTGTCCAGCATCTCCCAACTATCTGGTGGCTCTTCTTTAACCCTTGGCTCCGAGTGTGTGTCTGAAAGATATGTAAACACTAGATGAGTATTTTCACCTTCATCCACCAATCCATCCATCATACAGATGTATAAAACACATGTCAAATTGAGGACCCTTTTCACACACTTTGAGAAACATTGGACACACGCTGGTAGCCACATATTTGTATAGATCCACTGAAACTTGAGCAACAGTGTGGTCAATATCACATAAGCAATCTTTTCTTGGTAGCCATTTCATGCTGGTTGATAGGGGGGGCCCAGGTCAGTTCAAAAAAATTCACCACAATATTGATCTGAATGTATATATACACCCACACGTACGCACTCTCTCTCTTCCCCTCATGTCTCTCCCTTTATCTCTCAGACACACATAGAGAGAGAGAGAGAGAGAGAGAGAGAGAGAGAGAGAGAGAGAGAGAGAGAGAGAGAGAGAGAGAGAGAGAGAGAGAGAGAGAGAGAGAGAGAGAGAGAGAGAGAGAGAGAGAGAGAGAGAGAGAGAGAGACTGTAAATGTGAATAATTCTGAACATACCCATTAACAATTCTTGATTCAGTGCCAAATAGACAGTGGGTTTGGACCAAACAAAAATGGATGGTGGAAAATGGGAAGCAGTGGTGATGTGTCACAAGTTGTTAATATGTTAGCAGACATGTTGTATTATATATTAAATTAAAGGGGGTTGTATAAGGACAACTACTGTATATAAGTGCATGGCAGACACAGGAAGTCACTTAAGATAATTAATCATCCCATGGCACTTAATCAGTTAACATAACCATGAACAACATAATCAGTTAACATAACCATGAACAACACAAACAGTTAACATAACCATAAACAACACAAACAGTTAACATAACCGTGAACAACACAATCAGTTAACATAACCATGAACAACACAAACAGTTAACATAACCATGAACAACACAAACAGTTAACATAACCATGAACAACACAAACAGTTAACATAACCATGAACAACACAATCAGTTAACATAACCATGAACAACACAAACAGTTAACATAACCATGAACAACACAAATAGTTAACATAACCCTGAACAACGCAATCAGTTAACATAACCATGAACAACACAAACAGTTAACATAACCATGAACAACACAATCAGTTAACATAACCCTGAACAACACAATCAGTTAACATAACTGTGAACAGCACAACCAGTTAACATAACTGTGAACAACACAAACAGTTAACATAACCATTGGCACCTTGCCGTCTTGACAGACGATAGTTTGTGCTTTAAAAAGGCATAATAACTTTTAACTATGGCGGTAGCGAGTGTGACTGATAAGGCCAATTTGCGCTGTAAATGTCCGTTCACAGTGGGTGCATGTGAACACGTGGTCATTTCCACCATCATGCACCATCTTACGTCTCAAACGCTTGGTGTGTGACTTTTCTGCAATAATTTTCTCCTTTGACTTTATTCCATTTCTGATATTTGCCCTCCATGCAACACGTTCAGCGGCGACTTGCTCCCAATGTGCATTATCAATGCCTGTATCAATCATGTCCCGCTTACACACATCTTTGTATCGTAGTAGAGGCCGACCCTGAGATCTCTTACCCATCTGTAATTCACCAAAAAAGATATCCTTTGGTATTCTACCATCATCCATCCTCCTAAGATGTCCTATCCATCTAAGTCTACGAAGACTGAGCATGGAATAAACTGTCACACAACCTGATCTTTCCAATACTTCAGTATTTGTGATTTTGTCTTGCCACTTAATACCAAGAATTCTTCGCAGACACCGCATATGAAAGCTGTTTAAATTGTTCTCTTGGTGTGAGTAAGTTGTCCAGGTTTCACTGCCATAGAGAAGAGTACTAAGGACACAGGCTTGATAGACAAGGACTTTTGTTTTGGCAGTAAGCTTCCTGTTCTCCCAGACTCTTTTTCTTAACCTGTTCATTGTTGTTGCTGCCTTACCAATCCGGATGTTGATTTCCTGATCTAGGGATAATTTGCTATTTACCACTGATCCTAGATATGTAAAATGGTCTACTATCTCTAGTTCGGCGTCGTCAATAAAGATTGATGGTACCCCATGTGCACCCTGTGACATAATCTGTGTCTTCTTTTTGCTAATTGTTAAACCAAATTCAGAACAAGCATTGGAGAATGCAGATAGTAGACATTGCAATTCTTCCTCAGAGTGGGTCGTAACTGCAGCATCATCTGCAAAAAGCAACTCTCTGATCAGTACCCTCCTAATTTTGGTCTTAGCCTTCAATCTCTGAGCATTGTAGAGGCCGCCATCTGAGCGTGAGTGAATGTATATACCACCATCCTGATCACGAAATGCATATTTCAGTAGAAGTGAAAAGTATATTCCAAAGAGGGTGGGAGCTAGTACACAACCTTGCTTAACTCCACTCTTGATTTCAAATTCTTCAGAAGTTGCACCATCAAACTTGATTATACCCTTCATGCCTGTGTGGAACGATTCCACAATGGACAGAAGAGTTGGTGGGCAGCCAATCTTCTTTAGTGCCTTGAACAGACCCTCACGACTGACCAAATCAAATGCCTTTGTGAGGTCGATGAAGGCAATAAACAGTGGTTGATTCTGTTCACGGCATTTTTCTTGCATTTGTCGCAATGAGAATATCATATCAGTGGTAGACCGGTTCTGTCGAAAGCCACACTGTGATTCGGGGTAGACTTGATCTCCTAGGACTTGAAGTCTGCGCAGAACAATTCTGGCAAATACTTTTCCAACAATACACAGAAGTGAGATACCCCTATAGTTGTTGCAGTCGCTCCGATCGCCCTTGTTCTTGTACAGTGTTATGATGCTTGAATCTTTGAAATCCTGTGGGACTTGTCCTTCACACCAGCATAGCTCTATTAGCTGGTGGATCTGTATAGTGAGTGTGTCTTGCCCACTCCTGATAACCTCTATTGGAATCCCATCCTTACCTGGAGCCTTGCCAGATGCAAGTTCATTTATAGCACACTTAACTTCTGTTATGGTGGGAAGTGTGTCCAGGTGGTCAAGAGTTGGTAGAGCCTCTATGGCGTTGAGGGCATTATCCGCTAGTTTGGTCTCACTTGAGTAAAGCTCCAAATAGTGCTCTACCCATCTGTCCATCTGCTGTTTCTTATCAGTGATGACTTCTCCAGTCAAGGTTTTCAATGGTGCACTTCTTTTGATCACTGGACCACAGGCTTTCTTTATTCCTTCATACATGCTTCTTATGTCTCCCTTATCACTTGCGATTTGAATGGACTCACATAACTTGATCCAATAATCATTTGCACACTGCCTGGCAGCCTTTTGCACATCCTTCCTAGCTTGCCTTAGCTCACTCAGAGTGTTACGCGTTGGTCTTTCCTTGTTTCTTAAGAGAGCTTTCTTCTTCTTATCAATCAAGGGCTGCAGAGTCTCGCTGTTGGCCGCAAACCAGTCCTGCCTCTTATGATCCACAGTGCCGTAAACCTTTACGGCAGTTTTACAAAGAGTTTCCTTAAGTTTATTCCATTTATCATTTACTGTACAATTTTCTGGTGTATCAGTGAAAGCGTCTTCAAGTTGCTGTTGAAACTGAAAGCACTTTTCAGGATCATGAGTGTTAATAATATTAATCCTGGGGCTAGATTTGTGTTTAGCTGTGTAGATTCTCTTTGGTCTCAGTCTAACCCTTGCAACAACCAAAGAATGATCCGTATCACAGTCAGCACTGTGGTAACTACGAGTCAATGATATATGGTTCAGATGTTGTCTCCGTGTGATGATGAAGTCCAGCTGGTGCCAATGGCCGGATCTTGGATGTTTCCATGTGACCTTATGCATCTCTTTTGTTTTAAAAAAAGAGTTTGTAATACATAGGTCATTACTGGTGCAATGCTCCAGCAGCCTTTGCCCATTTTCATTCATGCGACCGATGTTGTATTTTCCAAGGCACACTGGCCATGAACTCGAGTCCTTGCCCACACGAGCATTGAAATCACCGAGCATATAAATGTAGTCGGATTTTGGAACTGCCTTGATCACAGAGTCTAACTCCTCATAGAACAAATCCTTCACATCATCAGAGGAATCGAGAGTCGGTGCATATGCAGTAATAATGGTGGCAAACCCACAAGAGGTTGCCAAGCGCAGGGATAATAGTCTTTCATTTCCTCCTGCTGGAATTTCAATCATTCCCAGTAGCGAATTCTTCACTGCAAAGCCCACACCGTGTTGCCTTTTTTCTGCCTGCCCTTTACCCTTCCAGAAAAAGGTGTAGTTGTTTTCCCTGAGTAACCCTTCCTCAGCGAGGCGAGTCTCCTGCAGGCCAGCAATATCAATGTTAAGACGATTGAGTTCGGCATCAATCACAGCCGTTTTTCTCACATCGTCAATATTGGTCAAGTCAGTGGAAAATCCTGGACACATGGTTCTCACGTTCCAGGTTGCAAGCCGTAGCTTGAGGTTTCTATTTATATTTTTGTTTGTACCTGGTGCATTGGTTTTACAGCCTGCGATTCAGATTTTGTCCTAGCCCCAAGCACCCATTGAAGCAGGCAGGCTGTGGCGGATCAGCACCCAATTGGCTGGGGGCTGCCCAGCTTGAGGCGGGCGGTAGCTGATCAGTGACACCTATAGGTGTCTCCCACCGTCAGAGGCAACGCGTGGCGCCCCATGTCTACGCCAACTGACAAGGACTTATAACCCGTAACAGTTGCCTCTCGCTTTGATTCCGAGACCAGTTAAGACCAGGGATGGAGTTATTGCCTCTCCATAGCACAAAGCCTGGGCTAAAATATAGAGATCATGTGTTGCCCATGCAGCATGATCCCTCTCTCGGCCTGCCTAGTTCACTCCAGAGGAAAGGTAACACCCCTACATCTGGAACAAGACAAGCTGCAGAAGCTGCCGGATCAGCAAAGCAATGCTCTAACTGTCCGCCTGTCGGAGCTTCGATCCTAGACCAGTCGCCAACCAAGGCTTAGGGCCTGGTCTGCCCTGCCATGACAATTTTGTCTTTAGCTTGCATTTCCTCGCACCAAGGTAAGGCTTGTACCCTCCTAATTGCGCTCTTCCGCCCGAAGCCGTTGGCACAATGTGGGGTGTCGGGTTTGGTAAGCGCCGCCCAACGTTCGGCGCTAACAGAAACCAGGTAGTACCGTCTACTGTTATACGGTAGCTCAGTCATATGAACAACACAAACAGTTAACATAACCATGAACAAAGCAATCAGTTAACATAACCATGAACAACACAAACAGTTAACATAACCATGAACAACACAATCAGTTAACATAACCCTGAACAACACAATCAGTTAACACAACCATGAACAAACAGTTAACATAACCGTGAACAACACAACCAGTTAACATAACCCTGAACAACACAATCAGTTAACATAACCGTGAACAGCACAACCAGTTAACATAACTGTGAACAACACAACCAGTTAACATAACCCTGAACAACACAACCAGTTAACATAACCCTGAACAACACAACCAGTTAACATAACCGTGAACAACACAACCAGTTAACATAACCGTGAACAACACAACCAGTTAACATAACCGTGGACAACACACATTAAACCAACCAACATCTTCACTCTGTAATCAGTAAAATAAGTGTTAGTGACATCACATGAAGAGCATCATCTGCGTACCCGTAGAGGTGTTGCTTCGGACTGGTAGCGGCATTCGACCCGGAGGTAAGCGACGGCTCGTCTCGCCGGCCTGTAAATCATGGAGTAGATGGCGAAGGTTCCTCTCTCTAGCATGGTCTATAGCCACAGTTGGCCTCTGAAAGACAAGAATGGAAATAAGCATACATGTAGAGAAGTATACAACCTTCTTGAATTGTGTGCGTACGCATCTGTTGACATGCATAAATCTATCGATGTATTTGTGAGCATTCAGGAAATAACAGAAAACAACGGACCTCTTCTCATGCTATGAGGCATATTGGGTGCATGGTACTCATCCTATCCATCCATCATGTGCCATGCCGATAAGCATGGGTGGTAATGTTTGCCATCTCACTTGATCACCAGAGTTATGGATCAGCTCTGTATTCTTGTCTCAATTATGCCACGTGGCTATACCATCCAGACATTTATCTCTCCTGCCTTCCCCTTTTTCTTTTCCTCTTAATCTTGCTAATTGTCACTAAATTTTCTAGTTTATTTCTTCTTGTAACGCGTCCCAAAAATCTTGACTGTCAACATTTAATTTCTCTAAATCATTTTACAATTTTCATCTGTTTCTTGTAGCACTTGGTCATTGGTTTTTCTGTCTCCCCATGGTATTCTTTGCATGTCCCTCAGAAACCACATCTCCACTGCCTTCAGATGTCTCTCAGCTTGTCTGCTCATTGCCCACATTCAGGAAATCTACTGGTACCCATTTTAGTTAATCGACAGATCATCCTCATTGCACATCGAACCATTCAATCCATAAGTGCTCGGATCCCCTCCTCAGCATATCCCGCAGCGTGTAGCGGCAAACGACAACACTAGTTCTGTGTTGGTTTATTAATCTTCTTTGACTACCTGCGTAATGTTCTTGTTTGGCCACTCCTCTTTTAACTTGCTGTTCTCGCGGTCTGACCATGGCTGTACATTCACAGTCATCAATTGGTTCTCGCAAACGACTCACTTCTTGTAAAGCATTCAGTATATAGTACCTATTTTAAGTTAGTGTAACCTGGAAATCCAGCAAGTACCCAAACCAAAGAAATCAACAAATATGTCAGGGGAATGATGATGATGATTATGATGACAAGCAACTTCCTTACGTTTAATTTCTGCTCACTTTCTCTGCGAGTTCTATTTTTTCTGGCATACCACAATCCAATTTCTTTTCCTCTAAGACCCGGAGGGTGTCGTCCCCTGCTAGAAGAGTTCTGTTCCTCACTGTTACCTTCCCATGAGAAAAATGTGTGATATAATATTAATATTACATACAACATTACATAAAATGTTACAAATGCACAATGCAATGGTCTGATGTGTAATGTCATTGCGTAATCTCACTGAAGTGTAATGTTATGTCACGTATATGTCATGTTACTGATGTGTAATATAGTAATGTAAACTCATTGATCTGTGATGTTATGTCATGTTACAAATGTGTAATGTAATAATCTGATCTCATTGATCTGTGATGTTATGTCACACATATATAATGTTACGGATGTGTAATGTAATATTACATACACTATAAGATGATGAAAGAAGAGCACGGAAATCTTATATAGAACCTGTTTTGCTGTATGGCAGTGAATCATGGATTGTAAATGAACAATTTAGGAAGAGTTGCGTCAAAAGCCAATATCACAGCACTTTGGACATTCCCACACGTGATATGTCCTCATCTGCAACAGCCAGCGAATAGTCCCAATACCAATGGTACCAGTAACCGTCTGATTATGTGTCTGTCTGGCCTTTCCTATGAGTCCTGGGTGTCGGCCAGATACCTGTCGCTCCATTCTCTCCAAACTGTGATCAATGTAGGAAGAGCTTGGAAGCAACGGAGATGTGATTTCTGAGATTAATGTTGTGAATACCCTGGACTGCCAGAGCAACTAACAACAATTGCCTGAAAAAGGCTAATGAAACTAGAACATTATACACAACTATTTTTAAAACAAAAACAAAAGACAAACAGCATTCGTTGGTCCTATAATAACAAGACAGGCGGCAGAATAGAAACAGAGAGACAAACCATTAGAAATGGTACTTTATAGACTGATACAGTGGCGTGGAGGAATATCATCAGTAGAGTTGATCCAGAACAGCAAAGACCGAGATCTGTGGAGAGCCATGAATGCCTACTCCAGCCGGCACGGTACTTGATGATGATGATAATGATATAATGTTACTGATGTGTTACATGTATTAATGGCTGGCACCTTGCCATCTTGACAGATGATAGCTTTTTTACATTATGCTTAAGAAAAAGCATAATTACTACAACCCGTAGTGGGAGCTTCTACATAACACAAAGCTTGGGCTGAATTTTAGAGACCATGTGTTGCCCATGCAGCATGATCCCTCTCTCTCTACCTGCCAAATTTACTCCAGAGGAAAGGTAACACCAAATCATCTGGAACAAAGCAAGCTGCAGAAGCTGACTGATCAGCAAAGCAATGCTTTAACTGTCCACCTATCAGAGCTTTGATCCTAGACCAGTTGCTGACCAAGGCTAATAAAGTCTTTAGGTTGCATTTCCTCGCACCAGGATAAAACTTGCACCCTCTTAGTTGCACATGGTGTTTATAGTGTCAAACATTATATCTACTTCTTCTTCTTCAACCCTTGAGACTTCTAGTGTAGTTAGTCCTTAGTTAGTCATTTATCATGGTTTCAACATGACAAAGGGTCACTCCATAATGCTCCATTCCTGTGCCAGTGAATATCACACTAAATGCTCCTCACTTTCCCATATGAAAAGTGGAACAGACAGCAGTCCAAAGAAACTAACAGCATGCTCACGTATACATGCCAGAAAGCCAACACAACAGTCTGCCACTAAAATTAGTTCATCATCGATGGAAGCGGCAGTCACTAGAAAACCAGCAGTTGTGCACACATTACTGCATAAGGCAAAATTAGCAAGTTCAGCAACAGGCCGGCCGCCATTTTTCTGAACATGCAGTTCACAATACAAACCACTGTGGGCAGATGTAAAAGCATTCCATGCAAAAACCACAGCTCGCAGTGTCACCCCAGGCACTTAACTCAGTAGCTGGGTGATGGAACTATGTACTACCAGTCCAAGATGAGGAAAATGCAAAAGCATATATTTCAGTTACAAAATTCAACATGACATGGCTTTCACTTACCTTCCCATGGCTGATTAGAGCTATGATCTTGGCTATCACTTTGCCAATATCTTTCCCTCCCTCTGCCGCCATGATGACCACGAAACCGTGAACTCATTTTGTCTGTATATTTCTGGGAAGACACAAAAGAATCATTGTTGTAGCTGTAGTATTGTTGTGACTGTGATTGTGGTTTGATGTGATTGTAGTATGATTGTGGTTGTGGTTTGATGTGATTGTGGTATTGCTGTGGGTTATTTTATTGTTGTGGTTGTGTTTTGGGTTATCTTACTGTCGTGGTTGTTTTGTGGGTTATTTTACTGTTCTGGGTTATTTTACTGTTGTTGTTGTGTTGAGGGTTATTTTACTGTTCTGGGTTATTTTACTATTCTGGGTTATTTTACTGTTCTGGGTTATTTTACTGTTGTGGTTGTGTTTTGGGTTATTTTACTGTTGTGGTTGTGTTTTGGGTTATTTTACTGTTGTGGTTGTGTTGTGGGTTATTTTACTGTTCTGGGTTATTTTACTGTTCTGCATTATTTTACTGTTGTGGTTGTGTTGAGGGTTATTTTACTGTTGTGGTTGTGTTTTGTGTTATCTTACTGTCATGGTTGTGTTGTGGGTTATTTTACTGTTGTGGGTTATTTTACTGTTGTGGGTTATTTTACTGTTGCGGGTTATTTTACTGTTGTGGTTGTGTTGTGGTCCAGTGATCAAAAGAAGTGCACCATTGAAAACCTTGACTGGAGAAGTCATCACTGATAAGAAACAGCAGATGGACAGATGGGTAGAGCACTATTTGGAGCTTTACTCAAGTGAGACCAAACTAGCGGATAATGCCCTCAACGCCATAGAGGCTCTACCAACTCTTGACCACCTGGACACACTTCCCACCATAACAGAAGTTAAGTGTGCTATAAATGAACTTGCATCTGGCAAGGCTCCAGGTAAGGATGGGATTCCAATAGAGGTTATCAGGAGTGGGCAAGACAAACTCACTATACAGATCCACCAGCTAATAGAGCTATGCTGGCGTGAAGGACAAGTCCCACAGGATTTCAAAGATTCAAGCATCATAACACTGTACAAGAACAAGGGCGATCGGAGCGACTGCAACAACTATAGGGGTATCTCACTTCTGTGTATTGTTGGAAAAGTATTTGCCAGAATTGTTCTGCGCAGACTTCAAGTCCTAGGAGATCAAGTCTACCCCGAATCACAGTGTGGCTTTCGACAGAACCGGTCTACCACTGATATGATATTCTCATTGCGACAAATGCAAGAAAAATGCCGTGAACAGAATCAACCACTGTTTATTGCCTTCATCGACCTCACAAAGGCATTTGATTTGGTCAGTCGTGAGGGTCTGTTCAAGGCACTAAAGAAGATTGGCTGCCCACCAACTCTTCTGTCCATTGTGGAATCGTTCCACACAGGCATGAAGGGTATAATCAAGTTTGATGGTGCAACTTCTGAAGAATTTGAAATCAAGAGTGGAGTTAAGCAAGGTTGTGTACTAGCTCCCACCCTCTTTGGAATATACTTTTCACTTCTACTGAAATATGAATTTCGTGATCAGGATGGTGGTATATACATTCACTCACGCTCAGATGGCGGCCTCTACAATGCTCAGAGATTGAAGGCTAAGACCAAAATTAGGAGGGTACTGATCAGAGAGTTGCTTTTTGCAGATGATGCTGCAGTTACGACCCACTCTGAGGAAGAATTGCAATGTCTACTATCTGCATTCTCCAATGCTTGTTCTGAATTTGGTTTAACAATTAGCAAAAAGAAGACACAGATTATGTCACAAGGTGCACATGGGGTACCATCAATCTTTATTGACGACGCCGAACTAGAGATAGTAGACCATTTTACATATCTAGGATCAGTGGTAAATAGCAAATTATCCCTAGATCAGGAAATCAACATCCGGATTGGTAAGGCAGCAACAACAATGAACAGGTTAAGAAAAAGAGTCTGGGAGAACAGGAAGCTTACTGCCAAAACAAAAGTCCTTGTCTACCAAGCCTGTGTCCTTAGTACTCTTCTCTATGGCAGTGAAACCTGGACAACTTACTCACACCAAGAGAATAATTTAAACAGCTTTCATATGCGGTGTCTGCGAAGAATTCTTGGTATTAAGTGGCAAGACAAAATCACAAATACTGAAGTATTGGAAAGATCAGGTTGTGTGACAGTTTATTCCATGCTCAGTCTTCGTAGACTTAGATGGATAGGACATCTTAGGAGGATGGATGATGGTAGAATACCAAAGGATATCTTTTTTGGTGAATTACAGATGGGTAAGAGATCTCAGGGTCGGCCTCTACTACGATACAAAGATGTGTGTAAGCGGGACATGATTGATACAGGCATTGATAATGCACATTGGGAGCAAGTCGCCGCTGAACGTGTTGCATGGAGGGCAAATATCAGAAATGGAATAAAGTCAAAGGAGAAAATTATTGCAGAAAAGTCACACACCGAGCGGTGAGACATAAGATGGTGCATGATGGTGGAAATGACCACGTGTTCACATGCACCCACTGTGAACGGACATTTACAGCGCAAATTGGCCTTATCAGTCAACTCGCTACCGCCATAGTTAAAAGTTATTATGCCTTTTTAAAGCACAAACTATCGTCTGTCAAGACGGCAAGGTGCCAATGGTGGTTGTCTTATGGGTTATTTCATTGTTGTGGTGGTTCTGTGAGATATTTTACTGTTGTGGTTGTTTTGTCCAAAAAAATAGTGAAAATCACATATCTTAACACAGCAAAAACAAAGATAATGCATACAGATAAAACTATTATGGAGAAAGAAATATATGTTAATGAGGAAACATTGGAGGTGGTGGAAAATTTTGAATATCTTGAGTCACTGATTACCAACAATGGTGATACAGTGAAAGAAAAAGAAAAAGACGCATATCTATATTGCTCTTCAAAGACTAACACAACTGAATAAATTGTGGAGTGGGACAGATAGAACTACAAAAATTAGATTTTTTAAGAGCATACATCTTTCCCATTGCAACATACACGTACTAAACAAGCTGAACAGCGCATCATCATCATCATCATCATGTGCCATGTCGATAAGTGTGGGCAGTCATGTTTCACCATTTCACTCGATCACCAGAGTCGTGGATCAGCTCAGTGTTCTTGTCACGACCATGCCACATGGCCAAGCCATCCAGGTATTTACTTCTCTGCCCGACCCTTGATTTCTTCCCCTCAATCTTGCCAGTTGCCAGAAAGTTCTCCAATTTATTTCTTCTCATAATGTCTCCAAAAAACTATGACTGTCTACGTCTGATTTCTCTAATCAGTTTGCAGTTTTCATTTGTTTCTTGTAGGACTTGGTCATTGGTTTTTCTGTCTGTCCATGGTATACATTTATTTTCCTCAGAAACCACATTTCCACAGCCATCAGATGTTTTTCAGCTTGTTTGCTCATTGTCCAGCACATAAAGGCCTTTAAATATAAATGTTATAGATGATTTGTAAGAATACCTTGGATACAGAAAAGAACAAACGCATCCATACTTCAAGAGCTGAATATTGCAGAAGGTTGGCATTTAAAGACAAAACAAAGAAACTTGAAATAATTTGGTCACTTGAAACGTCATGAAAGTTTGGAGAGAACAATAATGGAGGGGTATATGCCTGGGAAGAGGAAGGCCAAAGAGAAGATGGGTGCAGGATGTGGCAGATGAGCTCCAGATGGATGTATCGGACGCGGGGCATCTTGCTTATGATCGAGAGGTTTTCTGGAAGGTTGTTGTGGCAGTGAGGTTCTGCAAAGGACATGCTACTGAATGAATGGTTGTTTTGTGGTTTATGTTTTTGTTATGATTGTGTTGTGGTTTTATTTTATTGTTGTGGTTGTGATATGATTGGTTTTGGTTGTGATTTGTTGTGGTTGTTTGTTGAGTTTATGATTTGTTGTTATTTGTCACGGTTGTGATTTATTGTGGCTGTGTGTTAATGTGGTTGTGGTATTGTTACAGTTACTGTAGTCTGTTGCGGTTGTTTGTTGTGGTGTGCTGCAGATGTGTTGTTGTTGCAGTTGTGACATTTATGTGGTTGTTGTAATTTAGTGGGAACGTTTTGGTTTGGTACTAAATAACTAATATTATAGGTCTTTAGTAGTACTATTTACTATATAATACTAAAAATATACTATTTAACAGAGAAATCATTTACAAATTTGAAATTAGCCAAGGGATCGATTTGTGAAAATAAACATAAAAATGTGATAAGTAAAGTAGTAAAGATTACAGATTAAAGAAGAGTGCAGAGAAAGCTGTATATGGAAAGCTGAAACAGCCGTGCTACAAATAATTAAATAATCACGCAACAGTCAACTTGAACTTGTCTCAGATACAACGTTGCCAGGCCAATGATAGCAGAAGACGCCAGATGGGAAAATAAATTAATTAAATAATATAATAAATAGTGTGAGTAGAGTGATAATCGCCGATGCCTGTTCAGACCAGACACTTTTACTGTGACTTACAACTAGCAACCAATGTAACTGCAAACAGCGTCCTTGTGTTTTGCTGAACACCGAGTGTGAAATATCGGCAAGAAACGAACACATGAAACACAAATCATTGACGTTAGTTATACCTAGCTAACAAGCATTGCGTCAATCAACATTGACATAGAAACAACCGAATGACGACGGTAACGAAGAGCAGCCATTACAACAAGCATGGCCAGGTGTTACATGCCAAATGTGGGAAAGATGGTCAAATCCTGAAGTGTGAACTTTTTACTTATAATATAGCATATAACAAAACAACTTGAAGCAGAAGAAGAGGCCGGCCACGTAAACAATGGACAGAGGGAATAGCAGATTCCATGAGAATCCCGATACATTAAGCCCATAAACGGGCACTCTCCTTCTGTTTATACCTCGACATCGCAAGGTACAAGAGGAACAAGGTCATAGATATTAATTATATTATAGCATTTATATAGCTTTTCCAACATTCAATTGCATCTAGAAAAAGTGCTGAAGTGCTACATATAACTTTGTATGGGTGTGAAACGTGGAAAATGAGCAGAAAAGCTGAAAAATATCTAATGGCGGTGGAAATGTGGTTTCTGGAGAGAATACACAGAATATCATGGTCTGACAGAAAAACCAAAGAACAAGTTGATTTGAGTTGAATTTGAAACAAATAGGTATATTAAATAAACTCCTGCGAACCTTTATCTACCAACACTCACACACGCACACACACACACACACGCACGCACGCACACACACACACGCACGCACACACACACACGCACGCACGCACACACACACACAGAGAATTTGAGTTGAGCTAAGAACTGACATCACTGCACTCAGGACATTGCCATACGTGCTCCGTCCTCTCGTTGAACAGCTAGCGAAGAGTCACACTACTAATCGTTACCACCGCTATTTGACTGAAAGTTATTCTGGTCTACCCTGTCAGTTTTGAATTTCTACTAGAATCTCCTGCCAATCCCCCGCAATCTCATCCTTTCCACATACGGGTTCTCAATCTTTTCCCCCCACCTCCCCCGGTCCATCAGGCGCACGACCACCTCTCCCTTGTCCATACATAGACAATCTACCACCGAGAGGTGCATTCCCTGCCAGCCTATCAGCTTGTTTATTCCCCCCGCACTCCCGCATGGCCAGGGTAAACAAAAAAATCATACAATTCCCACAATCTGTGACCTGTGAAGGGAGGTGAGCCATTCCACACGAAACATTCCTTTCTCCATCTTACTAAGCATACTCTTTGAGTACGTGATGAAGACAATGTGTGTTGCAGTAGTCTTCTCTAACCAACGGAATGCCGCTGTGACTGCTTCCACCTCCATTCCCATGTTGAAGGTCGTAACCAATGAAAAAGTCCCACAAGAAACAATGAAAACCGTACACCGTAACACTAATTAGAGAAATTAGACCTAGACAGGCAAGATTGTCTGAGCACGTTATGAGAAGAAATAAACTAGAAAACTTGGTGACAACTGCCAAGATTGAAGGGAAAAAGAACAGGGGAAGGTATAGAAGATGTAAATAGCTCGATGGCTTGGCCATATAAGGCATTGTCGGGACAACAATACAGAGCTCATCCACGACTCTGGTGATCGTGTAAGATGGCAAAACCATGACTGTCCACGCATATCGGCATAGCACATGATGATGATGATGATGATGATGATGATGATGATGATTGATGATGATGATTTCCGCCGTGTATCCTGCTACAGCCATGTCGAGTCCATTACAAAACAGATCATCACGACAGATGAATAACCTGTACATAAATGTTCATGTGGATTTGTTCACGTAGTTGCATCAGTATATGTTTGTTGTTTATGTGCAGACGAAGGCTTTAGCCCCAATGTCCATTTTGTCACCTGTGAAGAGAGGAAGAGGAAGGCCAAAGAAAAGATGGGTGCAGGATGTGGCAGATGGTCTCCAGATGGGTGTATCGGACGCGGGACATCTTGCTTATGACCGAGAAGTTAACCGGAGGGTTGTTATGGGAGCGAGGTTCTGCAAAGGACATGCTAATGAATGAATGAATGAATGAATGCATGAATGAATGAATGAATGATCGTATTCTAGCTCACCGACTCTACTTCTCGCGTGTGTTGATTCACTCATTGTGCTTACTGGGTAGCAGCAAATTTTAAAAAGTGGCCTTTTAATACATTAAGATCCTCCGAAATCAGAGAGTATCTGCCTGCACGGCGAAGAACCACCAGAGAGTATCTGCCTGCACGGCGAAGAACTACCAGTCTGCACACCAATAAGCCAGACATGGGACAACGGATACTCACGCAAACCTCAGGTCCTGTATGACATCACACTGATGTTGAACAACAGGATGCCTTCATCCGACATACAGGACTTCACGCTGGAGTTTTTGTGTGTCCACAACCTGCTACCGGTCCCTGTCATCCCCTCTTCCCCATCACGACATATCAACATAAGGCATCGTTATCCCTAGTCCCTTGATCTCCTTGCTCGTAATTTATGTCAACATTAAACAGAGTATGCGATAAAAGAAGGGACGGCTCAGCAGGATATAGTTTAGTTTAGTTAGTTTAGTTTAGTCGATGGATCAATATCACGGCACACGGGTGTAACCCATAAACGCTCCGTTCTCCTCCTAACTCAAACCTGAGTCTGAAGAACCTCAGCTCAGTGCACGAACTCCGTAGTACCGGCGAGGATCTTGAAATACTTTGGGTAGATTTTTAACTCGAAATTTTGCCCGGACAGCGCCGTTAGGCTACTCTTTTTCGATTTCCAACTGCCAAGGGATTTTTTACGCGCGCAACAATACACACGTGCGTCCGATCTCGCTACCCAGAGACCAGGGGAAATGTTATTACTAGAAGTCCACCTGAAATAAATCCCGGTCCTCACCGGGGTTTGAACCCGGGACCTCCAGCACTCGAGGCGGACACCGTACCTCGAGACCAAGCAGCCCCCCAGCAGGATATAACAATACACAATGAAAACTGGTATGTGTGGAACTGCCCTGCTCACGCCATGAGCACGGTCGGACACGGGGTTCGTCGCCTGGGCTTGTAGCTTGCCACAGGCAGGGGAAGACTGGCGGTCTCTTCCCCCTTGCGCTAGGCTTACAACATGTGATGTCGCTATCACACCACGGACTCCCAGCAGGACACAGAAACGGGACAATGTTTGTATGTGCGTGTGGCTCCTCGACACCGTGACGTATATAAATACAGACACAAGTGTCCCAGAGTCAAGTACGACCGATTGACCGGTGCAGAAAGAAAACCCCGCCATCAGCTCACAAGACATTTAAGAGCTGGCGCTCTTAACAGATTCAGGGCCAAACAAAAATTAGATTTGGACCACACGAAAATGGATGCCGGAAAATGGGAAGTAGTGGTGTGTCACGGTTATGACATATTGTATTATCACGCAATGACAACATTTTGACGAAATATAAGCCAGTGGCATATACGAGAAGTTGTTTAAGACAATCAATCATTCTGTATCACTTAATTAGTTAAGCTTTCAGCCAGGCGACTTTCTGCCAACGATGTGTACGAGGATTTCCACTCTGACATTGAGACTGCTGTTGCAGTTGACCTTGAAGAGGAAGAAGAAGAAGAGGAGGAGGAGGAGGAGGAGGAGGAAGAATAGGATATGTGTGCCAGTTTGTGGTACTGTACATCTGAGTTGTTCATAAATGAGAGCGACTGAATTGCTGGGATTAAGATGTGTGTGTCTTTTGTCACAGTTTACAAACAAGGTCAGAGCATCCGTCTAATGCCCAAACTAGAGAGATTGTAGCAGAGATTGCTCTGAGATGAGGTCAGAGCATCTGTCTAATACCCCAATTAGAGAGACTGTAGCAGAGATTGCTCTGATATGAGGAAGGGAACTGGTCAGTCCACCTCATAAAGAAGTGACATAGCATAATCACACAGGGATTTGCTTGTTACGGATGAACCTGCATTTTTAGGGGAATTGGAATGGTATAGAGGTAAAGCATCAAACACTGACTCCCTCAAATACCACGTCCATCAAACACTTATGCCATAAAACAAACTGCCAAACATTAAAGAGAAACACAGACTTCATCAAACAGAAACACAGACTATCAAACAGATATATATGCCAGAAACCACAAGTACCATCAAACATAAAATACCATCGAATACAAATCTCATCAAACAAAAACACAGAATCCACCAACCACAGGCAGACCCCCCATCAAACAGAGACATATTTCCTCAAACACCCACAGATTCAAACAAACATAATCAGCACGAAACACAAACACTTGTAGACAAATATTAACCAACGCTGCCATACCATAACAAGAAATATGTTTAATCTGTAAACAGTGTAAGGAGAAGAATGAAGCAAGAAACACATCAGCAAAGATCGTAATAATACACATGAAATCACACATGACAGAAATAACAGTAGTATGTACATTCACAGGAGAACACTGTGACAACTGGAACGACCAATGGCGGAAGAGACAGAGGCAGACCCAGAGAAAAGATGCTGGTTGTACTGAAACGGTGGTACGGATGAATATCATCAGCAGAGTTGATCCAGAACACCAGGGACCGAGATCTGTCGAAAGAGATGAACGCCTACGCCAGCTGGCAAGGCACTTGATGATGATGATGATGATGAATTTATTCTCATCCACAGTAGTGTTAGTTATTATCTATAAATAACATTCACATGTGACACAATGTTCAAGTCAACATTAGACATTTGTTACACAATATTTGTTATCCAATAACATGTTATAGAACAATAGTTGTTATACAACAACATGTTATTTAATAGTTTGTTACACAACAATACCTTCTTCTTCTTCTTTCGTTCTCTTGAAATATGTCTATAACTGAAATGTTGTCTCTTCTATGAATTTAACTGTCTTTTCTAGTTGACTCAACAATATCTGTTAAACAACAATATTTCTTATACAACAATATCTGTGACACAGCGCAAGGATCCATGGATGCCGTGCTCTAGTGTAACGGCGACACTCTCACCTGCCAGCCTGCTCGTCGTGAGGTCGATCCCCGCTGGGGCTGGTTCACATTTTGACAAACTGATCTGGTTTTCCAAGTTCACTGAGCCTGAAATGGGTATCAGGGAATGTCCTGGGAAGACAAGGCGGCCGGCGAGACACTGACCACGTAACTGGCCTGTACAAACATGGCTGTAGCACCATATGCCTCATTATCGTGTGCGGGGGGGGGGGGCTGATTAGTCTCCAGGTATGGTGTCCACCTCGAGTGCTGGTGGTCCCGGGTTCAAGCCCCACTGAGGGCTGGGCTTTTTCACGTGGAATTCTAGTAACAAAATTTCATCTGGTCTCTGGGTAGTGAGATTGGACGCCTGTGTGTATTGTTGCGACAAAGAATCCCTTGGCAGTTGGAAATCGAAAATGAGTAGCCTAACGGCTCTGCCCAGGCAAAATTTCGAGTTAAATATCTACCCACAGTATTTCACGATCCTCACAGGTGCTACAGAGTTCGTGCACTCAGCTGAGATTCTCCGGACTCAGGCTTGAGTTAGTAGTAGAACGGAGCGCTTATGGGTTACACCCGTGTGCCATGATGTTGATTCGTCGACTAAACTAAAGGCAACCTAAAGCTGGTAACAGGGTCCTTTCCTTTTGTTCTTGTAAACTTATTTGCATAAATAATATCAAACCAGAGAAAACAAGGCTGAAGGTGTGGTGTAAGGAAATAGGGAAGGGTTTTAAATAAATGTTTAACAGCATGCAGACACAAATGATTAGGGTTATTGCAGGCAAGTCAAAATTAAGAAACAAAATTAATGATGCCTAAGTAAATGGTTCAACCCTTATACTGGACAGTTGGACTAAAATGTTGCCCTATCGTCCTTGACATGGGGACGTAAATTACAAGTACCTCTGAGTGGGTTCGCCTGATGGCAAGGGACTCCATTAACAGGGAAAGTTAATCCACACGCAACATTCAGTCCATCACTGCTATAAATAGTGTGTATGGACTACGCTTGAGATCAAAGCGAGCGAGCGCAAACAACAAAACAAAACAATGAGTAGAAGATAACAAAACAAAATCCTGGAAGCAATGATCTGTACAAATACAATTTATATGCAGCGTAATGTAAAAATACAGTTTGGTCTTGTAAAAATGGATAAAATAGATCACGGGTTAAATAAACAGGCAAACAATTACTGATGGGACCAACAACAACAAAACCACATACTTTGCTCCCCCCTCATCAAACATCTTCTATGCACATCACATGATCAATGTTCAGTGTATTTACCTCACTCTTGCTTCTATCGTTTCACTTCCCAGACTTTCAATTTTTATTTTTACCTCTTCTTATCTCGCTTGAAATTTGTCCCTATCTGCAATGTTGTCTCTTCTATGAATTTAACTGCCTGTTTTAATTCACTCGGTGATCCATTGAGTTTATCTTCCACTGTCGTTTCTCTTGGTCAGAAGGTTTGCCTAGATATGTTGTATTTTGGGCAGTCTTGGAGTATGTGATCTGCTGTCTACAGTGCCAGTTCACATGGCTGATTCACCAATACTTTTATTTCAAATGAGATAGTGAAATTACTTATTTGTGGACGATGATATTTCTATTTTAGCTAAGAATTCTTCTTTTTGGTCTTCTTTGTATCTTGAAAGGACAAAACATTAACTTTTATATGTTTGCACTTTTTTGTTCATTTGTTTTCACCCTGATAGCAGTCACTACTTATTTAAATATGTTTAATAAATTATTTCAATGTCTTGTGTGGTAACATTTATCCACTATCTTGTGTGGTAACATTTGTCCATCAATACTATCTTGTGTGGTAACATTTGTCCACTATCTTGTGTGGTAACATTTATCCACTATCTTGTGTGGTAACATTTGTCCACTATCTTGTGTGGTAACATTTGTCCACTACCTTGTGTGGTAACATTTGTCCAATATCTTGTGTGGTAACATTTGTCTACTATCTTGTGTGACAACATTTGCCCACTATCTTGTGTGGTAAAATTTGTCCACTATCTTGTGTGGTAACATATGTCAACTACCTTGTGTGGTAACATTTGTCCACTATCTTGTGTGGTAACATTTGTCCATTAACTTGTGTGATAACATTTGTCCATCAATACTATCTGTTCTCCTCCTCTTCTTCTTTTGCTATTACAGCATCAAGGGAAAGAATTATCTTTCTAGGGCTCTGCTATTATCTTCACACAAAACAAAGCTACAGTCTGTGTGCTTCCTCAGCCCATTGGCTATATTATTGGCCTCTTGCTTTCACACAAACGTAATGAAAGTACATTACCTTCTGTGGGGCAGTTCCTGCTGACATTCCTGTTACATGACTGAACCATCTTGATTTGTTGTCTCTGTAATGAAATATCTGCTTATATGCTCCCACTCATGAATGACACATGACAATCTGAGATATCTGCTTATCTTATTCTTCTCCTCCCCTTTATCCTCCATTGGGACAGACCCTCAACCAGATCCCACCAAGTCGTTCTATCCTTTGCTATCTCACTCAGCTCCCTCCTTGTCCTCCTAATATTATTCATCTCTGTCCGTAATTCTCTTCCCCATGTGTTTAGGTCTCCCAATGTTTTGTTTTCCTTGTGGGTTCCAGACACGAGAGAGTGTCTAGTTGTGTTGTCCTCACGTTTTCTCAGTGTGTGTCCTATCTTGTGGGTTCCAGACACGAGAGAGTGTCTAGTTGTGCTGTCCTCACGTTTTCTCAGCGTGTGTTCTATCTTGTGGGTTCCGAGTGTCTAGTTGTGCTGTCCTCACGTTTTCTCAGCGTGTGTTCTATCAAGCACCTGTATTTTGTCCTCGTCTCTTGGTTCACTGGCATGGATCTTCTGATTACCTCCACTGATCACATGAAGATCTTATGCATCTGCTGATGTATGTACCTACACACAGTTACACTGTGCACTCCTACCCCAAGGACTGGCCAGACGGACACATAATGTATGTACCTACAACTAACACAGTTACACCATACACTCCTACCCCAAGGATTGGCCAGACACATAATGTATGTACCTACAACTAAGACACAGTTACACCATACACTCCTACCCCAAGGATTGGCAGGACGGACACATAATGTATGTACCTACAACTAAGACACAGTTACACCATGCACTCCTACCCCAAGGACTGGCCAGACGGACACATAATGTATGTACCTACAACTAACACAGTTACACCATACACTCCTACCCCAAGGATTGGCCAGACGGACACATAATGTATGTACCTACAACTAACACAGTTACACCATACACTCCTATCCCAAGGATTGGCCAGACGGACACATAATGTATGTACCTACAACACACAGTTACACCATACACTCCTACCCCAAGGATTGGCCAGATGGACACATAATGTATGTACCTACAACTAACACACAGTTACACTGTGCACTCCTACCCCAAGGACTGGCCAGACAGACACATAATCAGACTGCAACTGGTACCATTGGTATTGGAACTCTTCACTGGCTGTTGAAGATGAGGACGGAGTGTGTCTGGGAATGTCAACAATGCTGTGTGGTCAGTTCATGACCCAACTCAGCTCTACCACCATCAAGGTCGTGTGGTCAGTTCTTGACCCAACTCAGCTCTACCACCATCATGGTCATGTGGTCAGTTCTTGACCCAACTCAGCTCTACCACCATCATGGTCACCAAGATACAAGGTACATATTTACATTTTAACATCTTTACTTTTCTGCTGAATCTTTGCACAGATTGATACAATAATGTGTATTCTTACAATCAACAACAAAGCATGCAATGTTTCACCAAATAAATCAAAATAACAAACAATGTATTCAAAATAGCCTTATAATTAAATATGCAGTTCAAGGATACAACCACAAAAATGACTAAATATGCAATTCAAGGATAAAAGGTTAGATGTAGCTCTAGTAAATATGCAATTCAAGGATAAAACCATATATGTAGCTCTTGTAAATATGCAATTCAAGGATAAAACCATATATGTAGCTCTTGTAAATATGCAATTCAAGGATAAAAGCATACATATAGCTCTATTAAATATGCAATAAACCATAAATATAAAACCATAAAAACCATAACCATAAATATAAAACCATATATGTTCATAACATATATAGACAACATATGTAAAGAAACCAGCCAAGCAGAGACAGCAAGAATACCGCATGACGAGAACACAGAAGAAGAACCATCTGCAAATCTAACCATTAGAGAACTCCTGTTTGCGGACGACCAAGCACTAATAGCAAAATCAGAAGCTGAATTACAAGACCACATGAATAGTCTAAACGAAATGTGTAGGGAACATAACATGAAAATTAGCACAAGCAAAACAGAGGTAATGACTATAACTAAAGAAGAACAAACAGCAACAATTCACCTAAACGAACATCCCTTGAAACAAGTAAAGAGCTTCAAGTACCTAGGAAGTATAATATCATCAAATGGCAGATCAGAAGACGAGATCGAAAATAGGTGCAATAAGGCAAATCAACTCATTGGACAAATGGCACCAATACTAAAGAACAAACATGTATCAATAACTACTAAGAAAGCACTTTACAACACAATCTTCCTACCAACTCTGTGCTACCAATGCCAAACCTGGACAATGACAGAAAAAGAGAAAAGAAAAATCACAACAACAGAAATGAGGTTCCTGAGAAGAATACTCAACGTATCAAGAAGAGATAAGATCAGAAATGAAGAAATCAGGACTAAAGTGGGGGTTAAAGCTGCTCTAG
The DNA here is from genome assembly GCA_963921405.1 of Cepaea hortensis. Taxonomy (NCBI): domain Eukaryota; kingdom Metazoa; phylum Mollusca; class Gastropoda; order Stylommatophora; family Helicidae; genus Cepaea; species Cepaea hortensis. Next base: position 3,965,107 of record OY992896.1, read on the forward strand.
ATTTTATTAGAAAGCAGCAAGTCAAATGGTTTGGCCATGCAAGTAGGCTACCAGTCAACAGCATGCCACAACAGGCAATGACGTACAGACCAGATGGAAACAGAGGAAGAGGCCGACCACGTAAACGCTGGACGGAGGGAATAACAGAATCCATGGGAATGTCGATATACGAAGCCCATAACCGGGCACTCTCACGAAGTTTATACTTCACCTCGACACCGCAAGGTACAAGAGGAACATGATGAGAGATGAGATATGAAGAATTAATTAATTTGCAATTCAAAGATAAGACCATATAATTATATGTAGCTCTAGTAAATTTGCAATTCAAAGATAAAAGCATACATATAGCTCTAGTAAATATGTAATTCAAGGATAAAATCATATATGAAGAACTAATTAATATGCAATTCAAGGATAAAACCATTGATATAGCTCTAGTAAATATGCAATTCAAGGATAAAAGCATAGAATTGATTGTAAATATGCAACTCAAAAACATAACCATAGAGTTCACACTAAATAACGCAAGACACAATGTGCAATCAAAGTAGTTTATAACGAAACAGACTGTGTGGTTACAGTAATGTTCTTCTTCATTCAAGAGGAAACATCGGTGACCATGACACTCCAATCCTCTCTCTCTCTCATCTTCTCTCTCGATGTCTGGTCTGGAGCAGACATTCTCTCTCTCATCTCATCTTCTCTCTCAATGTCTGGTCTGGAGCAGACAACCTCTCTCTCATCTCATCTTCTCTCTCGATGTCTGGTCTGGAGCAGACATTCTCTCTCTCATCTCATCTTCTCTCTCAATGTCTGGTCTGGAGCAGACAACCTCTCTCTCATCTCATCTTCTCTCTCGATGTCTGGTCTGGAGCAGACAACCTCTCTCTCATCTCATCTTCTCTCTCGATGTCTGGTCTAGAACAGACACCTTCTCTCTCATCTCATCTTCTCTCTCGATGTCTGGTCTGGAGCAGACAACCTCTCTCTCATCTCATCTTCTCTCTCAATGTCTGGTCTGGAGCAGACAACCTCTCTCTCATCTCATCTTCTCTCTCAATGTCTGGTCTGGAGCAGACATTCTCTCTCTCATCTCATCTTCTCTCTCAATGTCTGGTCTGGAGCAGACAACCTCTCTCTCATCTCATCTTCTCTCTCAATGTCTGGTCTGGAGCAGACACCTTCTCTCTCATCTCATCTTCTCTCTCAATGTCTGGTCTAGAACAGACACCTTCTCTCTCATCTCATCTTCTCTCTCGATGTCTGGTCTGGAGCAGACAACCTCTCTCTCATCTCATCTTCTCTCTCAATGTCTGGTCTGGAGCAGACATTCTCTCTCTCATCTCATCTTCTCTCTCAATGTCTGGTCTGGAGCAGACATTCTCTCTCTCATCTCATCTTCTCTCTCAATGTCTGGTCTGGAGCACACATCTTCTCTCTCGATGTCTGGTCTAGAACAGACACCTTCTCTCTCATCTCATCTTCTCTCTCAATGTCTGGTCTGGAGCAGACATTCTCTCTCTCATCTCATCTTCTCTCTCAATGTCTGGTCTGGAGCAGACATTCTCTCTCTCATCTCATCTTCTCTCTCAATGTCTGGTCTGGAGCAGACATTCTCTCTCTCATCTCATCTTCTCTCTCAATGTCTGGTCTGGAGCAGACATTCTCTCTCTCATCTCATCTTCTCTCTCAATGTCTGGTCTGGAGCACACATCCTCTCTCTCATCTCATCTTCTCCCTAAATGCCTTGCCTAGAGCAGACATCGACCACCATGACTAGTTAATCCTCTCTCTCATCTCATCTTCTCTCTCGATGTCTGGTCTGGAGCACACATCTTCTCTCTCGATGTCTGGTCTGGAGCACACATCTTCTCTCTCATCTTCTCTCTCGATGTCTGGTCTGGAGCACACATCTTCTCTCTCATCTCATCGTCTCTCTCAATGTCTGGTCTGGAGCACACATCTTCTCTCTCATCTTCTCTCTCGATGTCTGGTCTGGAGCACACATCTTCTCTCTCATCTTCTCTCTCGATGTCTGGTCTGGAGCACACAACCTCTCTCTCATCTCATCTTCTCTCTCGATGTCTGGTCTGGAGCACACATCTTCTCTCTCATCTTCTCTCTCGATGTCTGGTCTGGAGCACACAACCTCTCTCTCATCTCATCTTCTCTCTCGATGTTTGGTCTGGAGCACACAACCTCTCTCTCATCTTCTCTCTCGATGTTTGGTCTGGAGCACACAACCTGTCTCTCATCTCATCTTCTCTCTCAATGTCTGGTCTGGAGCACACAACCTCTCTCTCATCTCATCTTCTCTCTCAATGTCTGGTCTGGAGCACACAACCTGTCTCTCATCTCATCTTCTCTCTCGATGTCTGGTCTGGAGCACACATCCTCTCTCTCATCTCATCTTCTCCCTAAATGCCTTGCCTAGAGCAGACATCGACCACCATGACTAGTTAATCCTCTCTCTCATCTCATCTTCTCCCACGATGCCTGGCCTATACTTTGATGATGTTGGTGATACTTATATTATTATTTATTACTTAGCTGTCAAACAGATTAGAATAAGGATCACTATGGCAAAGGTAGCCTTTTGCAAGATGAAAAACATAGTGATCAATAAAAAGCTGTAAATAGCAATGAGAAATAGAGAGTAGAAGTGCTACATAGAACTTGTACTTTTGTATGGATGTGAAACATGGATGGTGAGCAGACAAAATAAAATCATCTAATGGCAGTGGAAATGTTTTTTATGAGGAAAATGCAAAGAATACCATGGATGACAGAAAAACCATTGAGCAAGTCCTATTAGAAACACATACAAATTGTAAACTGATTAGAGAAATTAGATACAGACAGTCAAGATTTTTTGGGCACGTTATGAGAAGAAATAAAAAGAACTTGGTGACAACTGGCAAGATTGAGGGAAAAAGAACAAGGGGAAGGCAGAGAAATATCTAGATGGCTTGGTTGCGTGGCATAATCGAGACAAGAACACGGAGCTGATCCACAACTCAAGGAATCGTGTGAGATGGTGAAACATGACCCCATGCTTATAGGCATGGCACATGAACATGATAAGCTGTTTAAACTTTCCACATACATTTTTCTATGTCTTCCTCTGTGTCTCTTGCCTTAGGATTATACACCAGACTTACATGACATAACAAAGAGACTGAAGTTAAACTTCACCTCAAACGTACAGATAGCAGCAAAGTATAAACATATAGTAAAAATATATTAAATCTCTTTTGATGTCAAATAAAGTATGCTGAGCGTACATCTCAAAAGTTAAATACAAAACATGAAACAGTAGTTACACTTTTAAATAACAAATTAAGCAAAAGAAGAACTGGAAGAACAAAATAAACATAACAGGTCCTGGAATGTTTTCTGTCACTCTTGTCTCAGCGGATGTTTCATTTTCCAAAATGCCATCTTGTAGACAATATGTCGTAATATCATAGTATTCTTACTAAATTCAGTGTCAAATTACAAATAAAACAACATAAAACAGAAACAAATAAACAAGTCAAATGTACACCACCACAGAAAGTGAAGTGTACCAAGATCATGTCTGATTTCAATCCCCAGCAGAGCACAGAACAGCTCTTGGGTCAACCCTGCCTTAAGCAATAACAAATAGAGAGCATTCATGGGATCTTTCCCTAAAGACATGCTGGTTGCTGGGAAACGAGTACGCAGACAGACTGGCCGGGTCTACATCACCAGGTGGCGTACTGATGCATGATAAGGCAGATGTGGTTGTGGCCCTTGGAATTCTACGTATAGTACAGAAGAACAGGTAGAACATCATGGCTTGGAGAGACTGATGCTGCAGGGAGTGACCAGAGGGTCTCCAAGGGGATGGCCAGACGGACACATAGTCAGATCGCAACTGGTTACATTAGTACTGGACTCTTCGCTGGCTGTTGCAGATGAGGACGGAGCAGGTCTGGGTTAGTTCCAAGTGCTGTAATGTCAGCTCTTGACTCAGCTCAACTCAACCCTCCCCTGTAAATTTGGTCCAGCAATTAGAGAATTCTCTGGAAATTATGTGGAAAGGATAGGCGGCATGCAAGAAAACTGAACACCCTATCTCATTATGTCTTGACGCAGTATATGTAAAGGTCTAACACTAGATAGTCCAATGGCAGTGTCAGACATAGGACCACCTTTAGCAATCAGAACCAGAGAATCCTATAGCCAATACCACGTTGAAGAATGATAAATGTCGCAGATATTACAGAAACTAGATCACAATTTTGCAGACACCTTGAGGGTACATGAGGCGGGTGAAATGGCAAGAGATCGAGACATTTTCAGTGGGCCATGATACTTCTTTTTCTGTCATTCGTTTGATATTTGTCACATGAAGATCTGATGTATCTGCTGATGTGTGTACCTACAACTCATACACAGTTACACCACACACTTCCACCGAGGACAGGCACTGCCACTACAATGTGGATTGTAGACTGCAATGTTGTCTCTTGTATGAATGTAACTGTCTTTCAGTGGTCCATAAAGTTTATCTTTCACTGTTGTTTCTCTAGGCCAGAAAGTTTGTCTAGATATGTTGTATTTTGGGCAGTCCTGGAGTATGTGCTCTGCTGTCTGTGACGCCAATCCACATGTGTACATGGCCGGTTCACCATTCTTGAATTGTGTATACATGTGGCTGCGTAATCTATTGTGTCCTGTTCTGAGGCACAGAATAATGTGTGCTGGTCTGTCCATAAGATGGTAGTGATCTTGAGCAGGTTTTGGTGGCTTTCTAACTGATTTGATCATTCTTTTCTTTTGGTGGTTTGTAACGGATACATCAGGTTGTTCTTCTAGTGCTCCTCCCTCAGCCTCTGCTCTCTCGTTTCCAGGTACTCCAGTGATGAAAGCTATATTTTTAAAATGATCTGATACATGATGTTAATTGTAATATCATATTTTGGTGTTATCTTGTTCTTTGATTTATACATTGTTTATGTTACCTTGATGTTCAAAGAAAGTTCCTCATATTTGTATTACCCTTACTATTACTACGTCCAAAATCTGTTGCAGGTCTTTAGCTATCTTGAATGTGTCATCTGCACAACACAGAAGATTGTTTATAACTCCCAACATGCATTCCTGGTTTATCGTAACTACCACAAATTAAATCATGACATTATGAATTAAGGTCACCAGTTATCTTCCTCATATAAATCACTTGTAAGTGATTATTTCCCTGACACCCATATTATGTAGACTGCATTAAAAGAAAATATGTGTAGAACTGATAGCACAATGGTGATGAAAGAAATAATTCTTCAGCTCATAAACACAGGAAATATGTATAGAACTGGTTGTACAACAAGAATGAAAGAAATATTTCATAAATACATGAACACAGAAAATATGTATAGAACTGAACATATAATAACCATGACAGAAATAATACATGAACAAACACTGAACAAGGCTTAGATAATTACAAAAACAAAGGCCCTGAGATGAAAACAAAATATAATGGACTAAAATAATATGTAAAGCTGGAATAAAAATCTCTCTCTTTAATGATAATGTTTCAGTAAAAATGTTTAGAAAATTATAAATCATATACATTGCTTGAATCAATAAATACATTTTATGAAACATAATTATGCAGTGTTATCATTTCAACATAAGTTTCTGGATTTGTCACGGATGAGTTGTAACTCTGTAACTCACACACGAGGCTGGACAGGGTTCAGTTCTGCCTGTGAGATGACCAACTAGTTCTGGTCTGGTAGGTCAAGAGACTGTGTGTATGTTATCACGAGACATATGGAAAACCTGGTACCAACTGGCAACATAGATGGGAAAGAGCAAGGGGAAGACAAAGAGATAAATACCTGGCCACATGGCATAGTCAGGACAACAGCACAGACCTGGTCTGAGACCGTTGATTGTGTTCGATGACGAACCATGTTCGAAGATGCTTATTGCATGGCAGTTGAGGATGATGTATGTTGCATGTTTAAGACAGCACGCTCACGGACCACATTCTGAGGTAGAAGAGATTGGTACAGATGAGGCTGACCAGGGCCTAGTTCTGTCCATGAGATGAGGCACTAGCTCTGGTCTCGCAGATCATGAGCCTGTATGTGTGTCACATGACACACTAGCTCTGGCCTGTATGTGTGTCACATGACACACTAGCTCTGGCCTGGCAGATCATGAGCCTGTATGTGTGTCACATGACGCACTATCTCTGGCCTGGTAGGACATGAGCCTGTATGTGTGTCACATGACACACTAGTTCTGGCCTGTATGTGTGTCACATGACGCACTAGCTCTGGCCTGCCAGATTATAAGCCTATATGTGTGTCACAATCGCCTGGTCCATTAAATGCACTGACAAACAGTATTAAAAAAAGTCGCTTAAAAGTCGACAGGGTCGACTTAATTACACCGGGTTTTATCCCATATGGCTCGGTCTCTTTCCGCAGCGTGGAAAGCATCGCACAAAGCACGAACTCCGTACTTTAGCGATGACCCACAGGAGTCTCCAAAAAATTTAACTCGACAAACAGTATATCTCTGACGAATATGATAAAATTTACATATCTAAGAAGTATGATCATAAAGGATGTCACAATAGACCCAGAAATAAAAATCGGATGTTAAAAAGCAAGTGAGCTTATATATCTGTTGAGACTGATACAGAAACACCCAAACATACCTGTCTGCAAAATGACAGATAAATATAAATAGCATATTGATACCTATCTTTTTGTATATTATCCAAATCAATGATAGGCAAACAGTGGCATCAATACATTATGAATATGCATTTTCTGTTATCATCTGACTTGTCACAAAGTGGTTCAAGTGAAGCGGCTTACAGATATGGCATTCAACTCTACACTTGATAAATGCAGGTTCAAATTACATTAAGAACTTTTCACAAGAACCAGACATTATATGCCCCTCCCCCAAACCTACTTCTGTACGGGATCCAAGTAAGGGTATCTCATGCCTACCCTTCACAGATAAGGGTGAAACAACAGAAGATCTAGTGTGATCATTTCTCCCATGGCCAGTTGGACATCATAAATAACAGATCATAAGCTGCCAGACTGGCAAACATTTCACATTTTGATATCCACAACGAACTTTATACAGAACTATATACAGCAGGTATAGATTCTGGTGTCTGGTGAGTGTTGGGCTATGTCAGGTTTGAAACTGCCCTCAATACACTACTACCCAGCTGGGGTGGTGCTTCTAAGCTTTGGGGGATGGAGAAAGAACCATGGAAGGACTTAAGTCCAAAGTAGTATGGCATGTTTATAAGATGTTGGATAAGATATAAATGCACAGAGAACATAAATCCATCTTTTCTGAATGCTTCCCAGTCTGTCCAGGTCAAGCATGCAAACACTGGTGCCTGGTACCTCTTCATGTCATGCCTAGGTGTGCTAATGATGATGTTTGGGTTGGGATATGGCAGGTGACAATAACTCAAACAGCAACCGGCCGTACAACACTATAACGTCTCACTTGTCACTGAACAAAGAGCTGGCCCCAACAAACAAAGACCAGACATCCAGATTATATGTGTCCTGTCAGGTTCTCAGCCTCTAGGACACAGCGGCTTTCCCCTGAACATGATGAGTTTTCTGGACAGATATTACCCTGTTTCCGTGAGTATTCAATTCGTTAGTGTCTTGGACTGATCTAGCTCTCATGTCTCCAGATGGCAGATCCAGTGACATTCCTGTGGCATTATGTTGATTTTAATAATGATAACACCCTGGAGATGCCTCTCATTGCACTGATCAAAGTCATTCAACTGTGTACTATTTAACTCATACAAGTGTAATCTGATTCACAAATGCAACAGATGGTTTCCTTCAGGCATATCAATCCACTACATCACCACTATCCTACATTCACTCTTCTGGATTCACACCCACAACCACACATCTAGAATGCCAAGTTCAAGTCTTCTGCCGTGTCTGTTTTGATTTTGTATTTCACCTTCATTCACTCAGCTATTCTTGTGCAAAGCCTTCCACCCTGTTAGCCTGTCTTATATAAATCAAATTAGTTTATGTAATGTCCTGGTCTCCAAGCTTCATTCCCTACTTTAGGCCAACTGCTAGACATGTAATGTCATTGCTTGAGTTGAAATCAACTTCCCACCGTCCTGTCCACTAACACTTGTATTTCACATGTAACTTTTACTCTACAAGACAGCGACACTTGGCCGTTCATGTGGAAATGGCCAACAACAAATAATAAATGGCATCCCGTGCAAACATACATTAACATACACACGAATCAACGTCCCAGGTCAACTATTAACAACCCAGCTCTCATACATACACTAAACATAATCACAGATTCATCAGAGGAACAGCAAACATGATTATAAACCAGAGAAATCAATCACACACAGATGACAAAATATCACCACTTCAACCACTAGTGAACACAATAAAGCAGGCACCAGAATATAGATGCCTGTCTGATGTAAAATAATTACATGGGGAAGTTATAATCAGGATAATCATGTGACATGCAGACGCAGTAAACAAGCCAATAATGGGTAGACAGGACAGCAGACCAACAATAAAATGAATAATGAAGTCAGACTGAAAGTCTCCAACGTATCACAGTCAAGAACATGTGCAAAAAACCCACCAGCAGTCTCAGAAGCTAACCCCATTTCTGTCGCGGAAGAACCCAATGGCACTTTGATTAAACACCAGGGAAGCTGGACTAGCGTAGGTATCGATCTTGATGGGTCCTTCGATCACCTTCAAGGTGTCACCAGGACGTTTATCTGTGAAGACCTGCAGATGAAAAAAAAAGGGGAGAACTTGTAACTATATTTTATTCATGTAGCCATGGCAGTATAACCATTTACAGAATGGGGAAGATTAAACAAAGACATGCATGTCGCCTTACCATAAACAGCACACCCTGTAACTACAGAATAGACAGAACCATTTTATACATATATTTTAATTAATATAACATGTTAAAAACCATTTCTGTATATTCTATATAAAATGAATACCTAAGCATATATAATATATGACAATCAGTTTAAAACTTCACAACTATATGACAGACACAACCTCATTCAACATACTTTATAAATGAATATAACATACATTGAAAAATCATATCCATGTTAAATTATGTACAAATCAATATTTAGCTATATATAATTTATGATAATCTATATAAACATCCACAAATATACGACAAACAGAATTTAATTATACACACATTATAAATATAACGTGTTGAAATATGATATCTATGAAGGATATAAAAAAAATAATGCTCAGCTATGGACAACATATAATATAGCTCCCAATTATAACCAGGACAGCTGACCAGAATACTGAAAACAAATTAAATAATGTCTATTTGTGGCTGTCACTAGTCTTCACAGACTTATTTCTGAAGCAAACATTGTTTCTGTGCGTCTCTATCGTCAGTTGAGCTGAGTGCAGATTGTCATCACTGCAGCCCAGACATGTCCAGATTTCCTCCATAATAAATCCAACAGTCAATAATTCTGCCAGTTGGTGGTGATTTATGAGCCTGCTGGTGTGCCTAGTGTGCCCATGTCAGTCTGTGTAAGAGAGAAGTGTTTATGTCTGGTACCCCACACTCTATTATGACACACGGTATATCCCCATCAGTCTTTGTAAGAGAGAAGTATTTCAAATTCAATTTCATATTGATTTTCTAGCACACTAAATACTACAGACAAAACCACCACGTACCTTGCTAGTTTCTGCAACAATCGTCTCAAAGAACTCATCTACATTGTATGTTGTGGTCTCCGTCTCCTTCGGGTTGTAAATGAGGGGGTGGTGGGACAAGGTGATCCATGGGATGTCAGAACACCACGGGTTCCACTTCTGGCCAAAGGTCAGCTGATCACCCTTATCCCATCGTATCTGTATTCCTCCATGTTTGCGCTCTCTGCAATCATAATTATGTATATGGAACTAGTCCACCACTAAACTACCTCTATGCTTGTGCTCTCTGCAATCGTATGACATAATTATGTATATGGAACTAGTCTACCCCTGAGCTACCTCCATCTTGTGCTCTCTGCAATCATAATTATGTATATGCAACTAGTCTACCCCTGAGCTACCTCCATCTTGCGCTCTCTGCAATCATAATTATGTATATGGAACTAGTCCACCCCTGAGCTACCTCCATCTTGTGCTCTCTGCAATCGTATGACATAATTATGTATATCGAACTAGTCTACCCGGGAAGGTTAACCCGGTCAACAAATGCCTGCAGAAGTCAGAAGTGTAGGCCTGACGGTGCAAGAACGCAGCTCTGATGTAAACAGGCACAACGCAAGCATGTCAAAAAACCTCACCAGATGAATGCAGAAGAAGAAGAAGAAGAAGAAGAAGAAGAAGAAGAAGAAGAAGAAGAAGAAGAAGAAGAAGAAGAAGAAGAAGAAGAAGAAGAAGAAGAAGAAGAAGAAGAAGAAGAAGAAGAAGAAGAAGAAGAAGAAGAAGAAGAAGAAGAAGAAGAAGAAGAAGAAGAAGAAGAAGAAGAAGAAGAAGAAATCTACAACTGAGCTACTTCCATGCTTGCGCTCTCTGAAATCGTATGCCATAATTAGGATATCACAAGTTCCCCCGATCTCTTGTCTAGGGCTGGGAATGTGTCCAAGAACCACTGGTTTCCTATAATATCACAAGTTCCCGTGATCTCTTGTCTAGGGCTGGGAATGTGTCCAAGCACCATTGGTTTCCTATAATATCACAAGTTCCCGTGATCTCTTGTCTAGGGCTGGGAATGTGTCCAAGAACCACTGGTTTTCTATAATATAACACATTCCCCTGATCTCTTGTCTAGGGCGTGGAATGTGTCCAAGACCCACTGGTTTCCTATAATATCACAAGTTCCCGTGATCTCTTGTCTAGGGCTGGGAATGTGTCCAAGAACCACTGGTTTCTTATAATATCACAAGTTCCCGTGATCTCTTGTCTAGGGCTGGGAATGTGTCCAAGAACCACTGGTTTCCTATAATATCACACGTTCCCCTGATCTCTTGTCTAGGGTGTGGAATGTGTCCAAGAACCACTGGTTTCCTATAATATCACAAGTTCCCGTGATCTCTTGTCTAGGGCTGGGAATGTGTCCAAGAACCACTGGTTTCCTATAATATCGCACGTTCCCCTGATCTCTTGTCTAGGGCTGGGAATGTGTCCAAGAACCACTGGTTTCCTATAATATCACACGTTCCCCTGGTCTCTTGTCTAGGGCGTGGAATGTGTCCAAGAACCACTGGTCTCCTATAATATCACACGTTCCCCTGATCTCTTGTCTAGGGCTGGGAATGTGTCCAAGAACCACTGGTTTCCTATAATATCACACGTTCCCCTGGTCTCTTGTCTAGGGCGTGGAATGTGTCCAAGAATCACTGGTTTCCTATAATATCACACGTTCCCCTGGTCTCTTGTCTAGGGCGTGGAATGTGTCCAAGAACCACTGGTTTCCTATAATATCACACGTTCCCGTGATCTCTTGTCTAGGGTTGGGAATGTGTCCAAGAACCACTGGTTTCCTATAATATCACACGTTCCCCTGATCTCTTGGGTAGTGAGATTGGATACCTAGCCTGTTCGAATAAGGGTGAAAAAATAGTGCAAGTTAAACACCCCATGGCAACTGGAAATGGCAAGAAGAGCACCATAAGGCTGTTGCTCTGGCACCATTGTCAGGAGCTGAGTTGAGTCAAGAACGGACATCATTGCACTCGGGGAATTCCCATAAGTGCTCAGTCATCATCTTCAACAGCCAGTGTTGAGTTCCAATACTAATGGTGCCCGTTACAATATGATTAAAATAAAAAAAAAAAAAATCTGATTGTAAACTATTTGCAGGAGTGTTCTGGGAAAGCAATACTTTTAATTGATGAGTATATGTTTTCAATTTGCAAAATGCCTGTTTCGTCATCGTGATTTGTGTATCTTATGTCCAATGCTATAACTGTTCTAAGAGTTTAAACAATCCAACTTTTTCAAGATTTTCCCCACTTACTTTGATGTTTTCCTTTCTTCTTGGAGATAACCATAATTTCCTTCGTCTTAACATATAATTCTTGACTAAGCTACTTACCGTGAAGAAAATAAAAAAAATGAAACGTCTGCACATGACAAGATGTAGTGAAATACACCAGGCAATAAATTGAACAGCCTGTTGTTAAGTGGCTTCTGTGCTTAATTATGCATGAATTTAGATAGAAAGACAATCAATGAAAACTTACGGCATGAGAGAAGCGTTTGGATACATGAAATCTCCGATGCAGATGGTGTGAATAACGTGCAGCATGATACGTCGATACTCGTACAGCTTTTCATTGATGAAGTTGTACTTGACCACAAACATGGAGTTCTCTGTCAGCAGAATGATCTTCTCCCTCTCAAAGTCCCAGTGGTCAATTCTGAGAAGAAAGTTAAGTAACTTTAAATATTTTTATTTTAACTAATTAGGTATATAATTCTAAATGTACTTAAAGATGCATTAATGTTCAGTTAAATTTGAGCTAAGTCAAACTATACAGAACATTGGATTTATTCTGCATGAAACTAAATCATTGTTGAATTTGATCTTAGCCAAAGTAAATCATACAGCAAAATACTCCCCCGATGTGTCTCCACCTTGCAGTGGTGGGGGAGCTTGCGTGTCCCATCGACCCCATGTGCTTGCCGATGGGTGAAAACTACATATCGGACGGCTCGTGGGATAGGGACCAGACTAAGAGAGACACAACCTGCTGCTCTGCAGGTAAGACTGAGGATAGCAGTCAAAATCAGGCAAACGATCCCTAAATCTCAGTCCGGGCATAACCTCTAAGGCTCCCATCCGAGGTGTATGGCTGAACGTCTCTAAGCCATAAACTCTCGGAAGTGAGAGCCTGGCCGACACAAAACACTAAAGGCTCCCTGTCGAGGGCTGTGGCTGAACGCCTCTAAGCCACAAACCCTCGGACTTGAGAGCCAGGCCGATACCCACCTTTCGAAAAATAAAGGCGTGATACTGAGCAAGCTACATGCTCAGGTCTGATACAAGTTCGAAGGCTCTCAGCTGGGGGATATGAGAGATTCCCGGATGATAGGGCCAGGCCGTTTCTCGTTCACCGCTGCACGAAGGTAAGGTGCTGAGCCGGCAGCACAAGTAGCCTACCTCGTGAGCGAGTACAAAAAGTCAAAAAAGTGCCCCAGTCGAAGAAAATGGCTGCGAAAACTGTATCTAACTCATAAAGGGTGTAGACAAAAGTGGAAGAACGTCTCAATGACGCAAAATGGAACGCACGGCGAGCGAACCTATTGCGTGGTCCGAAGTCAAAAGCAAAAGCTTACCGAGTGGGTGTCGCTTGCAGTCTGACCGTCCCTGGTGTGTGCTTGAGCGATCAGTGGCAAACGAGTTGCCCAACACATGGAAGTGAGGAACTAAAGCAGCCATGAGCAGGACGTGGCAACTCCTCGGGTGAGCCCAGTCACAGAGCAATATGTGCCGGCTCTGCAATTATGGAAGCCTCCTTGGATAGCGAGGGAATGCTCATGGTCTGCCCCTGCCTTCCCTTGAGGGCCGACCACGATGTCGTTTATCGTTCTATCTTGACCAGCTGAGATGTTAGCGACATCACAACAGTCCAACGTGCCTCGAAACCAGAGGATGGCTAACCTCATTAAAAAATGTCCGCTGAAGTCGGAAGTGTCGTCCTACGGGTGGCAAACTAAAAATAGACACTACGCAATTACGTCCGAGTGAAATGTCTCGTCCGAATGTCTCTCGTGCTAGGAACAGCTCTGACTACCTAGTTTCTGAATGTCGCTCTTGTTCGGAACAGCTCTGACTGGGTAGTTTTCCGAATGTCTGTTGAGCCTGGAAAAGCTCTGATGGGCGCAACGACAAGCACATGTCCGAAAACTCGCTGATGGATGCCGTCTGCAAACCTGTCTGGTTTGTGCGGGAATGACCCGGGGAAGCGAAATGACCAATATATTGAAGTGAGGATTTAAAGCAGCCATGAGCAGGACGTGACGATCTCCCTAGGTGAGCCCAGATCCAGGGCGTTATGTGTCGGCCCTGCAACTATGGAAGCAACCTTGGATGGCGGAAAATGCTATGGACTGTCCCTGCCTTCCTTTGAGGGATGACCGTTGTCTTCGACCGTTCAACCTTGGCCAGCATGCTTGCAGATGGCACCACAAAAGTGAGAGTCTCCCAGGAATGCTACCTGGTCAAAAAAGCACGCTAAAGTCGATGTGTTGGCCTGCGGGTTTCGGCCCAAGGGCGCATAACAGACACACCGCAATCACATCTGAAAAAACACTCCGGATGAACGAAAAAAAAAGAAGATACAGCAAATGAATTTTATCATAGGCAAACCTAAACATACAGACACTGAATTTGATGTTAGTCAATCTAAATCATATAGTCATTGAATTTGATGTCGGAAGCTGGAATGATGCCTGGGCCCGCCATATGCTGAAGTGAGGGAAAGAATGAAACGGCCTACAAAATGTGATGGAACTATCACATCACAGACTTGTAGCAGGAAACTACTTCAAGATACATTTTAAAAATAGAATAGTTTAGTTTAGTCGATGGATCAACATCACGGCACACGGGTGTAACCCATAAGTGCTCCGTTTTCCTCCTAACTCAAACCTGAGCCTGGAGAAACTCAGCTCAGTGCATGAACTCCGTAGCACCGGCGAGGATCCTGAAATACTTTTGGTAGATTTTTAACTCAAAATTTTGCCTGGGCAGCGCCGTTAGGCTAGACAGACACTGAATACGATCAACTAAATCATGCAGACACTGAATCTGATCAACTAAATCATAGAGACACTGAATTTGATCAACTAAATTATACAGACACTGAATTTGATCAACTAAATCATACAGACACTGAATTTGATCAACTAAATCGTACAGCCACTGAATTTGATAAACTAAATTATACAGACAATGAATTTGATAAACTAAATCATACAGACACTGAATTTGATAAACTAAATCACACAGACAATGAATTTGATAAAATAAACCATGCAGACATTGAATATGATTTTTTTTATTTTGCATATCCTATTTACAGGACATCGCTGTCAACACCAGCACTGCTGTTGTTGACGTCTTGGCAAGTTTACCTTCAGTAGTTTCCCACTGCTTTCTGGAGGACCGGCTCCCACACCATCATGTTAAAACCTAGCGGCAAATCGGTCACAGCTGTGTTTAAAACGCATGTAAGTGGCATTACGAACCGCGTCCGTAACGCCTTTGCCATGGAGACCGGTGAATACGATCTTAGTCAAACTAAATCACATAGACATTAAATCAAACTAAATCACGCAAACACTGAATTCTCTCTCAAACAAACTAAATTCTAAAAACACTGAAATTGGAAGCCCAAAGGAAAACATAGTTGACCTACATAATCATGTTGCAAATTGGTCAATTTTGAATTATCAATTTTACATTGATAGATTATTTTATTTTTCTACGAAATGTTTTCAAACATCTTGTATGTATGTATTTTTCATTCATATATCAACAGTTTTAATGCAAGTAACATTCTTCAGTCTAATATCGCGGACAGTAACACTAATTCACTCAGTCTATAAACTCAGTGCATGCATCAGACAGACGACATACTCTGTTAAAAGCCACGACGACTGCAATTCCCCATCCAGCTCCGGCTTGATGATCGACTTCACATCATTTACTGCTCTCTCAAAATGAGTGTCCTGAAACACAAATTCAAGAGGTCAGAATAAATTAACACAAAACACAGCTTGGAAGCTCGACAAAAAAAAAAAAAAAAAACCACGCACACACACACAAATATAAGCATATGCTTTGACCAGTCTGTATCAATGAACAACCAAATACAAGCATATAAAACTAGAAATTTGAAATATCAGAAACATAAATTAGCTAGTACATGTTTCAATCAAATAACATACACAATCAAATAATATAAACAATCAAATAATATAAACAACCAAACATGATAAACAATCAAATAACATAAACAATCAAATAACATAAACAATCAAATGTGATAAATAATCAAATAACATAAACCATCAAATAACAAACAAAAACATATGATAAACAAACAACATAAACAATCAAATATGACGATCAAATAACATAAACAATCAAATATGATAATCAAACATAAACAATCAAATATGATAAACAATTGAATACAATAAACAATCAAATATGATAAACAATCAAATAACATACACAATCAAATATCAAACAAAATCATAAGTTTAGTGTCGTGGTACTGTCTTAAAAGGATGGCCTTATTAGGATCCTGCCTTATTAGGACCCTGCCTTATTAGGACCCTGTCTTATTAGGACCCTGTCTTATTAGGACCCTGTCTTATTAGGATCCTGTCTTATTAGGATCCTGTCTTATTAGGATCCTGTCTTATTAGGACCCTGTCTTATTAGGATCCTGTCTTATTAGGACCCTGTCTTATTAGGATCCTGTCTTATTAGGATCCTGTCTTATTAGGATCCTGTCTTATTAGGATCCTGTCTTATTAGGATCCTGTCTTATTAGGACCCTGTCTTATTAGGATCCTGTCTTATTAGGACCCTGTCTTATTAGGATCCTGTCTTATTAGGACCCTGTCTTATTAGGATCCTGTCTTATTAGGATCCTGTCTTATTAGGATCCTGTCTTATTAGGATCCTGTCTTATTAGGATCCTGTCTTATTAGGATCCTGTCTTATTAGGACCCTGTCTTATTAGGACCCTGTCTTATTAGGACCCTGTCTTATTAGGATCCTGTCTTATTAGGATCCTGTCTTATTAGGATCCTGTCTTATTAGGATCCTGTCTTATTAGGATCCTGTCTTATTAGGATCCTGTCTTATTAGGACCCTGTCTCATTAGGACCCTGTCTTATTAGGACCCTGTCTTATTAGGACCCTGTCTTATTAGGATCCTGTCTTATTAGGACCCTGTCTTATTAGGACCCTGTCTTATTAGGACCCTGTCTTATTAGGACCCTGTCTTATTGGATCACGCGAGTCAGACAGGGGTGAGTGTGTGTTATGTATGAATAGTGAGGAAGGATAGAGTCATGGAGAATGCATGAAACATAGGTGGTATGAGAGTTACTGAATGACAATGACTGGTGAAGACGATGCTGCCTGGGGCCAGTCGTTGAACTTGATATTGTTTATCACATTTGACACACATGTTGTTGAGAGTCCCAGATGTGTCAAACGGTGGGTGGCACATTTCAAACATTCTGTTCTTTAATCATGAGCAAATGATTCACTGATTAGTTATCACGGTATGTTTCATCAAGTGTAGTGTTATCAGAGATGTTGTATTTGTAAGTATCAAGGAAATAAAGCACTGAAACCCACAGAGAGTCTGTTATCTGTTTTACAACAGTACATGTGAGATTCAAGGTTCTCTGTGTATCACCAGTTGTCACATTTAAGTTATACCGAAGTGGCAAGATCCAAGCGTGAAGGAGGCACCAGTCAAACCAAAAGATCAAGCTAATGAGAAGTGACCAGCATAATAAATAACTCATCAAAGATTCATGAGTGAAGGAGGCCCCAGTCAAGCCAATGAGAAGTGACCAGCATAATAAATAACTCATCAAAGATTCACGAGTGAAGGAGGCACCAGTCAAGCCAAGAGATTAAGCCAATGAGAAGTGACCAGCATAATAAATAACTCATCAAAGACCCAAGAGTGAGGGAGGCCTCAGTCAAGCCAAGAGATTAAGTCAATGAGAAGTGACCAGCATAATAAATAACTCATCAAAGATTCATGAGTGAAGGAGGCCCCAGTCAAGCCAATGAGAAGTGACCAGCATAATAAATAACTCATCAAAGATTCATGAGTGAAGGAGGCCCCAGCAAGCCAAGAGATCAAGCCAATGAGAAGTGACCAGCATAATAAATAACTCAACAAAAATATAATTATACAGTTAGAGTTGTCAACAACTCACATAGCAAGCCCTGCCATTCAGGAAACAAAAATATGGAAAGGCAGAACAGGATATTGGTGATGAAATTAAAAAAAAAAAACAACTAATTAATGACAAAAATTTAATTTTAAAAAAAAAGTTTAGTTGCATGTCCTTCACAGGACATAGCAGCCAACCCCAGCATTTTGGCTGCTCGTGATTCCTGGGCAAATTTTACGTTCTGTACTTTGCCATTGCTTTCTGAACGACAGGCACCTACACCTTTTTCGAAAACAACCAGCAAAGCTGTGTTCCGAACCCGGGTATATGGGATTACAAATCGCATCCGTATCCCCTTCATCATGGAGCCCGGTAAACAAAATTTAATGAAAGTAAAAATGTCTTTATAATATATACACATGAAAATAGAATGGAGAATGTGTGTATATATATATATTAGATGAAAGAATGTTGAAGATGATCCATGTTGGGTGGAGGTGATCAAGTGAAAAATCTCATAATGAGACAGACATTATTCAGTAAAGTATAGGGCCCTATTTCACACTTGTTTCACATATTTTACACATAAGCATATCAGACATATGGTGCTTGCCCCATATTCTGTAGACCAATCTGCCACTCAAGGGGTCATGTGACCAACATCAGGCCAGCCTCCTATACTTCCTAAGACACATCCTGCTGCCCCTGGCAGGCTGGGCCGACCTGGCAGGCTAGGTCAGTGTTAACATAAACATTTGCTTCAGTGCTAGTTTGAACCCACGACTGCTGGGCTGACAGGCAAGCAGGCTAACCAGTAATGGATGTTTTTATACTTAAAATAAAAAACAACAACAACACATCCGCTCTCAGAAACCAACAACATATGTATTTATAGTTCAACTGTAAAAGCATTCCAGCACACAAAAAACAACAAATTATTAATAGAGTTAAAAAAGTCAGTTGCATTTCCTTTACAGGACATCACATTCAACCCTAGCTTCATTCGCTTGAAATATATCTATAACTGCAATGTTATCTCTTGAATGAATATAAATTTTTTGGCTGATTGTGATATCTTGGCAAGTTTACGTTCAGTAGTTTGCCATTGCTTTCCGAATGACCGGCACTCATACCATTTTATTAAAACCCCAATGTAAGGCAGCCTGCTGCCAAAGTGCACGCAGCTATGTTTCAAACTTGGTATGCAGGATTACGAACTGCGTCCGCAACCCCTTTGCCACAATCAAACCTACAAATGATTGTTCTCAAGAAGTCTGTCATAGATAGATAACACCTCGGCAGGCATGTTGGCGTAATGATCACAACATTATGCTGATAGTGGCATAAGGGTGGTCTCTTTTTGTGTGCCCTCACTTGCTTTGAACTCAAGCGTAGTACATACACACTATTTATAGTAATGATGGACTGAATTTCTTGCGTGTGGGTTAGCTTTCCCTATTAACAGTGTCCCTCACTACCAGGCAAACCGATTCCGACTTCAGAGGTACTTGTAACTTACGTCCCCTAGTCAAGGACGATAGGTCAACATTTTAGTCCAACTGTCTGGTGTAGGGGTTGAACTGCTTACCTCGGCATCAGCATACTGGATGTTTAAGAACACATGTTGTTACCCATTCGGCCAAGCGGACCTGCATAAGGTGGTCTGATAAATGTTCGATGTCAGCTCTTGTCATTCACTACAGAAAGGAAAGACTGGCCAGTTGAGGTATAAAAACCAAACAGGCAAATCTTTCTAAATATATAGGCTGCTCTGTGACGTCCAGTGGAAGATGTTACCGAGATAAATAAATTAATCCCCATATTCACAGATTCTTTTACTATGTCATGATAAACAGAAATTTCACGACAAATCCCCTGTTGAAAAGTTCTGCGTGAGTTGTTCCACTGAATGGATGTACATGCTCAGCAATGAGTAATGAAGTGACTCAACTGGAATGTGCAGATGTGGTCTTTGACCAGAATTTGAGAATATAAGAGAACAAACCAGTAGGTTCTGACAGCTGTGGAAGCTGCCGTAACATAGTGACTAGACACTCACGTGTCGGCCTGGTAGCCATGAGTTTAAATCTGCATCGGGCAAATTCAAATTTGTAAAAGACACCCCAGCATGACATGGACACTAGAAAATGTCTTGGGAAGTAAAGGAGTCTGACATGTTACTGACCACACACCCACCCAGTGCTGACAGGTGTATAACAAATGTTACGGACCACACACCCCACCCAGTGCACACCCCACCCAGTGCTGACAGGTGTCTATGTTACTGACCATACACCCCCACCCAGTGCACACACCACCCAGTGCTGTCAGGTGTCTAACAAATGTTACTGACCACACACCCCACCCAGTGCTGTCAGGTGTATAACAAATGTTACGGACCACACACCCCACCCAGTGCTGTCAGGTGTCTAACAAATGTTACTGACCACACACCCACCCAGTGCTGTCAGGTGTATAACAAATGTTACGGACCACACACCCCACCCAGTGCTGTCAGGTGTCTAACAAATGTTACTGACCACACACCCCACCCAGTGCTGTCAGGTGTATAACAAATGTTACTGACCACACACCCCACCCAGTGCTGTCAGGTGTCTAACAAATGTTACTGACCACACACCCCACCCAGTGCTGTCAGGTGTATAACAAATGTTACTGACACCCCACCCAGTGCTGACAGGTGTATAACAAATGTTACTGACCACACACCCCACCCAGTGCTGTCAGGTGTATAACAAATGTTACTGACCACACACCCCACCCAGTGCTGTCAGGTGTCTAACAAATGTTACTGACCACACACCCCACCCAGTGTTGTCAGGTGTATAACAAATGTTACTGACACCCCACCCAGTGATGACAGGTGTATAACAAATGTTACTGACCACACACCCCACCCAGTGCTGTCAGGTGTATAACAAATGTTACTGACCACACACCCCACCCAGTGCTGTCAGGTGTCTAACAAATGTTACTGACCACACACCCCACCCAGTGCTGTCAGGCGTATAACAAATGTTACTGACACCCCACCCAGTGCTGACAGGTGTATAACAAATGTTACTGACCACACACCCCACTCAGTGCTGTCAGGTGTATAACAAATGTTACTGACCACACACCCACCCGGTGCACACCCCACCCAGTGCTGACAGGTGTCTATGTTACTGACCATACACCCCCACCCAGTGCTGTCAGGTGTCTAACAAATGTTACTGACCACATACCCACCCAGTGCTGACAGGTGTATAACAAATGTTACTGACCACACACCCCACCCAGTGCTGTCAGGTGTATAACAAATGTTACTGACACCCCACCCAGTGCTGACAGGTGTATAACAAATGTTACTGACCACATACCCACCCAGTGCTGACAGGTGTATAACAAATGTTACTGACCACACACCCCACCCAGTGCTGTCAGGTGTATAACAAATGTTACTGACCACATACCCACCCAGTGCTGACAGGTGTATAACAAATGTTACTGACACCCCACCCAGTGCTGACAGGTGTATAACAAATGTTACTGACCACATACCCACCCAGTGCTGACAGGTGTATAACAAATGTTACTGACCACACACCCCACCCAGTGCTGACAGGTGTATAACAAATGTTACTGACCACACACCCCACCCAGTGCTGACAGGTGTATAACAAATGTTACTGAGTGCACACCCCACCCAGTGCTGTCAGGTGTATAACAAATGTTACTGACACCCCACCCAGTGCTGACAGGTGTATAACAAATGTTACTGACCACATACCCACCCAGTGCTGACAGGTGTATAACAAATGTTACTGACCACACACCCCACCCAGTGCTGACAGGTGTATAACAAATGTTACTGACCACACACCCCACCCAGTGCTGACAGGTGTATAACAAATGTTACTGAGTGCACACCCCACCCAGAGCTGACTGGTATAACAAATATTGGTCTGGTACCATATGTCCATGTATCTTGAGGCATGTAGAACAGTTCTTTACATACTTACTGACAGCTGGATGCGTTACTACATATGTGATCACAAATTACATTTACGGAAATATTAACAATAAAGGTGGCATAGAGAAATTAGCTTCATGGAAGACAATAAAATGGGCAAGAGAAGCAAAGAAAGACAGGAAACGATGTACATGGGAAGTTTAAATGACTGGTCAAGAAAATGTAAAAGAAAACTTAATTTAAAATATATTATTGGATGACACAGAGGAGTGGATAGCTAAGATAGTCGATTTAAAGACTGAAGCCGCAATCAATATATTGCACAATTTCTCACCAGGCATATTTTGTTGCATCTCGCCAAGTGCATACTACAGAGTTACGAGGTGAAGTCAATAAGTAAGTCACAAATGGCTGTAGAAAAATAACTAAATATGATAACAACTTGAAACCAGTTTATTTTTATACATACATTGTCCCTTTATTTCTCAACATAATTTCCACCAACATTGATGCACTTATCCCATAGTTTTATCAGTCCTCCCAAACCCGCTGCATAGAACTGCATGCTCTGTTTTCTAAACCACGTTTTCGCTTCACATTCAACTTCGGTAATCCAAGATTAAAAAGGAATTCTGGCACTCTTCCGAACAACGGTCCCAAATTATTTAGTGTAAAATGCATCCCTTATAGGGCCTCATAAGGTAATTAACGGGGCAATGTGTTGTCAATCACTTATGTTTGAGAGTATCGTCGTCTGCAAGACACTAGACCGATCAACGTTTGAGTGTGTGACTGCTAGACCGATTGATGGATACAATAAAGGTTTATGGGCCCGGAGGGCCCTCACTGTCATAGGAGTGTATATCCATATCTTGTGCTACCGACAACAGTGAGGGCCCTCCGGGCCCATAAACCTTTATTGTATCGATCGATCGGTCTAGCAGTCCACCACACATTGAACCGGAAGTGATCGACAACACATTCAATGCTCGTTCCGATTTGTATGTTTCCCCGCGGATATACTGATACAAGAGTTTTGAACATGTTTTCCGACAGTGTTTACAATTGCCACAATTTCCAAATATAACTGAAATATTATTCGTATGTATTTCCATTTTCTCAGTTCTATATTTTAATTCGTAGCTCATATATTTTTTATTATATCAGCTAATGAGGCCCTGTAAGGGATGCTTTTTATGCTAAATAATTTGGGACCGTCGTTCGGAAGAGTGCCGGAATTCCTGTTTGCATAGAAACGGCTGAAATGAGTAGCTATGTATTTAGTATTTCAACCAAAGTATTATTATATGTTTACTCACTTCATACGATATATAACCTGCAGTATGCACCTGGCCAGATACTGCGAAATATGCCTGGCAATAAATCGTGCAACATATTGTTTGGGGCTTCTGCGTATAATTTCATACATTATATTTATATAATTATTTTGAAAATCGCTATTTCCTGCTCAAAACCAGAACCTTCATAAGAAGAATACACAATTGCCTTACCTTATAACAATAAAAGGAGCGAGCCGAGACTTCTGTCTGTACATGACCAGGTCTGAGAGAAGTCCGGCTGGCCGTGGACCGGACACTACTACGGCCAATAACACTGCCCGGCCGACTCCTGGAGAAACCGCCGTCTGGCTGGGAAACAACATCATCCTCGGCTGTCTCACCTCCCGCAGCCTCCTCTGATCCGATCTGTAAGGTGGCGGCTGCATATTCGTTGACAGTGGGCGGTTTATCGTCGTCCAGCCCGACCTGGTCGTGGAGAACATGGTCTTTGAGGCCGTCCTGGTCGTGGACCAGATCATCCTGGCCGGGCATGGACGTCTGCTCTTCTGCTATCATCTTGTTCTTTCAGTATCGCACAAATCCCGTCGCCAATACCACGGTCTCGATTACCATAAACTCTATATAAAACTATATCAGAATTCTGTATCGATACAGAATTGCAACCGCCACAGGTTAATTGTGTCCCCACTATGAAATTGTACCGTAAAAATGATTTATGATTTTATTAGAATTATGAGTCTTTATTTACTCTTTAATCTAGTCTGGAGTTTTTATCTCTTAATTCACTTAATAAAACACGTAAATCTATCACTGGCTGAGTCTTTATCTTTTGAGAACCAAATACCACTTGATATTAACGTTAAAAGGTTGATGGCTTATGGCGTGCCTCTTGACTAACTTAAGTCGTACCACGGTACACTGTACACTGTACACTACCCGACCTGATTGAACCCGGGCGATCTATCAACTATCACGCCCAGAGGATTTAAGTAGGCCAAACAATGCCTGTAGAATTGCGCAATGAGGAAGCACGCTGAATGCGTACACGGGGTTTTGAAATGAGTACAAACTGTTTCTCTTTGTAAATCATTTTAAGGAAATGTTAAGGAAAATTAAAGCTAACAGGAGTAAAATTTACGGACATTAGTTTTTTTTAGTTTAGTTTAGTAGATGGATCAACATCATGGCACACGGGTGCAACCCATAAGTGCTCCGTTCTCCTCCTAACTCAAACCTGAGTCTGGAGAAACTCAGCTCAGTGCACGAACTCCGTAGCACCACCGAGGATCCTGAAATACTTTGGGTAGATTTTTAACTCGAAATTTTGCCAGGGCTACTCTTTTTCGATTTCCACCTGCCAAGGGATTTTTTACGTGCGCAACAATACACACGTGCGTCCGATCTCACTACCCAGAGACCAGGGGAAATTTATTAATAGAAGTCCACGAGAAAAAATCCCGGCATCACCGGGGGTTGAACTCGGGACCTCCAGCACTCAAGGCGGACACCATACCTCGAGACCACGCTGACATACAACATTGCAATGCTGCTGTAGGTCTCAATCAGGTGCCGTCTCCGCAATGAAGGTTAGCTGCAATGGATCTCCAACGCTGTCTGTCTCTTGCCTTGACTGTACATTCTGTCAGGCTGATGTTCGTCCATCTCTTGATGTTATCCTCCCACTTGTATCGTTGTCTACCTCTTGCTCGCTTGCCCTCAACCTTGCCTTCCAGTATGGTTTTTATAAGAGTACCATGTCTTTTAACATGGCCAAAATATTTCACTTGTCTCCTCTTTAATTCTTTCATCAACTCTCTCTCTCTCTCTCTCTCTCTCTCTCTCTCTCTCTCTCTCTCTCTCTCTCTCTCTCTCTCTCTCTTTATTCCCAGTTTTTCCAGGATCTCTGCATTTGATTGTTTTTGTTTCCATGAAATACAACCTATTCGTCTATATATCCACATCTCCAGGGCCTCTATGCGACTTTCTAGTTGTTTGTTCAATGTCCAGGCTTCCGAGCCATACGGTAGAGTTGAATATACGTAGCATTTGACAATTCTCATTTGTAATGCGTTATTAATCTCTCTAGATGTTAATACTGATTTCAGTATTCTGCTGTAGGTAGGCTTGTGTAATAGTAATGGCCGTAATGATTGTGACTCATGTATCTATATATAATATACCAAGAGAACCACGAAACATCGAGTTGCTGCCAACACGATAGCTCGTTCAGTTGTATAAGGGTAAATTAACAAAACACGGACAGTGAAACAGGGCAGCTCGACACGAACACAATCACATGCGTCAAATGTACGCTGCGGCTAGAAAGACTTCGTCAGCATACACAAAATAACAAGACACTGATACAACCACACTTTATTTTTAACTGCAAAAAATGTAACGTATCTAAGATCCGGAAGATGTGTCTCAATGTATTATAAGAGAAAGTGCTGTATTGTCTTCTTGTTATTCTCGTTTGCCAGGAAAAAGGACTTTGGTTCTGCTATACCTGTTTACAGCATATATGCGATAAATTTGTCATTGTTGTTGTTGATTTATTTGGTTGGTTCAGGATTTAAGATTTGAAAATTGAGCACAACCCACTACTGGCAACGCTGATCGTACTCCGGTGTTGTTGTAATAGTTGATGTTTTTATTCTTGTTTTCGAGTGCTGCTGCTGTTACCTCGTGTACGACTGAAGTACACCCAGGTCACCAGAAAGATGATGCATATTACCAACACAGCAGACAAGAATAAGTTACAATCTTGAGACTACGGACAGACCACAACAGGCTGAAGTACCACATGTTTAACTGCTTCAGTGCCAAACAGGAACGAATATTGATGGCAAAAAATTGGAGACAGGGGTGTGTCACAGTTTTGACTTAAAAGTTGTTAAATGGGTAGCATATATGTTGTATTATAACGCAATGACAACATTTCAGCGATATAAGCCTATGACAGATACAGGAAGTCGCTTAAGGCGATTAACCATCCTATGCCTATGGCAATGAATCAGTTAACATACTAATTACTACAGATACTGATGACTGTAGCTGTTGAACTGGTAAAATGACAGCGAAGCACTTGATACAGGAGTGTCGAAAGAAACATTTGATACAGGAGTGTGGAAAGAAACGTTTGATACAGGAGTGTCGAAAGAAACATTTGATACAGGAGTGTCGAAAGAAACATTTGATACAGGAGTGTCGAAAGATACATTTGATACAGGAGTGTCGAAAGAAACATTTGATACAGGAGTGTCGAAAGATACATTTGATACAGGAGTGTCGAAAGAAACATTTGATACAGGAGTGTCGAAAGAAACATTTGATACAGGAGTGTCGAAAGAAACATTTGATACAGGAGTGTCGAAAGATACATTTGATACAGGAGTGTCGAAAGAAATATTTGATACAGGAGTGTCGAAAGAAACATTTGATACAGGAGTGTCGAAAGAAACATTTGATACAGGAGTGTCGAAAGATACATTTGATACAGGAGTGTCGAAAGAAACATTTGATACAGGAGTGTTGAAAGAAACATTTGATACAGGAGTGTGGAAAGATACATTTGATACAGGAGTGTCGAAAGAAACATTTGATACAGGAGTGTCGAAAGAAACATTTGATACAGGAGTGTCGAAAGAAACATTTGATACAGGAGTGTCGAAAGAAACATTTGATACAGGAGTGTCGAAAGATACATTTGATACAGGAGTGTCGAAAGAAACATTTGATACAGGAGTGTCGAAAGATACATTTGATACAGGAGTGTCGAAAGATACATTTGATACAGGAGTGTCGAAAGATACATTTGATACAGGAGTGTCGAAAGAAACATTTGATACAGGAGTGTGGAAAGAAACATTTGATACAGGAGTGTCGAAAGAAACATTTGATACAGGAGTGTCGAAAGATACATTTGATACAGGAGTGTCGAAAGAAACATTTGATACAGGAGTGTCGAAAGAAACATTTGATACAGGAGTGTCGAAAGAAACATTTGATACAGGAGTGTCGAAAGAAACATTTGATACAGGAGTGTCGAGAGAAACATTTGATACAGGAGTGTAGGAAGAAACATTTGATACAGGAGTGTCGAAAGATACATTTGATACAG
Source organism: Cepaea hortensis (assembly GCA_963921405.1). Classification (NCBI taxonomy): domain Eukaryota; kingdom Metazoa; phylum Mollusca; class Gastropoda; order Stylommatophora; family Helicidae; genus Cepaea; species Cepaea hortensis. Next base: position 3,992,494 of record OY992896.1, read on the forward strand.
GAGTGTCGAAAGAAACATTTGATACAGGAGTGTCGAAAGAAACATTTGATACAGGAGTGTCGAAAGATACATTTGATAGAGGAGTGTCGAAAGAAACATTTGATACAGGAGTGTCGAAAGAAACATTTGATACAGGAGTGTCGAAAGATACATTTGATACAGGAGTGTCGAAAGAAACATTTGATACAGGAGTGTCGAAAGAAACATTTGATACAGGAGTGTCGAAAGAAACATTTGATAAAGGAGTGTCGAAAGAAACATTTGATACAGGAGTGTCGAAAGAAACATTTGATACAGGAGTGTCGAAAGAAACATTTGATACAGGAGTGTGGAAAGAAACATTTGATACAGGAGTGTCGAAAGAAACATTTGATACAGGAGTGTCGAAAGAAACATTTGATACAGGAGTGTGGAAAGAAACATTTGATACAGGAGTGTGGAAAGAAACATTTGATACAGGAGTGTGGAAAGAAACATTTGATACAGGAGTGTGGAAAGAAACATTTGATACAGGAGTGTCGAAAGAAACATTTGATACAGGAGTGTGGAAAGAAACATTTGATACAGGAGTGTGGAAAGAAACATTTGATACAGGAGTGTGGAAAGAAACATTTGATACAGGAGTGTCGAAAGAAACATTTGATACAGGAGTGTGGAAAGATACATTTGATACAGGAGTGTCGAAAGAAACATTTGATACAGGAGTGTAGAAAGATACATTTGATACAGGAGTGTCGAAAGAAACATTTGATACAGGAGTGTCGAAAGAAACATTTGATACAGGAGTGTCGAAAGAAACATTTGATACAGGAGTGTCGAAAGATACATTTCATACAGGAGTGTCGAAAGAAACATTTGATACAGGAGTGTCGAAAGAAACATTTGATACAGGAGTGTCGAAAGAAACATTTGATACAGGAGTGTCGAAAGATACATTTGATACAGGAGTGTCGAAAGAAACATTTGATACAGGAGTGTTGAAAGAAACATTTGATACAGGAGTGTGGAAAGATACATTTGATACAGGAGTGTCGAAAGAAACATTTGATACAGGAGTGTCGAAAGAAACATTTGATACAGGAGTGTCGAAAGAAACATTTGATACAGGAGTGTCGAAAGAAACATTTGATACAGGAGTGTCGAAAGATACATTTGATACAGGAGTGTCGAAAGAAACATTTGATACAGGAGTGTCGAAAGATACATTTGATACAGGAGTGTCGAAAGATACATTTGATACAGGAGTGTCGAAAGATACATTTGATACAGGAGTGTCGAAAGAAACATTTGATACAGGAGTGTGGAAAGAAACATTTGATACAGGAGTGTCGAAAGAAACATTTGATACAGGAGTGTCGAAAGATACATTTGATACAGGAGTGTCGAAAGAAACATTTGATACAGGAGTGTCGAAAGAAACATTTGATACAGGAGTGTCGAAAGAAACATTTGATACAGGAGTGTCGAAAGAAACATTTGATACAGGAGTGTCGAGAGAAACATTTGATACAGGAGTGTAGAAAGAAACATTTGATACAGGAGTGTCGAAAGATACATTTGATACAGGAGTGTCGAAAGAAACATTTGATACAGGAGTGTCGAAAGAAACATTTGATACAGGAGTGTCGAAAGATACATTTGATAGAGGAGTGTCGAAAGAAACATTTGATACAGGAGTGTCGAAAGAAACATTTGATACAGGAGTGTCGAAAGATACATTTGATACAGGAGTGTCGAAAGAAACATTTGATACAGGAGTGTCGAAAGAAACATTTGATACAGGAGTGTCGAAAGAAACATTTGATAAAGGAGTGTCGAAAGAAACATTTGATACAGGAGTGTCGAAAGAAACATTTGATACAGGAGTGTCGAAAGAAACATTTGATACAGGAGTGTGGAAAGAAACATTTGATACAGGAGTGTCGAAAGAAACATTTGATACAGGAGTGTCGAAAGAAACATTTGATACAGGAGTGTGGAAAGAAACATTTGATACAGGAGTGTGGAAAGAAACGTTTGATACAGGAGTGTCGAAAGAAACATTTGATACAGGAGTGTGGAAAGAAACATTTGATACAGGAGTGTCGAAAGAAACATTTGATACAGGAGTGTGGAAAGAAACATTTGATACAGGAGTGTGGAAAGAAACATTTGATACAGGAGTGTGGAAAGAAACATTTGATACAGGAGTGTGGAAAGAAACATTTGATACAGGAGTGTGGAAAGAAACATTTGATACAGGAGTGTCGAAAGAAACATTTGATACAGGAGTGTCGAAAGAAACATTTGATACAGGAGTGTCGAAAGAAACATTTGATACAGGAGTGTCGAAAGAAACATTTGATACAGGAGTGTGGAAAGAAACATTTGATACAGGAGTGTGGAAAGAAACATTTGATACAGGAGTGTGGAAAGAAACATTTGATACAGGAGTGTGGAAAGAAACATTTGATACAGGAGTGTGGAAAGAAACATTTGATACAGGAGTGTCGAAAGAAACATTTGATACAGGAGTGTGGAAAGAAACATTTGATACAGGAGTGTGGAAAGAAACATTTGATACAGGAGTGTGGAAAGAAACATTTGATACAGGAGTGTGGAAAGAAACATTTGATACAGGAGTGTGGAAAGAAAAATTTGATACAGGAGTGTCGAAAGAAACATTTGATACAGGAGTGTCGAAAGAAACATTTGATACAGGAGTGTGGAAAGATACATTTGATACAGGAGTGTCGAAAGAAACATTTGATACAGGAGTGTCGAAAGAAACATTTGATACAGGAGTGTCGAAAGATACATTTGATACAGGAGTGTCGAAAGAAACATTTGATACAGGAGTGTCGAAAGAAACATTTGATACAGGAGTGTGGAAAGATACATTTGATACAGGAGTGTCGAAAGATATGCAAAACGAAAACGTTCTTTGGCCTACACTAGCTCCGTTTGAGGACAGACTCTAGGGGGATATCAACAAGCTAAGTTGACTGCTGCTGTCTTTGAATTTGTTCATAATGAAGCTTGAAGGTGAGCGAAGGATCGGGAACTCATGCTGGCTAGTATACATCTCGACAGGCAAAAGACACGCTTATTCCGAGCATATTTACGAGTTCTCCAAGTGGTGATTGCAGGACGTAGGTGCTGATTATCTGCTATCATCTTGGTAGATTTACTGTGGCTTTCTTGTGGTCTCGTAATGTGCACAGATTGAGTCATCTGCAGGCTGCATCACAGAGGAGACCATGGTCGAGATCTGCCCAGGATGTCCCACAGACTAGTGTCTGCCCAGGATGTCCCATAGACTAGTGTCTGCCCAGGATGTCCCACAGACTAGTATCTTCCCGGGATGCCCTACAGACTAGTATCTGCCCAGGATGCCCTACAGACTTGTGTATGTCAAGGATGTTCCAAAGACTACTGTCTGCCCACCATGCATCACATTAAGTGAAGCGAGGTCATGTCTAAAAATCTCATATTTCAGCAGCACATTGTCGTTGTTTGCTTTGTGCATCCCTCTTTGACATGTACTGCAAATATTATATTGTTGTTAGGTGTGATACGAGTGTCATTTTACAATTTTTTTCCGCATATCCTTTACAGGACACTGCAGTCAACACCAACATTTTCCAGCTGCTGTTGATGTCTTGGCAAGTTTTACGTTCAGTAGTTGCCATTGCTTTCTGAACGACCGGTTCACATACCTCCGTAAGTAACCAGCGCGACGAGATCCGCTGCCGAATATCGTGCAGCTGTGTTTCATACGTGATTATACGGGATTACGAACACCGTCCTTACAACCTTCGTCAGGGAGACCAGCTCATTTTACCATAGCAGTTGCATTCTACTGCCTAGTATGTACGATATTAAACTGGTATTTTATGGGAAGCAGGGACCGAGAGATTCTGGTCTCCGCCCCACATTCATGGGTTATTTAGTTCATGGATCATTTAACAAGAACTATTTGTTTCTAATGATATATCACACGCCCCCTGCTGACGGCAAGCGAAGGTGTCGCACCCTCATCCGACCTCGCTCATGACTTTATCAGGGGAAACTCCCTCAGTTTAACAATTGTCTATAAGACTTCATTGCAACGAGCTTTTTTCACACACACACACACACACACACACACACACACACACACACACACACACACACACACACACACACGCACACACACGCGCGCACGCGCGTGCATGCGCGCGCGCAACATATATGTACCGTGTGTATTTTTAATGAATGTGCAGTGTTTTAAATTATTTCCCGTCCAAGTTTTGTAATCACCCTTTGTACAGTTCATGCAACATAATAGGTTAAAAACAAAACTTGGACCGGCAATATTTTCAAACACTCCACAGTCATTAACAATACACCTTTGTGAAACCAACAAAGAGATACGGACACAATGTATATGCCTTACAACGAACTCCAATTCATCATCATCATCATCATCAAGTGCCGTGCCGGCTGGCGTAGGCGTTCATGGCTCTCCATAGATCTCGGTCTTTGGTTTTCTGGATCAACTCTGCTGCTGATATTCCTCCATGCCACCGTCTCAATCCATCCAGCATCACTTCTCTTGGTCTACCTCTGCCTCTCTTCCCCTCGATCTTTCCAGTTGTAACGATGTTCTCCAATGCCTCTCTTCTCATCACATGACCGAGGAAAGCTGTTTGTCTCTGTCGTATTGTTGTATATAATGTTCTATTTTCAAACACTCCACAGTCATTAACAATACACCCTTGTGAAACTCCAATTCAGCAAAGGGAAATAACCGTTTTATTGTCTATTGTTTTATTCTGCAGCTGCGGTTGCTTCTCTTGTCTTTAAACTATATGGTTCGGTCTCTTTTTGCCCGGTGACCTGCCGAAAGCGTCGCACAGAGCACGAGCTTCGCAGCTCTAGCGACATCCCCAAAAGTCTCAGAGAAAACAGCAGTCGTAAACCGAATGATGTAGACAGGAATCGAAGTAAAGGGTGTATTTTTAATGACTGTGGGGTGTTTGAAAATATTGCCGGTCCAAGTTTTGTATTCACCCTCTGTGGAATTCATCCAACATAATAGGTAAATACAAAACCCGGAACGGCAACATTTGCAAAAGCTGCACAGTAATTAAAAATACACCCTGTACAACCTTCGGAGCACGAGGCAGGCGGCATAATCTCTTTGCCATGGAGACTCCCAAGCCCAAATCAATCAATCAATCAATCAATCAATCAATCAGCTGTCGTCTCCACAATATAGGCTGGCTGCAATGGATCTCCATCACTGACTGTCTTTCGCCCTGACTACATTCTGACAGGCTGGTGTTTGTCCATCTCTTGATGTTATATCTTCCCACTTGTATCGTTGTCTACCTCTTGCTCGCTTGCCCTCAACCTTGCCCTCCAGTATTACCTCTTGCTCACTTGCCCTCAACCTTGCCCTCCCTCAACCCACTAAGGATTACACCAACACCCCCTCTGTATCAAGACCAAATCAGGACAGATTTTGCGACAAATTCTTCATGACAACGTTAGATAACTCACATTTCACAGTGCAGTTATTAATAAAACAGTTGCATCCCTTTGTAATAGATTCCGTGCATTAATAACCACCATTACTAGGAGTATCTGGTCGAGTGGCTAGAATGCCGGATTCTAATTCGGGAGACCCGGGATCGAATCCTCAGTAAAGTGTGGAGTATTTTTTCTATCGGGGGCAAAAAGAAAACTCTAACCTGCACAGTTCTTAGCGATTACACTAGCCAGGCGGCCTTAATCATCGTCATCATCGCTTACTATCTTCTCAATACAAATCGAAGGTACCGTCTTCAACACCTTCTATCATACGTCATCAAGATATACTCATACTGCAGATAGGCAAGGATAAAGAAAGTCTCATGCGGTTGGGGCGTGAA